>JAGFBS010000022.1:600000-964311 GCA_018397855.1 Boletus reticuloceps
GCAGGTTTGAAGACCATCTCTGAATCTGGAGATATAGACACTGCAACGCCGGAAATGCCCGTATATAATAACGTTGGCTGGTCTGGCCAGTCATCGATGCTCCCGTTGGGCTCTGAGTAGTCGTCCGCGATAGTTGATTGAAGAGAGACGCTCTCCTCAGAACTCATCCCTGAGTTGGTGAAACTCGCCAAGCGATGTTGCCGCCGTTGTCTTGCTCGGAGAAGCTGCTTCAGGGCCGTGCGAAATCTAAAAGGTCCTCCGGGCTTGTGTACGACGCGACAAAAGCCACCATTGTTCTCGTATGCGTTGCAAAGCTCCATTATACGAGGACTTCCTCGACTTGAGGAAAGAATGATGAACGAGCGGTGATTGTCCATCTTCTCGAGGGCAGTGACGACAGGTGATGGGTCCTCATTGAGAATGACGATGTCACCGAGCTCGGCATCCTCTCGTTGAGGCGTGAAACCCCACCAAGTAATGGAATATTTTCGGAGAACCTCGCTGAGAAGCTGAGCACCTCGACCTCGTTTCTTGAAGCCAAGGAAGGAGATCACTGGTGGTTGCAGTTGGTCGTCAAAGAAAAATGGGTCTTGGATGTTACTCGAGTCCTCTTCAGATATCTCAGCTTCAAAGATCACTTTGATATCCGTGCCCACGTTCTCTGAGCTGACGACCTCTACTTTGCCGGAAACACTCGGGGATCGGACAATGCTGCTCACGATTGCAAGTCCCAGCCCTGTTCCGGCCTGTAGAGGATTCTCTTGAGAGAACGGACGAAATAGGTGGTTCTGATAATTGTTCATGAATGTCGAATTTTAACCCCAGGATGAGAGAACTGACCTGGAGGAAATTTTGACTGATACCCTTCCCAGTATCGCTCACACGAAGCTCTATCTTGACCGTATTATCCATATCTTCAGGTGTAGAGATCTGTTTCAGCGATACGTGAATGTAACCAGACTGCATACGGCCAGTTAGCGGAGGTGCAAAGAGACGATAGTTCACTCACTGTAGTGAACTTGAGGCTGTTCCCAAACAAATTCATCAACACTCGGCGTATACCGCCTTTGTCACACTTCACTATCCACCCCTGCGGGACCCTTGTCTCAGTCAAATGCCCGGAAAGTCCATTTCAGTGAACATACTCCTTCGCAATGATCAATATCAACGATGATCTCGACGTGCTGCGAAGACTCTGGGGCGGTCATAACGCTGGAGGCTCGCTGATTCGGATTGGGCGCATATACACTGCCTATCTCAGAACCCTCCGATGAGTGGCGTGCGCAAAAGCCTATCCAGGACCCGTCAATCGCTTCCTCCACAAGTTGCTCTAGGTCCACTCTGAACATTGTCATATGAGCTTCAGCTGAGCGAACCTGTGGATGACATACCTTGTCCGGGTGATAACATTTTCAACACCACCTGACTTCATGTTCCCGCTAAGTTTCGTGAAGTCCAGTACGTGATTCACAGTTTCCACAAGCGATGTACCGCATGCTTGGACAGTGTGCAAGAATGACATTTGACCGTAGTTTAATGAGGTGTCCGCCAACAATTCTGCAGCTGCCAAGATCTGCGGAGACGCCTCCGTCAAGTATCGCACGGAAAGGGAAAATCGTAACTTACTCCATGAAGTGGGGTTCGCAGTTCGTGGGATATACTGAATCGCCCGTAAGACATTGCTGGACAGAGTGGAGTAGGGTAACTAACTTTGATATAAATAAGCTTTTTGCCTGGTCTGCAAGCATCATGCGTCGCTTCAGCACGGCAGAGAGGATGATTACACCTAATGCAAGATTAGAATATGTTCATATGATCGTCTGGAGCAGTACCAATTGCACGCAGATAGGACAGTTCGTGGCCTTCCAACTACATGAACGACGTCAACAAAATAATGGCATTTTGCAAACATTTATTACTCACGAAACGCCGCGATGGATCGGAGGCATTGTAGGCACATATTAGTGCGAAAGGTCGCTTGTCTATGTTGAAGACAGGGACCGCTTTACTGTGGTGAGTGGGTAGTTGACCGTTAAAAGTGTGTTCGCTCACTTAAAGCATACTGTATATGGGTTGGAATGAACGGGCGGAAGCAAACCGGTAAGATCCCTTCTGAAATCTTGCCGTCTGGGTATTGCTCGAAAAACGCGCTAAGCTTGCTTTGCTCGTCTGCGGTAAGTGTCCGCGAAGATGCGCGTGTCTGAGCGCCACCATGGTGCATGACCACGGACACGGTCGCTTCCGCACTGAGTGTTTCACGCACATCGCAGTGCGAGACATCCATGACCAGAACTTCCTCGACATCCAACGTACGCTTTACAAGCTTGGCTGCACGGTCATATACTTTGTCCATGGACACCGAGGCGTACGTATCGGTATCTTGAGACTCTTGTTGGTCGATCTCCAGACATTCTCTACTAAATTGTTCCATCTAGGAACGCGTTATAAACGTGCCTTGATGTTGAACAAGAAGCCTCACAGATGTTTGGATCTTGTCTCGTATGCGAAGTTGGATCTGCACAGAAGATGGTTGGAAAGATTCAGTATTTTTAGGAACGACTGAACCTTGTCTCTCCACAATTCCATCTCGCGCATCACAATGGCCTTGGAAAAAGTCAATATCGCGGAATACACCGAACATGTTACCTACCGCGAACTCCTTCAGGGTATGTCGTTGACGGGGCGAGAAGTCCTGCCTCGGTGAATCGTCAATCAAGGCCAAGCTACCGCTACATCAGCCACCTGTAACAGAACATCCACATACATTACCTGCCAATGTTATACCCTTCCTGAGTCCGCAGTGGTGCACCGGCGTAAAATCGAGTGTGGGGGCTTCCGATCACAAAAGGCTAGACGGATATCAACGATAGGCAAGCATGAGCAACTTCCCCACGCACGTTCTTCGCGAAACGCCAATCTGTTTGCGTGTCCAAGATGACAGTAGGCTCATCACAACTGAGGAATATCAAGACCACGTAGAATCATACACGCAAAAACTTACCGTTGGAGGATGCTGTGTGCACAAAATGACGTGAGGCGAGGACAGCGCATGAATGATATCCCGCCTGTTATATTAGTGGGCAACTGGCAGGGCTGGCAACGGATCCGAAAACATACATTGAGATTTGAACCATCTATAGGCCAAGAATTAGTAAAATGTCGCATCGGAATCGTAGCATCGATGACATACTGCTCTGTACCGTCGATGAGGGATATGAATACGCTTTTTGTATTGAATACAAGCTTGACCAAGTGAGCAATCCGATCAAAATTGATATCCGGTGCGGTGTTCCAGATGTTGAATCTAATTGACACTTGTTGATGAGGAGTGCGCAAAGCAAGGTTTTGCTTACTTGTAGAGTGCGCGCCTTCGCTCAAGCTCGTCCGGAGGATTGGGAGGAACGAGATATCCCAGCTCCAGAAACATCTGCTCTTCCTTCGCGGCACGTCCTATTCTGTAACTGCTTACCGTCTCGGAGACTGATCGCCCACCAGGGAGCTTTCTCTCTGAAGCAATAGAAATCGGCAAGGGCGAGGACGTTTGGCGAGTAAGGCACATTCTACGTGGCAAAGCCGGGGTGCTTGCTACATCGAAATCGAGAGGTTCGCTTTCCCGCCGGGCACTCGCAAACTCTTGCCAGATGCTAGGTACGTCAGGTGTGGGACGGAGATCAGCGTCCATCGTATTGGCACGGGAACTGGATGCAGTGAAGTAGTCCTCTTCAAGTTGTTCCTCGGGCGACTGTCGCGGCAGAGGTGCGGAAGCAGGCGGGATCAATGTGCTCCAAGTCGAATCTACGAGGGGGCGAGTGTCGCCTTCTGGTGTAAAGCGTACTGGCGACGCGGGACCTGAGCCCTGGATCGTCGAAAGTTTGTCAACGTCGTCGCCCACGTCCTGAGTTCCCTCCCAAAAACTACCCAAGCGTGTTTTGCGGTTGCTTCCAGGGGTGCAAGGATTGAGTGGAGGGCTACACTCGGATGCATGGACTCCGGGGATTGCGGCATGTACACCACGCATAGGGTCGGTGAGTTCATGTTCAGGAGACGGTAACGCAAGTGGAGATATGTTCACTCTGGCAGCAGCCCAACGCATGGTCGCCGCGGCCGTTGTCACATCTGGAGCCGTAGTTAAATTCTGGGTACTATCGAGAGAAAGCTGCATTGTGTGGCTGGTCGTTTGTCTGAGATCATTGAATGATTTACGGAAGCGACGGCCAATCAACGAGGCTGGCGGTGGGGGGAGCTTGGTGAAGTGTTTCTCGGGTGATACGGTGAGTGGGGTCGTGGCATCTTTGTCATTGGCTGTGTCAGAGCTTGGTGACAAGAAGACGGAGTGCCCGGGAAAGAGGGATTCTGATGAGGGTGGACCGGACTGGCTCGATTTGATCGGAGATGGGAAGGCCGGGAGATCCGAGGATGACGCATGCATGCTGGGCCAAGTGGAGTCGAATACAGAGCGAGGTGGATGTGGGGTTCTGTGAGGGTTCCACTGACCTGCTGCATAGGCAGTCATGAACGAGACCCAATCATAGTCGGATGGCGTTGTCTGTGATCGTGGATCGGTCGTTTGCACCGAGCCATCTTTGGCAGCGTTAGGGTATAGGGAGAAGGGGCTGTCAACTGAGGTCCGCAAAACGGAAGGAACAGATATGCATACCGCTCATGGTATCGGAGCGAGGGGGATAGTCGGAAATATCGCCGTCGGTCCGTATTGGAGGGATTGAGACGGTGGGCTGCGAAACGGCGGTTGAGCATACCAAGGGATCGTGGTTTGACGGCACGGATGGGGTCGGGAGGACGAAGAAGGGACCATCTATAGCGGAGGCGGAGGCGGGTCTAGAAGGTCTGCGAACGCGGTCGTACGGCGCGTTCTGGAAGAGCTGGAATGGCATCTGGAAGGAAGGGTCGTGGAGGAGAGGGAAAGACGTTGGGGGTTCATTATCTGGGATTGGCATGATCACGTGTGGGCATGGCGAGAGGAGAGAACAAGGAGAGGAAGAAACATACTGTGAAGTACAGTAACGCAAATCACAAATACATAAATTCACATGACGACATCGCCTACACCTCCGCGACGACAAGCATACTCCACATGTACAGTGGTAATGTCAAATTATCGTTCTGCTCCGACAATGCTTCCAACACCGACGACAACACCGTAACAACCCCGTATCGTATCATCTAGATCCATTGCGTCAGCATCAATCCGACACCCTCACTCCACCCGACATGCGTACCGAGAACCGCTCCGTAAGCCCAAGCACACGCAGAACCCACGCGCACGCCACAACCGACACCGCGAATGCAACGCTCCCCTCCACCGTCTTGGACGAACTCGCCGACCATCGGTACCTTCCAAACCGCTTCCCCACGATCGACGCGAGCGCGTCCCCCACGCCCAGCACAAGAATGCCCGTATACACCAGAATTCGCGACGGCCTGGATCATCTTCAGTCAGCATCCGACCTCCAGGTGACCACCCCACTCACCCTTCAAGCCACACTGATCCCGCACACCCCGTCAACAGATAAAAGTGGCTCAAAATAGCCGTACCACGGTCCTTGTAGTCCAGGAACTCATTCATGAACAGATGCACAGCCGCACCGAACGGATAAATGGCAAAATATCGCACATACTCCGCAAAGATGAACAATGCAAATGCAGCGCTGAATGACAAGTGCCCAAATGCAGGCTGTTCCTCGTAATGCCCTCGTTAGAAACACACATGACACAAGTAGGCAACACTGACGTCAACTGCCATACCAGGCAAAAACATAACCACCGCCAACCCATGGAAGAACTTCCGACGAGCATTGACACTCAGCGTCGGAACGTGCTTGTTAGCAGCGTCCAGCAAGTCTGTCGCCACTTGCGTCCCGTTGGGCAAATTCGGAAGGTTTGGCAAGTTTGCAAACCCAAGCCCTAATCCTGCTGCCGGTGATACAGCAGGTATCACTGGTTCTGCGGGTTTCTGAGTTTGTGCGGTCGGAGTTGAAACGCTTCCATTGTCTCCCGAGTTGCTCGTAGGGTTCCGTGACTTGTACCTCCGGGTTCTTGACAGCTGCCGGTTCCACCCCGCAACGCTGATGCTACCCAGCAGTGCCCAGTAACCCAACAACAGGGGCCGGGTCCACTTCCTCTTCCCTTGGAGAACCCAATAGATCGCCCACAGCCATGGGTCACGCTTGCCGAGGCACAACCACGTCCATGGCCCAATCAGACCAGCTACAATCACAATTGTGCCAACATAGAAACCAACAGCGAGCGCTCGTTGGTGCCTTGGCTTTTCGTCGGGAAACCTAAGCCGACGAACAGGTCGTTGTGCTATATGGCGAGATAGTGCGAGCAGCGGGGAAAGTAAGAACCCAGTGAGTAACGATCCGGCAATCAGGGCAACCTGAAAAATAAGAAGAGGGGTTGGGAGGCGGTAAGTCCTAATGAAAGGCGTCCTGTTCGGCCACAACTTGGTTTCGAATGATCAGCAAACATCATGTACCTTCTAACTGTTTGCTTACATGCGCTCTCGTGAGATTGAGCAACTCTGTACCCAAGGACAATCCACCAAAACATACAAGCGCTAGTTCACCAAGAGTGAGACCTCCATGAGCTAACCGTAAAGCGATATATAGACAGAACTGAAAGAACACAGAGCCTAGGATGATATCGAAATAATTGAGGTCTGTCCACTTAGTTGAGCCAATTGGATCCATACAATCAGAGGGTACTTACTCTGCCACAAGCCGATATGATTACTGGCAAGCAAATATCGTACAAATAGCGCGACCAGGGTGAGGGCATATGAATACATCCAATAGGTCCATGTCCGCTGTGCTTCGCTGCGTGGTACAGAGCCACGCTCACCCTCAGGTACATTCCGTCCCCTGCGGTATCTTGCTTCGTACCACCACGAGGAAAAGATCTGGACCAGGAGAATGAATGAACAGAGGGTTGCATAATCGACTAGGCTACGCCTAGACGATATCTGAGCATTCAGAGCGGACAATGGTGCATGGGCATCTCCTAGAACACGAGGAGCTTCTATCAACCAGTCAGGAGGTAGCAGAGTGGGGTTGGGTGATGCAGCCTGGTGGAGCGAGGAGCACAGCAGGGCAACTGAGATCAGGGGCGCAAATGACAGCCCTGTCAGTGCACCATCATCCAGGCAGTCCCTGGATCATATGAGCAACACGCACAGATGCCTGCTGCATAGACGTACCTGAAATTCTTCGGTACACTCATCCATACAAAGCCGAAGTGTGTTCTATTTTGAGACGATCGCGGACCACCGGTACGTTTGCTTTCCCGAGATTCTATGCGAGGTGATGGAGCGCCAGCGTCGTCCACATCAGAAGGAGGCGGAGTAGGTGCCGTTTTGACGAAAGAAGAATGGCTCCATACAACATAAATAATGCAGGTGACTACAAGTATGTCTATTTCTGTAAAGGAAATGTGTATATAGGTTGCTTATCATCGCAGAAGTCATACCTGATGATACTGAAGGGGTGAGGTGCAAAGACCTAAGAGCCAGAGCCAGTTTCCGGTTCGCGTACAACAGAGAGCCAAGGAGTAAGATAGATTCCGCCAGGCTTCGGGCGTCAGCAGAAAACGACCAGAGTATGCCACTAAACGGTATCGGAACGTGGATGGAAATTTCGCCAGGAAGAAGAGCACACGACGTCGGCGGGGTGCGATGACGAGCATGGGAGATAGGGGTGCTGGTCGTTTGATGAGGACTCTGGCCTGAACTGTTCACTGCACGAATGTGCGGAGACCGCGACCGCGTGAACGACTGCCCGCGCCCCGTCGTGCCATTCGTCCTCTGTTCCGAGGCGTGCTCTGCGAAAACTGGACTTGAAGTGTTTCGCGAGGGCGATATTTGTTGCTTTTTCTTCCTCGCCGTATCTCGCATGTCTCGTCGTAGACTCTTCAAGGACGTGCAACGTCCACGATCGAGATGCTGTCCGTCATCTGTGTCCTCGCCGGCTGTGTCTGAATCCGAATCATCACTATGTTGCCACGTCAGCTTGACATAACCCCCAGAGAGTGGGCATACCTCGATGACCCTGCATGATACGTGGAGCTCAAGGCGACATTGCTGCCATCTGGCGGTACTGCATCTGCGCTGAATGAGCTCAAACGCCGTTTAGACGACCGGACATTAAGGAACGGCCTCCTGGCTGAATCTGCGCGCCCAGAAGCATTCTTGGCGCATGGCGGAGATGGTGAGGAGGCTGAGCGAGGCAGTTTGGCAAATTTCGGCGGTGCGTAACTAGCCTGTCTCGCTCTCAGTTGGATGGTCGAGGTCGGGTCTCAAATCCAAAAAGCGATGTCACCCAACTTTGATCGGCAGAGTCCGGCTCCGGCTCCATAATAGGCAGAATCTAGCCGGACCCGTCGGGAGCACGCGAACGCGCGACGCGTCCAGTGGTTTCGCGTCTTGTTCTCGTTCTCCATCAAATGGCGGATGACGCACGCGTTGTTTACCTCGCAGACGTGGAAAATGGCACGTCATCGTCGTGCGACGCGTCCACGACGCCCAGCGCTTCCCAGGAGAAATCCAACGCGTCCGGGTCAGCTTCGAACCCGTTGAAGCGACAGCGCACACTCATGGATATGTTTACTGTTCCAAAGAACTCCCAGTCGAAAAAGACCGGGCAGCCGGAAGCGAAGAAAGCAAAGTTGAGCTCGTCCTCGCCAAGTACTGCCAACACAAAGGCAGCAGGCTCTTCTGGCCTTCAGCGCCTGAACTTCATCCCATTCTCCTTGAACGACTTTACAGAGTCGATTCCAGAAGATCAGAGGCACTTGCTCAAGCTCGAATGCGAGTGCATGGGTAAGAGCTGGTGAGCACAATAACTTCCCTTCACCTTGATCCTCGAGTCTCAAAGGTCACGCTACCATTCTAGGCTCAAGGTTCTCAAGGATGATATTAAGAAACCATACTTCATCTCATTGAAGACATTTCTCTGGGAGGAAGGCGTGAGAGGTCCAAGCGACGACGTAAAAGGCCTCAAGGTTTACCCGTCCCGTAAGTCGTCCTGCTCACCTCCTATGACTCCGGACAATTCATGTGCATTGCGGCGGTAAAGCTCGAAATATCTATTCCTGGTCAAATACGCCGTTGGGCAAGGTCAAAGTTGTCATCCTTGGTCAAGATCCCTATCACGGTCCCAATCAAGCGCATGGCAAGTCACAATTGTATCGTGGTCCGAATTGCTCAGCCTAAGTCGAAACGCGGCTTTATAGGGCTTTGCTTCTCAGTCCCCAAGGGCATCGCTGTACCGCCGTCTTTACGAAACGTAAGCCACCGTTAACACACAAATTACGACACAACTCACTGGGAATGTAGATATATGCAGAAATCAAGGCAGAATACCCCGAATTTAAGCCTCCCCAACATGGGTAAGCCTTCTGGTAAGATGACGCCATCTGCGATACTTATGACGGTATCGGTGTATCCAGAAACCTATCCGCCTGGGCTGAAAATGGTGTCCTCATGCTTAACACGTGTCTGACCGTCAAGGCAAACCAAGCTGGTTCGCATGCCGGAAGGGGTTGGGAGGAGTTCACGGATAAGGTTATCGACGTGGTTGACAAGTACGGCGGCGCAAACCTGGGTGGCCGCAGCGATCCCGACGTACACGGAATCGGACGTGGTGTCGTGTTCCTGGCGTGGGGTGCGTGGGCAGGAAAAAGGGTTGCCAAAATGAGCAAAGTGAGCAATTTTTTCTCCTGCGGTGTCTCTAGACCTGATCGATTATGATCAGACCAAGCACCTGATCCTGAGCAGCGCGGTACGTACTTGGAGTTAGGCTTCCCCCCCATTCTTCACTTACCCAATTCGGATTAGCATCCCTCCCCTTTTAGCGCCCACAAGGGATTCCTGGGCAACGGGCATTTCAAGGCTGCCAACGATTGGCTAGAGAAGAAATACGGCGCAGAGGGTAAGGTCAAGTGGTGTCAACTGGACACTGTGGCGTAACGGCTACCCCACGGCTACCCCCATTTGTTGATACCTATGCAATCATATGTGTACATGAATTCATGGGGCTGCGAGCATCGGTCGGACTCGTCATTGTCAACAAGTGTGTGCATAAGAAGCGAATCGGAGATCCCATCGTGGATAAATGATATTGAAATGCACGAACCGACAAACAGGCGAATAAATATAAGAGGGTCTTGATTCGTGCTGCTCAGCCGGCCTAGCATGTGGCTGCTGCCTGGCACGCCACCTGAGGGGGACAAGACAAATGACACGACGACCTCGGACCCTGTGGCAGGCACACGGATTTCGCCACCGACGGTGGCTGTGACAGACAGCACACCTTAAAAACTTTTTGTCGATTTAGACTGGAGATTACCGACGGTAGCGTAAAGCATGCCGTCGTCAACACTAGACAGTGACGTCGAACAAGCCCAATCATTAATAGAAGACGTACGAGTAAATAGTGTCGAGAGTTCACCTACTATAAAACGGAATCATACAACCGTGGAGACGCATTCAGAAACCATAGTGATACAGAAAGTCTTGATCACGCGTGGTCAACGTGATTTGAAAATACGGGAATGTCCGGACAAGGAAGGATGAGGATCAATCATAGCAAGGGAAAAGGAAACACAGGATAAGAACAGGGAAGCCGATGATCAAGGTAATGGATTGACGTGTTTCCCATGTGGGGTATAATGCGATCGCACGTCATGGATCGCTGGAGGCGGAGAAGAAGCCAAGCGAGAGACCTGGTGAGGAGGAGGACTAGGGAGATGAAGATCACCGCCGAGAGAACGGAATGCATGGGGCTCCGTATGCGACCGACGTTGTTGGAACGGCATCGTCTGCTGCATGTTTGGGCGGTGGGCGCCAGGTGGTGGTTGTGAATGGACTGGAAGCTGAGGAGAATGTGAAGAGAGGGGACTCTCCCCTGAAAAGGGAGGTTGTTGATAATGATACGAATAATGACCAGTCTCCCGTACGTCGCAAAGCAGGTAGTTCATGTCGTTGTAACCACTCGATATAGGCCTGTCTGCTGTATGCGCGTAGCTTGACTGTAACGGGTGGCTGGGGACGTTCGAGACGAGGCTACGGGGAGGTATAGCGGTGGAGGAGAAGGCAAATTGCTGAGGACTCTTTTGAGCGACACTGGAAGGCGCAACTTGGCGCATGCTGTATGCGACAGGGGGGCTACATGGGACATGGGAGCTGGCCGACTGCTGGTCATTCATCATGAATCCATCGTCCCAGTTGCTTCCATCGATAATAGGAGGAGTTCGAAGGCTCGTTCCGCCGATGACCGACGGTGATGTCGACTCTGATCTCCTTGGAGACGGCGACTCGCCAATCGGCGAAGAATCGCGACTTTTGGATGTGGACTGCGATAGTGCAGGATTATCAAGGGACTTTGGTTTATCTTTGCCTGTCGGACCTTTGCCGAGAGCCGGGCGGCTAGCTGGCGGCAAGTTCAGTGCTGCTCGTAGATGATTGTTCTCCTCCTCCAGCTCGGATACACGCAACTCCAGAGCCTGAAATTTGCGGACGAAAGGTCGTACAATTGCAAATAGAGATGATAAAAACCCCGCACCTGCAAGTGTGCAGCTCTTCGTGCACGAAACGCTCGCTGCACATCTCTGGCTCTGTTAGGAGGGAGATTGTCGTTTCGCTTGCGACCACGCTTGGAAGACATTTTTGAGAGAGCGCACGGGTGCAGGGAGATTGGTATGGGGTGACTGCGAGGAAGAAGGAGGTCAAGAAAAGAGAATTTATTTAAAAGAACACTCCCGAGTGTCCATCGGACACGAATCTTTGTTTGTCAAATCACACATTCCGCATAAATGCGGGTTCGATCGGGGTCGGCTGCGGCCCAGACCATTTTTGGATCTCCGCATGAAGTCGCCATGCCGCCAATTCCCAGCCGGTCGGTCGGTCGTCGGGCTCCTGTAATCTCGATCCACACTGAAAAAAAGATGGAGAAAGGTGGAGGTACAGAGGAGATCTAGCGTAAACATTTCTCGTCGTTGCTGAGTGCTGCGGCCGTCGTACCCAGAAAGCGTTTCTGGACCACCTTTGCTGCAACGCCCTCTTAGAACTCCCCCCCTCGTGTTCATTCCACCTAGCACGCCTTTGATTTCGGGGGATTGATTGGTTTTCACGTGCCTTGCATGCCCCCTCGCACCTGGACCAAGTGTTAGGCACGCATTATGCAGTGCGTCCTGGATGCACAAGACGACATGACCTGGCATCGCTCTCATCAAATATCTATGAACGTAACACGATCGCATTATTTAATCATTGGCACCCTAATGTAGCCTCGATGGAATTGTCCTACCACCCCGTCCGAGCTTCTTTTCTTGCCGCTGCCTTATCCCTATCTCGCTTAGAAAATAGCTTGTGTCGTGGCGCTGCCTCTCGTGCGAGCTTCTTGTTGGCCGATTTGTTCTGCTCTACGTACGACATATGCTGGGCACCGCTCAGTGCAGTAAGTGAACCTGTCGTCCGCTGAGCGCCTGGGAATTTTGCAACACCGAAATCCTTGGAAGTGATTGTCCCAGCAAGGTCACCTTCCGACCCACGTATGTCCGTTCCAAGTTCGGCCTCACTCTCGTTGGCCAAGAGTACTGAAGAGATGAGCTCGATTTGCTCGTCCTTGGTCTTGTAAACCAGATCCTCCAGGTCCTCAAGTCCGTCGAGATGCGTGATAACTTTGAACGCGTAACCTTGGTCAATCAAGAATTGCTGACGTTTGGTGCTGTAAAACATCTCCTGGGTATCCTTGGAAACGAGAGAGTAGAAAAAGGCATTAAACCCCTCATCGTTACGGCGTTTTGCCCGTAGAATTCGACCTGCGCCAAGTTTAGTCTGGTGACACCTGTCACAGTTGGAATTCCGACCTAATCTCTGTGCCTCTTGTCGTCGTGATCCAAAGTGAGAGCTGATTTGGATGAGACAAGTGGCTTCCGGCAGATCAATTGACGTGTCGCCAACCTGTTGGAGTCGACACAAATAGAAGCTACTCCACATGTCATAAAAATAAGATGGTACAGTACCTTGGAAAGGAAAATTGTGTTTACGTTCGGGTCATGTTGGAACCATTGCAAAACTCGCATTCGCTCCACTTGTCCAGTGCCGCCGTGGATATAGGGCTTCCCAAGTTTTTTTGCATAAGCCTTGAGTTCGACGGTATGCAATGAGACCCCGGAAATGTTTCACATACAAATCGCCACTCACCTCTAGTGCATACACATTATCGGAGAACACGATAATCTTGTCCCCTCGTGCTTCATGAAACTTGATCAGAAATTGACAAGCTTGGAACTTTCTAGGGTTCATGCAGTATAGGAGCATCCGTTTGCGTGATTGCTCTCGAAGGTACTCCCTGTAGAACTCTGGTGTCATAGGGCACCAGACCTCGGCACACTGAGGCTGTTGATTTACCAAGTATGGCCAAGGCTCTGGAATCACGGACCTGAACATTGGCTATGTGGCCCTTAGCAGCAAGATCCATCCAGTTGGCTTCGTAAAGTTTTGGTCCAATCATATAGTTGAGGTCCGCGATCTTATCGTCTTCTCTTACAAGTGTCGCTGCAATGCAGATATTCAGTTGTCGTGCAGCGTTAATCCAGAGAAAAAGGTTCACCTGTAAGACCAAGCTTTGAATGTGCCTTGATAGTAGTTACAACGCGTCGGAACATGGCCGCAGGAACGACATGAACCTCATCCAACAGGATAAATCCCCATTCCCTAGAGGTTAAAAATTCCATCATTTTCTTGGACTCGTGTGACCGATTGTGGGTATTGGCAACCATCGAGTAGGTCGAGACAACAATACCGCTGTCGCCTGCAAACTGGATTGAATGTCAGCGGGCGTGGAAAAGAGATCGAGATATTATAGGCCATACCCGTTCTTTCTGATCTGCGGTAAAGATGGCGATTTGCCGATCCGTAACATTTGACCACTGCATGAACTGCTGCTTCCATTGCATAACAGAGACACTGCGTAAAATTGTAAATTGTCACTCCAACAGGCACCTTGACAGGCTGAACGTACGAAGATGTGCACAATACAAGACAGGACTTCTTGATAGTACATGCCGCGGTTATACCGACGAGGGTCTTTCCTGCTCCACAGGGGAGCACTATGATTCCAGACCTGGCTCGACTGTTTTGAAGCCATATAATGTCCACAGACTAACTAGTTCGAGATCAAGCTTACCCATTTCCAAACATTTTACTCAGACTAGTCTCTTGATAAGGCCGAATCACCGTGGCAGGTTTGAGATCAATGTCCAGATTGGCATTGATGGTGTCGTTTCGAAAATCGTATTCTTCTAGCATGGGGTACTCCAGTTCGTTGCAACGCTTCTTCACATCCTATGGAAGTGTCAGAACAAGTCGCGAATGATAAAGCAAGAAACTTGCATCAATTTTCGCATCGTCTATTTCAAAAGCGTGCACGTTGTCGTCATCCTCTTCAATGTCATCTGCAATGAGTGTTCAATACAGTGATGGTAGTCGTCACAAGAGGCACACCATTATCCATCCCAGTTATCGACGTGAATAAATCAGTGTCTGATGGAGTTGTTCCGGAACCTCCAGGCCATCGGCTTGTAACCCCTTCGTCTTTCTTCTTCTCGGCATCTTTAGTTCCTGGAATGACGAGATTGCCCTTCACCGGAGCTTTAGAGGTGGTGAAGGTAGCTGCCCAGATACTATTGTCGGTTTGCCGAGATACCACGCGTGCTTCACGAATAATCTTGTCTTTGAGCAGAAGCTGGAGAGTATCTGGATGATTACTCTCTACGAAATACTTGTTGTGCTTGAGAACGAGCTTTACTTTGCCATATGACAAAGTTCGCTCGCGGATAAAATTGATTATGCTCTCCGGCACTGGTACCTTGTGCCACTGTGTAATCAGGGGATCAATCGTCTTCAGGGCAACATACCTTCGACAAGCGGTTTAGCACCTAACACTTTCGTCAATGATCAAGTCAGGTAAATGGGTCAACTACCCTGTACTGACTGCTATTATATCCTCAGTCTGCAACCCCACTGACACAGCCGCATAAAGAGAATACGACGTGAGTTTATATTCGTGGATGAATGCAGGTCTAGCGACTCTGTGTAAACGTGTACCGTACAAGTTGAGTAGCGATGCCCGCGCACCTGCTAACAGGTTCACTAATGGCTACAAGAAAATCTTGGGCTTGCTCTGCAATAGGCGAGAAAGCTTCAAGAATGATATGTACCATCATCCGGGCTGATCCAGAGCGGACGAGAGGCATGATCGGGTTTCAAATGTAACCATGAAAAATCTTGAGCCATGACTATGGCGGCGTCTTATCGACGAGGATGGAGGCGCTGTCCCAAGAGGTGTTAGTCATTGTGGAGCCAGCAGTGGGCGAGTTATGGTGATTTGTCAGCATGTCCATTTTGAGCGGAGTCTGTACTTAATCAGGAAGACGGGCCTTCGGAGATTCATTTCCATCTTTCCTTCCGTCTCTCGTCGTCGTCCACAGCCAGTCTTCTTCCAGTCACAATGTGGAGACCTGCAACTCGTGAAGTCACCGGGACCAACGAAGGTGAGTTTCGTTGTCATTGTCCTGATTGGTGTCCTAACATACCTCTTAGTTCCGCTTGGAGCCCGCCGCCGTTTTGGACCAGCTCCCGTGGAGGAAACTAACCCCCCGCAACTCGCCCAGCCGTCACCTTCTGCTTATCCTCGTCAAGTCCCACAGGAGTCAGAATTGAGGAAGGGGAGAGAGGAGACTCCGAATGGATCTGCAGGTAAGTCCAGAAATGTTCGATAGCGGCGCTTACAATGTCGTGTCTTCTTTCCTTGCTGTCCGGTGGGATGTTTTTTATTCTATTCCCTACTCGATCAGCAAGGTCTACTTAATAACTTGCTAATTTAGCTGCTAACTGATACTAACCTTGATACACTGCAATGTCTTACTTCTACACAGCTGATGCGAATGGTACCCGCAGGCGGCGTAGCCGCTGGGGCGAAGTCAAATCTGAAATTCCAGGTCTGCCGACAGCGATTTCCGCTGCAGGCGTCTCGCAGGCTCAACTTGACAATTATGCCATTCATCTACGCCTCGAGGAAATTAACCGAAAGCTTAGGCTAAATGATTTCATCCCTCCAGAGCGAGAACGGTAAGTGATCTTTTACATTATTCCATTATAACTCGCAACAACTGGACATTTTAGGTCCCCTTCTCCTCCTCCTACTTACGATGGCCATGGACGCCGCACGAACACTCGTGAAGTCCGTTATCGCAAGAAGCTTGAAGACGAGCGTATCCGTCTCGTGGATCGTGCCATGAAAAACGACCCCAATTTCCGCCCACCTGTCGAGTATCATCAACAGAAGCGTTCTCAACGTCCTTCGGACAAAGTGTATATTCCCGTCAAAGAGTTTCCAGAGATCAATTTCTTTGGACTTTTGGTAGGACCTCGTGGCAATTCGTTGAAGAAGATGGAACGTGAGAGTGGTGCTAAGATCAGTATCCGTGGCAAAGGCAGTGTCAAGGAGGGTAAAGCGCGACTAGATCCAGTACGCCGATGATGCTGAGGAAGACTTGCATTGCCTCGTTATCGCTGATTCTGAGGAAAAGGTAGCAGCATGCGTCAAGATGATTAATAGGGTGATTGAGACGGTGAGTTTTGTCTGATCTTCGATGAAGTTTCTGTGACCGATGAGTGTCGTAGGCTGCCTCCACTCCGGAAGGTCAAAACGATCACAAGCGCAATCAGCTCCGCGAGCTCGCAGCCTTGAACGGTACCCTTCGTGATGACGAAAATCAAATCTGCCAGAACTGTGGTGGCCTTGGTCATCGCAAATATGATTGCCCAGAACAGCGGAACTTCACTGCTAATATCATCTGTCGCGTGTGTGGTAGCGCCGGTCACATGGCACGCGACTGTCAAGTTAACAAGGATCCGAATGCACCTCCTCCCCCTCCCGGCCCTCCGGGTGCTCTGTCCAAAGGAGGCTTCGACTCCGAGTACGCTAGCTTGATGGCCGAACTCGGGGAAGGGGGAAGGGACCTGGTGGAGATGGCGGAAGGGGTCCGTGGGGTAGCACTGGAGCAGGTCACGATATCACAGCGGGTGGTTCTAACATTCCTCCGTGGCGCCGACCAGAGATGTGGCAGTCGAACCAACATCAAAACTCAGGGTATCGTCCACCTCAAGCTTACGGTAGCGGCTATGGTGCCCAATACACTTCCGGGCAGTGGCCTGCAGGTGGTTATGGTTCAGGTACCTATGGCCAACAGCCCGACTACTCCGCCAGCTATGCCCAATACTATCAACAACAGTACGCTCAACAGCAAATTAGTACCCCGACACAGTAGTCTCTCACACCTTCTCGTGGTAATCCTTAAATAACTCTATCCATCGTCTTTTCGACTCTTCATCCTGATGGCTCCGGACATCCCTCACCGAGCTCCGTCTAGCACCCCAAGAGCGTAGGGTCTGTACTCACTGCAGCTGACCACACAAGTTCTTTAGGGACGATACAGAAAAATGTGATTATTGATTCATTGACAGTAGCCCTGTTTTACCTAGCTTCAATCCCAGCCATTCATGTCCATTGTCGTTGGCGTCAGCGATCATTAGTCACTCGACTGGTTTTCGCTTTTTCCTGGAGCTCTCCCTGTCCCTCTTTCGTTTCTTCGTCGTGATATCGTCCCCGGAATGCGCAGCCTGAGTTCTATCACTAACAAAACACGACACGAAGAAGCCATTTGTTGCATCTTCATTGGGTGAACAACGGACGGATGATAATGCATTTTCTATTGATCCAAGTGTTGGACGAGAAGAAAGTAGGCTTATCGCGCTCACCTGGCGACTCTGATTCATCTAGCAGTCCTCGCCTATGCCAGCTTGGGAGCACCTCTTCGGGGGGAGCAAGCTTGAAATTGCTTCTGCCAGCCTCCTCTGATCTCAGTGCTTTGCACACGACGCCTTCGTTTTCAATGGAATATATGCTACATGTAGAATAGGCGATTCTCCGAACACGTGGACTGCAACGAAAGTCAGCATGGAACGCTCTTGAGTGTACAGACTACATTCACAGACATTTCATAGCGTGTCTTATTACATTGAGCTGGAAGGTTGCAAGCTTGTTCAATCGTTCTTCCTGCTCCTCATGCTCTTCATTCTCTACAGAGGACTTAGAGTTGTTGTACTGGGAACGTTACTAAATGACGCACCACTCTCAAGAAGATGGTCTAGTCTGTTGACGATGCCAGAACCGCTGCAGGACGGATCGAGCAGACTGCACGAATAAGCGAACGGACCATCGAGCGCAACAATAACTGACATGTGTGTAGTATTAGCGTATTTCGGATCTGAAGGATCGACGTTGAGAAAGTCGATGTTGATGGTTTCTACATTCTTGCAGGAAGCCTTGGCGAGCATGGTCTTGAGTGTAGAGAAGCGCTTCCTGTCCCTTTCAATGGCGTAGAGCTATGTTCGAAGGCGTCGTAAGCAACTGGCCAAGATGTAGTCAAACAGGATCACCTTTCCCTTGCCGCCCATCAGGGCACTTAAATGTGACGTCTTGTTGCCAGGAGCAGCTGTCGCATCGATGACCACAGCATGTTCGCTGCATGGAGGGTTGAGGATGATCGCCGGGAAGCAAGAAGCCTTGTCCTGCAAGATAATTCTCCCCGTCTTGTACTGGATATCGTTATGAAATTGCATGTGGGGATTGAAAAGCAACAGGTCAGGGACGTGCTGGTCTCGAGTAAAGGATTCCCTATGAGTTGGTGAGCAGAGATGCGACAGAGACCAAACGGAAAACAGACTGCGAAGAAAACGGGTCCGATACACGAAACCCTTGCTTTTGATAATGGGCAATAGCTTCCTCCGTCGTCCAAAGGAGTGTATTCACTCGGACATAACGTGGTATCCGAGCTAGTCCGAGCTCACCGATCTTCCAAAGGTTGAAATACATACAAGGTGCCTACTTACCTGCTCTCTCGTCACCGGGATTCGCCAATTCTTTGTCGGATTTTACGCCACGCTTGACCTTGATGCGCTGTAACTCACTCCGGAGTCGTGTCTTGTGTCGTAGGACTGCCTGCTTTACTGGGCCATCCCCAGCCTGGATACCACCAGCCAGGAGGACGTCATGAACGAGGACCAGTGCCAAGTTTAGCGACTGTAATTTTCTTTTCTTCAGTGAGAAGTTTGGAAGCTGCAATGACATCCGAGAGCACTGCCTTGTCTATGGCAAGCAGATTTTTCAACTGGCCAGTGCATAACCGGACACGTAGGCTCACATTTGAGCGTCTCGATGACGAGGGCAGCAGTTCTAGCTCTATTTTTCGCAGGCAGAGTGGACAGTAAGCTTTTGATGGATCCCTTGTCTCGTATCAAGACGATCGAGGAATTGGCAAGCTTCAAAGTAAAAGTTCATTGTAGAAGGGTATGCTACCAGATACAATGGGCGTTAGCCTCTGCAAATGTACAATGTAATGGGACCTGTAGGAACAAGAAAGTTAATGCCGATGTTTGTGCAGCATAAAGAACTCAGATTGAACTCTCGTCAAATCCAGCACAAAGCTGGTCGGACAATGTAGATAATATGGAACATCATGGATGCGCGAATCGAGGATGTGGACTCACCAGAATACGTTTGACCACTGGGGCTCCGATGGACGAGGAAGAGAATCAAAGTTGCTTTAAACTCCGTCGTCTGCCGAGCGCGCGTTTGTAAAAACGTGTACGAGCGGGTACCTGCACGTCATTTCTTTCTCCTACCCTTCAACAGCAGTAAGTGTCCACTTCTCGTCTCCTTTGTTTCTATCCCAACATCGACGCCAATGCCCGTTGAAACCGAGCTTTATGACTTGCTAAGTGTTCCTTCAAATGCCTCTGAAAGTGAGTGTCGCGCCTGGCCACACGAAGTGCCGTCCTCACTGCTCCCTGCCAGATGACATCAAAAAAGCCTATCGGAAAAAAGTGCGTGGTCCAATGGTTGACGAGGGATACGTGATCTGATAGCACTCCAGGCAAAGGAGCACCATCCTGTGAGTGTCATCCACTTTTTACCACCAAAACTGAAGCCGTCTATTCTACCAGGACAAGGTCGGTGTTCAGATTACCCTGGATGTTGGTATAACCTTATTCATTCACATAGAACCCCAATGACCCAGGAGCGGCCCAGAAATTCCAAGAAATGGCTGCGGCGTTCGTACAACTTTTTTTCCCTCGTGCCTTCGCCTTTTTAATTAAAGCCACACTAGTTACGAAATTCTAAGCGATCCGAATTCAAGAGAAATTTATGATGAAGAGGGTATGGATGGCTTTACAGGCCCAGGCGGACGTAGCGGTGGAATGCCCTCTGATGCCACCGATATCTTCGCCCAGTTCTTTGGCGGAGGAGCGACATTCTTCGATTTTGCTGGAGGACCAGGCCCAAGTAGACGCAAGGGCGAAGATACCGAAATTCCTTATCAAGTCACGCTTGAAGATCTCTATAACGGCAAGTCAGTCAAGATTAGCATGGAAAAGGAGGTCATTTGTGGAACGTGCAATGGGTTAGTTTATTCAACGTGGGGAGTCCACTTTGTTCATGGCGCGTTTCCAGAACGGGAGCCAGAGGGAATGCGAAACCCAAAGAGTGTACACTATGCGAGGGCAAAGGGTGGACTTTGACGCAGACCCATATCGCTCCGTCCAGGTTTGGGATGATGCGTGTCAAATGTTCAGAATGCAACGGCGAAGGGAGCAAAATTCGAGAGAAGGATCGGTGGGTGTGCTGACTGTTATCGGCGACGGGAGCTTACTTAAATACAGGTGTAAAAAGTGTAAAGGTGAAAAGACTGTCAAGGAGAAGACACGACAAGAGATTTTCATCGAGAAGGGAATGCCAGATGGTCACCGTATCGTTCTAGCTGGTGCTGGTGACCAGCAAGTAAGTCGTCTCAAACCACTCATAGGTGATGACTGACAATCAAGTACAGCCCAATATTCCGCCTGGAGATGTGATCTTCCGCTTGAAGGCGTCGCAACACAATTCGTTTGAACGCTCCGGATGTGATTTGCTTGCAAATGTCAAGATTACATTATCTGAAGCACTTCTTGGCTTCTCTCGTATCTTGATTACTCAGCTGGATGGCCGAGGTGTCAGTGTCTCGAGTCCACCCGGCAAGATCATCACGCCTGGTCAAACTATCAAGCTGCGCGGCGAGGGTATGCCCACGTTTAAGAATCCTGATCAAAGGGGTGATCTGTACCTCGTCCTTGATATTGAGATGCCAAATACGGAATGGTTGAGACGCGTTGACCGAGCAGTAAGTACACGAACATCCCTCCAAGACCGAATTGTTAAAATTTTATGTCCAGGCACTTGAAAAACTCCTTCCTCCGAAGAAGGCGAACATTGAACCCGCACCGGAGATTATCGATGTAGCTGCTTTCGAGGAAGCCGAGCTTGAAGACGTGCGTGCACGTTGTTTTCCGGCTAGTTCGGACTTCTTTGATGAGGACTTTGCCTCGCAGTTTGGAGGAGGGGACGAAGATGATTGGGAGGGTGACGATGACGACGATGACGACGATCATGGGATGGGTGGTGAGCCCGAGTGCAGGCATCAATAGTTCAGCCGTCTGGTCACAGTATCTCATCTCAATGCCCACTCATTTACTGCTATCATTATCTATACCTTGGCAACTTTCATCACCTTGTGCCGCTATTTACATGTTGCATTGTGTACAGATCACATCCACTAATACATCACCCACTCATTCGCACACTCGTTCAAGGTGCATTTCCGACCTTGGCATTACTATCAAAGCATCGTGTTGTTTTTGATTCGAGCGCCCAAGTTATCCCGCCCAAGACGTGTCCTAAGAAGAGTTCGTCCTAATGGAGGTGATCCAGGAGAGTTGTAGAGTTATAACAACCTAACTTACGCTCCAAATCTCGATGCAGTGTCCAAGGCACGTATACCAGCTGCGACCGGCAATGCCACCTGGCTCAACTCCAGCACCGCGTTCTTGATACCAGGCTGCGAGTGTTGTGAGAATTCGACTGTGATCAGTCCAGGACGTACTTGCCTATGGGATGGGGTGTTCCATGATCAAATTTTCTTTCTCCGGGATCTGATATCCAGTGAACCAAGATTCTTAACACCCGGGGGACAGCTCACCTGAATAACTGGATTCGTCCGCTGTAAGTAAGACCTTGGCGCCAACCGCCCGCGGATCTGATTGGAAGTTATACCTGTGCTTTTAGTCAAGCCTTGGAGGTGTACGGGGTTCGAATCGTTCCATACATTTCATCGAGTAATTTCCAGTGCGCGGGGAGCATCTTGGTACTGGGGTGAGTGTTGTCGACGACGTCGACCACCTAGTATTGGGATGATCAGGACATGAGTATGTGCCCACGATCATAGTGCCAACACCTTACCGAATCTTGGATATCCGGATGGTAGTCAAAATACGCTCCTATGAGAGACTCGGCAGTGAGCGATGCGGCAATACCGGCAACGATATAGACCAATGATACCGATCTGCCTTCCAATGAATGGGGTGTCACGGAGTGCATCGGATGCACAGTGAACGCCAATAAAGTTGCCTCCCACGTTGAGATACCTTTGCAACGCAGCCTTTCCCGTATCGTCGAGGACTGTTGGTACGTCAATGAGCAATATCGGGGATTGGGAGTGCTACTACACACTGATGCCCGAGTTGTTCAAGAAGAGGATGGCATCGTACTTTGCCAGATTCTCGTCTGTGAATTTGCTCTTGTCCTCTGTGAAATCGAACTCGACGTTGATCGAGGAAGCTTTAGTCTTTAACGCTTCGATGGATGGTTCTATACTGTCGTGTCTGTAGCCAGCGGTCGCAGAGTAGGCAAGAATGCGGGCAGACATCGTATAACGAGGGGGTATCCAAGTGGTTGCGGGCCAGTGATGCCGGCCTTGGAATTCAGTGGGAATACGAACATGCGCCTGGGACGCTTCCTCCTCTGATTCGTCCCAACATGACCAAGTTCTTCTACTGGCAGCTTTTCCTTGCCGTGGTACCGTATCGCCGTGTTGTGGCTCTTCCACTTTCATATCCGTCGGCGACGGTCACGGCGACTCAAAAGTATACTCCAGTGATCGTCATCTTCATTTCTCTGTTCTTCCTTGTTGTCGCCTTCTTCGCCATGAAACTCGTGTACATGAAGCATCGTCGTATAGGCACCATTCACGCACCACCACGCCCCACCTCCACGTTTGGACTAGACAAGCAAGGAAACCGGGATCGCGGACTCTTTGTTGGTTGTCTCGGATCTCCCACCTGGGAGACTAGCTTGACGTCCGGAACAAGCAGGCGACAAAGGCAAAGGTCTTCCTTTGCGTACCAGTTACATACTCGCTCGACGCGCTCTACTTCTGCGCACTCGAGGTCCAAGAATTCCAGTTCTATGCACGCGGATCAGCTTGTTCTGCCATCGTCGTCTGGATCCTCGCGCATCCCTCCGCAGTACGGTGGCAGCGCTTCAGAACCACTACCGACCCATGACCATCCTCGTTGTGGCGATTTCGGCGAGTTTCAGGGCGTGAGATCGCCTAATGTCCCGATGGCCACGAGACGCGCCAGTCCTTGCTCGATCCGATTAGTCGATGGACCCAGCCAGAGCAATCAAGTCGACTATATGTTCCTATCTGCTCTACCGCCCAACGGTATCGTAGGATCTCCACTCACGGGCACAAGAGACTCTTTTCAGTTGTCCAGATGCGCCTTGAAGTGTCATGGCAAGCCTGTACCGCCTATGCCGTCACTGCCTTCGTTTCTGCCGTTTTCTCTGCCGAAAGGTCCTCCTGTTCGAGCTCGCGAATATTTGCCGCCTCTTCGTTTTTCCCCGCTCGCCAGCGTGGCCAAGGTGTTTCATTCTTCACACCAAGTCTTCGAGAAAAAGGCGTCGATGAGTCGAATTCCCGATCTCGACGGGAGCAACAACGCCGCCCGTCTGGAATCGGCGTCTTCATCAGAGACGTGTGATGCAAGCAATGTGGGCCTTGGCGTTGCTCAGGAGACCTCGAGGACGACTAGTAGACAGTCAAACCACAAAAAGTCGCACTCATACAAGGGTCTCACCGTCGGGGGTTCATTATCGCGAATTCCTCTGGTAGAAGATGACAATAAAGTGGAACCCGTGCAAACTGGCCGTAAACCTCTTAAATCGTGCTTGCGCCAGAACTCTGTCGCTTCTACGCACACTCCCTCGATGTCGGAAATCAGCTGCCTTCGTACGCCAATCACTGATGATGACATTGGGATGCTTGGACTGGATCGGTTCCGGTGGAACGACGACATCAAGGAGCTCAAAGCTTGCCATATGAAAAAGGACAGTGCTGCTCTCGTGCCAGTTTGGGAATAAATAGCAAATGGAGTAGTTACACTTGTATGCAATCTATTTGCTGAATCCGAGTGAGTGCCGAGTGACACGCATGAAGAGACAGCAAAGAGAAGATAAGGCAGGGGAGATCCCCCGACGACACGGGCCGGTAGTGCAGGGGCAGGGTCCAGCGTGGCAAGGCGAAGTAAGGGAGGTAAAACATCCGAGAATGTGTTCCACCAAAGTTTAGGGTATATCCCCGGTAGCTTGCGAGCAAGGTAATACACTGAAACAGAACTTAATCATGAATCAACGGGCCCGCAGATACTTTTCTACAATCTCCAATACTCGGCCGTCAATACCAGATAAGAGTGTGATAGTCTCATCCTGTTGGCTCAATGAGAAAAGGAAAGAGACGCTGATAGTAACAGTTTCGTACCCAGATCTTGGCAGAACATGCCCTCCCTTCAGGGGTGAATAGGTAATCACCCTCTTCAGCAACCTCACAAACAGACAAATAACGACCGTGCATGGAGCGATCACTAGCAATGGCGGCGTGGACGAGTGTTCTACTACCCTCCTCTGTCGACCGTACAAGGACCAATCTTTTAATCATAGAAGAAAACCATCCTTTCGAGAGCGTGCTGCGGGTTATTTCTGAGTGGCAAAAACCGGGATTGACCGCGCAGGCAACGAAGGGTATGGATTCAGGAAGACGGGACGCGAGCTCCCGAATGAACATGATTCCTAATACTGAGAAACAAGGGTGTTCAGCTTTCTCTCGCAAATAAGTATGGTACCCACGTTTTGAAACTTGATAACGAGTATAACTAGTTATAGCCAAGGCCCTCGGACATAGCCCAACATGCATAGCTGAAGAATCACGCACCTGTCGCCAAATTCGGGCTGGTTGATAGTTTCAAGAATGCCATTCCGCGAGTCTGATGCCTTGAGCTCGGGAGCAAAGTAATGTGCAAAACTCGACAAGAAAGCCAGACGCGACGGCGAATCTGGAGAGGAAGAGTTGATCAAGTATGGCAAGAGCAAGATGCTCAACAACGCAGTGGAAAGATAGTTCACTTGCAGCCTGGTTTGATGAAATCAAGAAGGTCATTTGAACGGGGAAGATGAAAAAGTTTTGTATATGTACATTATTTCCCAACCATCTTGCGTCCGAATATAGTCGTTGGGAAATACTCCGGCATTTGCGACGAGTGTATTCAATGTTCCATTTCCTTCCATCGCGAACCTGTCCACAAAGGAGCGCACGTTCTGGAAGCTCTCCAACTCGAGTGGCCAGGTGTACAAATCCATATTTGGTTCCACTGCTCGTTCAAGGATGGCTTGAAGCGTCATTTTTGCCACGTCAGTATTCAGAAAGTCAGTATGGTTGCATAGGCTTACATTTTCGTGCCAGTTCACACTTGACTTGGTTCCTGCTGGTCGCAATGAGCAACTTGGGCCGCATCTTGGCGAGATGTACTGAAGCTTCGAACCCCAGCCCGACGTTTGACCCAGTGACAAGAAATGTCTTTGAGGTGACATTGTCGACTGCTCCGGGCTGAGGGAGGGTACGCCATTGCTCGCGAAGGTATTGAAAGAATGAAAATACGGCCATGGACAGAAAAATGATGCACAGGAGCAAAGATGGGGGAAAATAGTGCGGGCTGATAGAGTGAACGACCCTTGATACAAATTTCATAATGTACGTACGAGTTTACACAACATTGATGACAGTACTTCGAATAAACAAATCCATGCACATCATGTTCTGTTTGCTGAATCCGAGCGAGTGCCGAGTGACACGCATGAAGAGACAGCAAAGAGAAGACAAGGCAGGGAGATCCCCCGACGACACAAAGCCGGTAGTGCATGGGCAGGGTCATCACGTCCCCGGAGTTGCAAGCAGGGCTCACAGGGGTCAAGGGCGGCAAAAATTTGATAACCAAAGAATCAGGGCGTTGCCCTCATAATAGTGGTTAAACTATTAAGAACAGATACTACACTTGATCTAAGCCAGAAGGCCAGAGTGGTAAGGAACCAACATGTCCAGCTCGGGTTTATATATGTTTCCTGGTCTGCGCACGGACCAACGTCGGTCAAATTCAGAGTCCGCATTCATGAGGCTTACTAATAATTTACGTACAAGTACATATCATACAGTCTTTTCGTCCACAAAGTCAATTGCGGACTCGAGCCCTCTCACTAGCTTTCCAGCCCGCAGAGACATGCCCCGCATGAATGCACTCGGACGCTTTGGAGGCGACGACGGTCCTGGATGCCCCGACTCGGCCGCATCGGACCCGTATGGCGAGGAAGATACCCTCAGGTTGGAGCTCGAACGCGCGTGTCGGACGGGGGTGCCTGGAGACGCGCGAGCTCCATTCCTGGCAGATGGCTCTTTGCCCTTGTCATGCTCACGCCTTGTCGTCATACCCATCTCTGCGACGAGCGTCGAGGAACGTCGTCGCGACAAGGGTACCATCCCGACGCTAACAGTGCTGACAGTCATGTTTTTGATCCTTTCTGGTGAACGGTAGCCGCGAGTTCCACTCGCTTGAATGACATTACCGATGTTGGGGTAGGGTTGGCATCCGAACGAACCCCCAGCAAGTTGGGACACGGATAGAGAAGGCGATACAACTCTCGGCGACCCAGACGGCGACGTTTCCGAGAGAGGTGGTGAAGGCAACGACGTGCTGCTGGGAATGTGCGCCTGTTTAGAGGACGTAGAACACCTGCCGGTCTTTTCTGACTGTTGCTTCACCCGGCTTTGGCGCTCCAAGTCTCTCATCCATCCATCCCACTCCATCTCGCTGTCTTCATCACTTTCATCGTCAGATCCACAGTAAATGTCCGGTGCAAAGGTAGTCTTGTACTGCATTTCCTCCGAAAAAGCGTGACGATGATGCCGTATATTGCCCAACAGCGATTCTCCAAGTCCCTTTTCCGTCCAGATCACCCATGCCATGGCCTTGCCTACGTCTCCCATACCAGCTTTACGTGCATTTTCAACGGTATTGATGCGCCATTCAGGGTAAGGAATCGTGTCGTATGAAGCAAACGAGGACGCGGGCGACGCAGTGGCGTGGTGGGAAACAGTGACGATCGATGGCGAGGGCACAAAGGACGACGATATCGGCTGACAAGTTTGACGGTGAAGGATCCGAAGGATACTCGAAAACGCTGAAAGCGCTTTATTGCGTGTTCACGAAAGAGGATCAGCAAAACTTACCATGGTCATCGAGCATGTCCAGGACAACCCACTCTCCTTCCTCCTTGTAGGCGTCGTCATAAGGGTATTCCCCCGTGTCCTCCGCTTCTCGTGTCTGTTTCGAGTCGAGCGGAGAGTCAAAGTGTGGCAGGGGTTCCTGAACATTGACTTTAAGCTCTTCTGAAATCGGAGAGGATGGATAGGATGGCGGCGGGGAAGCCACCCCGGTCATTGAGCGGGTTCGAAACTTGATGCAGACGACACGAGGCTGGGTAACAATGGAGAATGCACGCTCAAGTGCGTCGGCGCCACGAAAAGCTGACATGGTACTCAATGCGAATTGCCGGAGCGGAGGATTCGTCTGAAAAGAAGCGTTCAGAGTATACTGCAGAGCACCAAAGGGATAACACGTACCACATTGTCCTTGCAGAGGAAGAGACATCCTTGATGTATAACGACCCAGCGCGCTTTCCAGTCCACCTTTGTCTTGCGCCTCTTTTCAGGGTATAAGGCGGTCGACTTTGTGGAGAGCGCGTCCAGCTTGTGGGTCAATTTGTCCATCGTCTTTTGGCTGGTATGCTCGCGATATGCGTCGACGCCAGGTGTCTCGAAACGGCCGTATTTCTGATTCCACATGGAACGGAGGACTCTGACCTTTGCCTGGAAGTATGGCTGTATGTATTCTTCCAGGACGTCGCGTTGTAGTGGGGCGAGAATGCCGACGGGGTGCATTTCGAGAAGCTCGTAGGGTCGGAGGTTGTACCAGGAGAGGGTGAACTCATCCTCGAGGATGGAGCCAGTGGAGAAGGAGAGGAGTGTGTATTGGTCGACGAGAGGGCAGTTTCGCGGTTGAGACGACGGGCCGGGTATTGGGTCGGATTGGGGGTAGATGGTGGTGAGTTTTGACGGGGGTGTGCGGAGTGGATCCAAGTCTTGGTCTGAAAACTCGTCGTCCTCGTTGTAGCCGTCATCAAGACTGTCGATGGAGGTCCTGGAGCGGATGGTGGAGGCGAATACGATGGGAGAGACTGAGCGCTGAGAGTGTGGACCTGGTGACTGTACGAGGTTGCATTTTGAGAGGATCCAGTGTTTTACCTGTTTTACTTTTGACTTGTCGTCGATGTGGGTGACGAGCCACTGGTCGTACGGGACTGAATGGGTGAGCTGCAACGCTGAGCAAGAGAACGGGAAGCGAATACGTACCGAACCTGCACGCAATAGGGACCAACATGATCGAGGTCGGCGAGTGAGACGCGCCTTGTCCAATGTCCCTCGTCAGCGATCCAGGGTGAGTCTCTCAACTACTAGTGCTCCTCCTCCTCACCCTTCCCCCACCGCAGCTACCTCGTGCACAGTCTCCGTCTCTCCTACCTCCGCAACGTCGACGACCCATACGGCAGTCGTATCATATCCCTCAGCCCATCCTACACCTCAAATCCCTACGTCCTCGCAGCTTCACTCGCAGACCCAAACCGCTGGCCAGAGCTCGAGTATCCCTCCAGCCCACCCATATCCGATGACGAAGACGACAAGGCTCCGGGCACCTCCCAGCCCGGCCCTGCCACTGGCATCAGACACCACCAAACCATCATGGGCAACCGCTCTGGCGCCCTAGGCATGCGCATCACCGGCCGCCGCGCTTCCACCTCCAGGCGTGCATCACAGGTCGCCAAAAAGCACAGTCTCGCCCAGCCAGACCCTGATGCCCCGCATCAGCCCCCCCTCCCCCGCATCAATCCCATCGCTACCGCCGATACCGACAGCGCCCACCCACAAGAACCCGACGTCTCGAGGTCATCCCACAAGGACGACCCGGATCCACCCCCAAAAGAAGTCCAGTTCATCCCCAAGTTCAAAGGCGCCGCAGAAATGGAAGCACGTAGAAAGCTTCGCATGCTCGCACGCCGCGGTCAGACATCCGTGAATCCGAAACACGCTTCTGACACGAACAAGTATCTCAATCCTGAACTATCTTCCTCAGAGGATGCCGATGGCTCCCTCGAAGATGACGACAATGACGACGACTTCGATCTCGTCGACCGTGGTGACGAGATGGACGAGGGTGATGAATTCGATCCGTATGCCCCTCCTTGTGTCATATCTGTTTCCTCGCTGACCTAGTAGCACAACAGCGACTTTGCTGCTACACGCACACCCGGTGCCGGCTTTGACAGTGCCTCTGACGTAGCCTCCCTCTTGTCAGGGCCAGCATCCGTCGTGTCTGCATCCAATCCTTTAGGCTCATCCTCATATGTACCTGCACGATCCCGCCTTAGTCCCGTCACAGAGGCCCGTGGCACAGACGATTCAGAGTCCCGCGATGATCACTCCGCAGCCGACCATGACGAAAGCATAGTTGCCCACTTTGAGATGGTCAACCCGCCCCCGCCCCCGCCCCCACCTGATCATCGTACAATACCCTTTATCGTCAGGCCAGAAGGCCGAAAAAGGGGTCTTTCACTATCCCTACCCATTCTCGACCTACCCCCGTCAGACATCGTTTTTTCGCGGAGTGCGGTCTTTCCAGCACTCTCAAGGGTCTCCGCCTTGTCTGCCATGCTTGTTTCCACAGGTGGTTCTGCCAATCCCTTTAACGAATTATATGGCGCTATTTCAGGGCGCGGAGAGTCTGCGTCAATGGATGTCAAAGTGTTCTTCCCCCATGCACGTGAACCAAAGGGAAAAGTCATGACCCTTAACGTGCGACGAGATGCGACCATCGAAGAGGTTATAGGATTTGCAATGTGGAGTTATTGGGAGGAGGGTTGGCTTCCGAAGCTAATCGAAGGTGTGAGTGAGAATGATCCAAAGCTGTCTGGAATAGGCTGGATCATGCGAATCGCCGAGGACGACGGAGAAGTCGACGAAGATTTTCCCCGTGAGTTTGAAGCACGCGTAGCTTGATCTAGTTCATCGAGAACCTCCCAGCGCCTGACCGTACTGGCAAAGTCACAAAGTTCAACTTTGATGCATTCGCGATTCTGGCGGCAACTCCACTCCAGAGTGCGTCTGTCTTGTTCCACCGCCTGAGAAGATGTGTTAATTTGCATTCTAGTTCAACAGAACGAACAGTTGGAAAGCAAAATCCAGCGCAGACCTTCGAGGATCATGGCTGCACCGAAGAAAGCCGACGCACTTCCTATACCCAGTCTCGTTCCACCGTCTGTCCCGGGAGCTGGAACAAGCTCCCTCTTTGGCACAACCCCTGTTCTGTCTTCATCACTTGGACCGTCATCGAGTCACGGTCCTCCCATTTTCCTTCGGGTCCGTGTCGCGGATACCGCTGACGCAGTCCATATTTCTACTACAATACCTGTGTATGTGTATCGTTCACCGGTGCTTTTCAAGATCTCACGTTTATTCAGTTCGGCCGGCATGTACTTGCAAGAAGCGCTGGAAGTCGTCTGTCGCAAACGCAAACTCGCGAATCCGAAAGACTATGCGCTTATCCTCAATGACCTAAATCTGCTGATTTATCTGGATCGCACCGTAGCATCCCTCGAAGGTAAACGCGAACTCACTCTGGTCAAAAGGTCCATGCTACCTCAGATGGGCATCGAACCCGAAAGCCGTGCTATGCGGACCACCGACCCAAATGGTTTGTAAAGTTCGTTGCTCGCTTGTGAACACAGCTCAATGTGTATGTGTACTAGCATCTATATTCAAGAGGATTTCAGACGTACCCGAGATGCACCAAAGTGGCGGGACGGACTATACCGCCGCATACAAGGTTGGTCCTTTTATTCCATCTTTTGATACACATTTCACGGACATGTGAACACACAGCGGTATACAATATACCGCAAAATGCCCATGCTGGCTCGCCAGGAACGCACACTAGCCATTGACGGTGTCTATGTTCACGTACGTCTAGCTACTCGAGAATGATCTCTGATCTCATGCTGCACACGAAGATCATGCCTTCTGCAAACAAGGCCAAGGCGGTCTTTGATAGCGGCAAGACTCTGTCTTTCCACGTCAAGAGTGTCTTGGTCTGCCAACAATCACAAAAGACATCGACGCTCTTCAAGGTTGTCGTGCAGCGGGACAGCAGAAATAAGCGGTACGATTTCGAGGCCGATACGGCCAAGCTGGCAGGTAGGACGACGAACTGTGGAATTGCTTCGCTCCTTTGAACCCCTTCCAATAGCTGAAATTGTCCAAGCGATCAAGTCGCTCAAGTCGAGTTTGGAGCGCTCTTCGACGGTCCACCGTTCAAGACGGAGCAGACATGGCGGTTGACTGTAATTATGTAATCGACGTGGTCTTGTAGCAATAATTATTTTTATTTTTCTCTTCCCATGCCTCTTCCATACGACCTCTGCGCGCGCGTTCAAAACGCGTTCCGTGCGCGGCACCGGTACTTGGCAGTCGAACACTCCAAACAAAACCTCGCCATCTTCTCCATCCTCCTCCGCGCCGGCTTTCTGAGCAACATCACCCGAGGCACCATCGCCTCACCCTCCCCTTTTGATTTTCAACACGTCAGCGAGCCCCAACGCCGAATCTGGGCAGAACTCAAATACCGCGACGACCGGCCCGTGCTGTCCAGCATGAGTCTCATCAGTATGCCCAGTCGACGCGTCTTCATGGACGTGAGCGAGATCCGGCGCATATGTAGCGGTAGACGGGCGCAGACGATCAAACCACTCGGTCTAGGGGAGATTGCGGTCGTCAAGACCAAGAGCAAGGAGCATGAGTGGCTCGAAGCGAGGGAGGCGCTCACGTTGGGGTTCACTGGGGAGGTGGTGTGCAGAGCGCGATGAGTGTTTTGACTGCCCTCCCCCCCCTCCCTTTTATATATATCTATATCTCGTATGGATGCGTTTCTTGGCGTTGTTGATCTGGACTGACGATGTTTTTTTTTTTTTTTTTTTGGCATTGCTAGCGTGATCTTGGTGGTGTTGTTATTCTGCATGCAATGATATCATATCGAATGACATTCACCCTCGTATGAGCCACCCGCGACGGTACTCCATCGTTGCCGCGTTCACTGTCAGCCATCTCGTGGTTCAGCATTCAATCGAATTTCGGAGGAACCTGCTCGATAACCCACGACTATATCTCCTTCAACGCCACTGTCAACTTGGGAATGGGTATTCGGTGAATATATTGACCTGGCATATTTTTGGCTTCATTACGTTCAGACCGTCACTTCAAGTACTTTGTCCCCGGTGTTTCGAGGGAGGATCATCGTCTGGACAACTTCCTTCGAGCATCCACCGTCTTCGGGTCAGATCTTGCTAACATGAACCCTCTAAATAATTGCATAAAGGGAAAAGTACTCTAAGGTACCCAACTTGAATAGGTCATGTTCATCATCTATAAAAAATCTGTAACTCGTATCGGTTTGACCCAAAGGTGCTTTGTTTTGCCTCAATCCACGACCTAGTGGTCATGCCTTTTGTAACTCTTCCCGACATGACCATGACCTCATTCAACCGTCGCTTCACCCACATCCTTCCCTCCAACTCTAGCTTGCGCGTTCGCAACCTCGGCTTCCCAATCGACCCGATAGACACCGACCCAAAGTCCCACTACGGAGCAATACACCAACGCGGCCGTTAATCCTTCCCAAAGACCTGCAAGCCCACGTCCGCGCACGAACGTAAGGTATAACCCAAGTGGGATACCAAGGGCATAATAAGCCGAAAGGTTGAGGAGAGCACCCACAAACTAAAATGAAAGGAGGGAAAGTGAGAGGTAGGAACTCTAATGGGCCCAGCTCTGCTTACTTGCTTTCCTCGCGCACGGAATATTCCACCGACGATGCCTGACGTCCCGTCGAAAATTTGGAACAGTGCGACGAGAGGGAAAATGGAGGCGACAAGTGAGACAACCTCTGCCAAACAGTCAATATCAAAGTCTTATTTCCCTGCATAACATGGAGAATGATAGGACGTACCGGGGTCACTGTTGAAAAGATAACCCAACTTGTCACGGAAGACAATGAAGAAGATACTGAAATGGGAGTCAGCTAGAATCGTACTGGGATTGCCAGATTGACGAAAATGCCCACCTGATAAGACATGCGAGCCCAAGAGCCATCACAACTGAAGTTGCCGCAGCTATCCTCGCTCTTCTCGCACGTCCTTCACCGAGGAGGTTTCCAATCCTATTGTAATCCCGAGCATTTGTGGTATGAAGAGTATGTGCGGGAAAGATATATATATGGAGAAGCGCAGCGCAGAGTACAGTCGATGATATCCCTTGATAGAGAAAGGCACAATGCTTACCGTACAGAGGTAGCGATACCCAATGCAAATGGTGCCTGGTATGTAGTCGCTTGTGAGATTAGCAACACGAATTGTGATGCAAGCGCAACAGGTCCCAGACTAGCAGACGGACAAGCACATCAGTTCCGAGACCACGAAGGCACAATATAGACCCATTTACCGGCTAGCGGCAACTAATAACATATATGTCCTGTCAACGAAAACTGGGGAGGAAAGTCTGTAGGAGCACTCACGTCCAATTAACTCCCAACTCCACCATTCGCTAGCAGTCTGGCCCACCCCAGCGATGCCTAGCCTCGCTAACAGACCCCATCCCTTCCAAATTTCACCAGTGACTGGGTTGAAGGATTCACGGGTGATCGGTGACCATGCCGTGGGTGAGGCATAATAATATCCGCAGAAGATGGAAGCTACTGATACGAGGTTAAAAGAAAGAGCTGTGGCGAACGGTGCACCCCGGAAGGAGAGCCCAAGAGGATAGACTACATAAGTAACCAATGGTGAATAACTTCGAAGAATCCTGTCGGAAACATGATTGCCTACCAAAAAGCCAGTTTAGGAATGCGTTAATCGGCGCGACTACGAGTGTGATTTTCGTTGGGATGTCAAACAAACCTTGAGACTGAAAGTATCGTCTACGCCCATAAGTCAATCCTGTGCCAATGCAGTGAACTCAGCGATGTACCTGGAGATACAGTTAAAGGTACACGCCGGAAGGCCCAGGGATGCCCAGCGGAGGTAGATCGCGGCAAGTCGTGCCACCTCAGGCTCTTGGTTGAGAGCGAGGAGGATAGGTTCTGCATTGAACCAAATAACTATTATTGGCTGTGGACAGCGAGATCGCATTGAACTCGACGCATACAACCGTGAATGGACATACGATGAGAACCATTCCTGTCATCAGCACTATCTCAGACGTCTGGTTAGATTGCAAGTCATGGACTGCAGAGTAGAAAACAAACCCATTCTTTGAGTCCATAGGCCGACCATGTGGGGCCTATCCGAGGTCCAGGCAGGTGGAAGAAGGGTATCGAGCGCTGATGCGAAACCTTGCACAATGCTGTATCCGGTGACGGAAGCGGTCATTGAAGCCAATGTGGCAGCTGCCAGGGCCACTGTAGAGATATGACCAATGGATATGACGGTAGCCAAGACAAACGAGAACTCGAAGAGCTGAGTACTTGTGAAAAATAAGGGATAAGCGCGAAGATGGCAGAAAGGTCAAGAGCAGGACAAACCCGAAAACGGGGAGCGAATACAGGGTGAGTGTGCGAAGTTCCTCATGAAACATCTTGGATGTGGGTATCTGTTCTGCAGACGCAACACCATGTACATCGTCTTCTGGTTCATGTAGCCTCGGAATCGGAGGCGAGGATTGCAGAAGTGGTGTGCGTTCAGAAGCGGGAGGAATCACTACAGTGGCACCAGCTGAATCTGACCTACGGCTTGGGATACCATGAGGTGGATCTGAGAGGATTTCAGTGTGTTGATGACCATTCACGTCTACTGAAGATACGCCAGCCTGCCAAGGCCCATGATGAGCAACAATAGGATGATCCTCTTGGAGTGACTGTGATGTGCCGCCGGAATGACTGGACGACATAAGGAATAAACCTGTTGTCTGAGATGATCGCCTTGGTAAAATAGAGAGGGAGCAAACCGATATAAACCTGACTCAGTTTGGCGGGCCGCCGCCGCCGGGTCCGTCGGACTATGACTGACTCACTAGATTGTGCGAGCGCCTGTGGGGGTGCATGTAATGCCGGCTGAACAGCCACTGGCGGGTGCAGTGTGTTCAACGGATCAAAGGATTTTCCTGACAAGGTCCAGGTAAGTGTAACAGTAGGTTAGTCTCGAACCGGACGTTCGGATCGTTCGGCGGCTGTTAGCTAGCGGGATGTGTCTAAAACCGTTTGGTCACAAGCTCAGGGTGCTTGGGCTCCGAGCCCCCGACTTCCGAGTCGATAGTAGTACAGTATTCTGGACTATCACTGCATTTTGTATCCATGTTACAGCCACCTGTTAGTATACCCCTCAAGTATGGGAGGCACTGCACCATGTACAGGCTAGATAAATTGGCACTGATCACCAGGCTGCAGAGATACGGTAGCGATCGACGGATGAGACGACGATAATGAGGTGGCACCGGCATGCACGGACCCGACGGTTCGCACGATACGGTCACGTGGGAGGAGACATTCGAGTTCCCAACCATAGAGTGTTGGTCTCAAAAAGTCACGGAATTGGCCTTTCCGAACATTCGCGCTGTCCGCCTGTCCGCACAGTCCGAACTATTCTTACATAACCCAAACACTGTTTGAGCTCCGCCCCAACCCTGCCGACTGCCGCAGCGTGACTGGTCACAACACGTCGCAGCCCGCCGTGCATCCGCTGCACCTACATGGACCTAGCAACCCTTTCCATGTTGGTTACTCGTAATCCATCCTTACAATCCATCCCTTTCGACCATCTTTTACTATTTCTTGCAAGCACTGCCGCCATCAAGAATGACATTCTCCTCATTTAGCCCTCCAACTATTCGGCAGCTACCACTCCCGAGGTTCTTCCGCATTCAGCGCAATCGTTCCTTTCGCTCGCGTGTGGCCTCTCCATCAACACAATTGTCGAATGTTGGTCGACATTCAAGGATGTAATAAGTGGCAGTGAGCTGCCCAGACACTGGCGTCTGTACTGTGGTTCCGAAGGGAAAGTTGATGCCGAGAAAGATGATGGTGGTGGTGATGCTGCCGGTGCCGGCGACGGTGACGGTGGTGGTGAAGGCAATGCTTTGGCCATGCTGAGGGCAGAGAAGAAGGAGGGGGGGGGGGTAAAAGTTGATTAAACTTACGATATATGTAGTGCAGCAGTGTGCCATTGTGCGGCAATGTGGCAATGCGGAAGACTACGGCGGTGTTGAGTGCGGTGGAGTCTGGCAGACTCCGCTCGGCGTCACATGTGATGGATGGTGGACACCGGCGGACTACGACAGCGTTGGGCAGAATGGACTCTACCGGTGTTGAGTGTGAACGGATGCTGGCGGACTACGGCGGTGTCAAATCAGAGACTGGACAATGGCGGACTCCAAGACCGCCGGACAATGGCAGAGTGCATGGACAACCGCCAGACAACGGCGGAGTGCGCAAACAACAAGTGCACACGGATGACGACAGGGAGGTAAAGACAGAGACAGAGGTGTTTCACAATGAAGGAACAAAGAGATGGACATGCGTACTATAGTGTATCTAATTGTGTTGTGATGCCCGCAGCTTTCTCTTCACTGCCCTGAGGGCCTGAGCTCGGCATTCTTGGCAAATCAGCTGTGTCGTGTCAGTAAAAATGCCATACCCTGAACGAGAGTGGGAGATGTCGTTGGGGAGTTTCGGGGCGAATTACCAAGGCCATCTCCCCAACGGTACCAGTTGTTACACCGATTGCACTAGGACAAGATGTTAGGCAAAGGAGCTGCTCGGAAGACATCAACATACCACATAGTAAGGTCGGCCGCGATTGCGGACATTGGTATGTGCCACATAACGCAGCGGGACGTCCACACCACATTGACAACAGCAGGTGGAAGGGTATGGTGGTGGAATGAATGGCATCAGGCTGGTTGCAACGTCGAGGCAGAAACCATAAGGAGCGTGAGTGACGAAGCTGCACAAGGAAACAAGTCAGCCATAGAGACTCTGGAAGGAAAGAATGCCATACCTTGGATAAGAAAGCAGATAGACGTACATTGCGGGATGAGAGGAACAGCAGGGGGACCAGGATAAAGAGAGGAAAGAGGGTGGGGGCGAAAGGAGTAGTCGTCCGCCTCTTATATCTCTGGCACAGAGTGCCTAAGCCAAAAGAACAACGGGGGAATGCCAGACGGGACACGCGAGAATGCTACGGCATCAGATCGATGGATCAGCATAGCGCACAGGGGATGATGCAGGGCATTTGGGACCTGCGTTCGCTGGTGGGATAGGTGCAGGCCTTTGAACAAGGGTGCAGAGGTGGGCGGGTGCGATGTTGGGCAGATAACATGGCCTAAGGCGCTGGCATGGTGCAGATGCCAACTTGGAGTCAGTTGGAGTTGGTTGATGTTCTTATCCGCCCGATCGCGAGCATTGGCAAGGGTGGAGCACGATGAGTATCATGCTGGGGGGGATGTGACACTGTGCCGTTTGGCCGTGAGAGCGGTTCAATCTCCGCCCAAACATTGTTTGGTTGCATTTACTATGCTCGGACTGTGCGGATGTGCGGACGTTCGGAAAGGCCAATTCCCAGAAGCCCTCGTTGGTCTGTTACGTAGCGAGTCACGAATGTAGTTACCTTGCTTGCAAGGTCTCTCCGGAGGCACTCATGTCACCCCTGTCCAATTTGTGCTACAGTAGTCAATAAGACAAAATAGATAAAAATAATAGGTGTACGTGTTGGTCGCGACAGGTGTCATACTGTCCCAGCGACGAAACTTTGTGTTGTCGAAGATTATGAATCTACTCTCCCTTGTGATGTATGCATTAAACGCTTGTCCACGTAGATCGCGTCATCACCAATTCGTTCAAGATCAAAGCTGGCATGAAAGAGGTAGCTGTGGAGGTGTGCGGAAAACTAGAGAGGAAAGTTTGTTTTAACTAATCTCCCCTTCTGATCCAGCGACGAAACTTTGTGTTCTATGATTATGGTATGTCAGATGTTATCAATCTACTCTGCCCTTCTGATGTATGCATGATCCGCTTGTCCACATAGATCGAGTCATCACCAATTCGTTCAAGATCAAAGTTGGCACGAAAGAGGTAGTTGTGGAGGTGTCTGGAAGACCAGAGACGAAAGTATGTTCTAATCTCCCTTTGTGATTTTTGCATGATACGCTTGTCTGTGTAGATCGCGTCATCACCAATTCGTTCAAGATCAAACCTGGCATGAAAGAGGCAGCAGTGGCAGATCTGTGCGGAAGACCAGATACGAAATTGTTACGGTATGGTCGTGCGTGATCAATTTACTGTCCTCTTCTGATGTCCGTCAGTTTGCATAATCCGCATCTTCATGTACATCGCGTCATCAGCTTGTTTGCACAGTCATGTTGCCCCTAATCTGCTTCTGCGCGTGCATTGCGTCATCACCAATTCGTGCAAGATCAATGCAGATGTGTATTCGGCGCAGTATGTAATCACAATACTAATAGAGAGCAGGCAGTGAGACGGCGAGAAGGGAAAAAAAGGCAAAGAGCAAGCACATGCACACTCCTGACCAGAAAAAAAAACCCCTTCGTAGTCTGCAAATGTAGGACAACAATCAAGAAGACTAGACCTCCAAAGACGGACGATAAAGGCTATGTAGCCAATTTTGGGATAACTCGAGTCGATTCAATGGCAATGGAAGTGAAAAAGTGGAGATGGTGAGCGAGTTGGAGAAATTGGTTAGCGGATGGTGACACATAACACTTGAGGAAGTTTGCGTTTACGGGGAATGCATTGAGAGGGAGAAGGAATGAGAATGCGAATGTTGTAGATGTCCGCAGTAAATGTGTCTTTGCTTGCGAATGCTACGTGAGACAGTTGAAAGTCAATCTGAGCAAGACACCTAGCGAGCCTTTGACGATAGAGAGCTGGCTCGATGAGAACGTCATTGACGTCATAGGCAGGGAGAGGAATTGCTCGAAAAGCTTCGCCCATGCAATCAAGAGCACGTCGGGCAGCCTCTGTCTGAACTGGCCAATGAGTGAGGGACACTGTCGTTTCGAGATCATCTTCTCTGGTGTTCTGTGTCGGAGTAAAAAGTATGAATTCAGCACTTGTGACAGGTCAAGATGTACCTCAAATAAGATGTGGCGAAATTTGAGACGTTCACTAGCAGGTTGGGTGAAGCCCTGTCTGACAGAAACATTCGGTGTCGCCACAAGAGATTGAAGAGTCTGAATATGATGAAGGGCCTCGGTGAAGTCGTTATGAAGTAATGCAGAGCGAGGGGCAGTGCCAACGAATGTCCCTTTCGCATCACTGAGGGAAGGAGTGATTTCAGTGGGACCACGCCAGCCAGCATCGGTGGAGAGCCAGAATGAGTCGTAAGAGATATCAGCGATGATGGAAAGAATTGCAGGCTCTTGGGTCAAATGAGCATCTGCATTGTCATCACCATCGTCTGTGTGGGTTGAAAAGAGGAAATCCTTCCGTCCGATGCGATGCCATTCAAGAGCTTGTTCCAGATCTGCATTGCCCAGATACGTGGAAGATTGCCGAAGCTCATTCCGAACAGCGTTAACACGAGGAGGAAGGGATGTTGGATTGCTGACTATGTCAGGCATGATGGTGGTCGAGGAGAGAAAGCAGATAGGGATGATGACTGATAATTTCTTGGGTATGACATCAATGCGCAGTTGAGTTTCCGGATACGAGTAGGGTAGGGTAAGAGGATACGAAAATGGCAATTGCTGAACCTCTCACCTCTCTCGCGTGCGCTGCAATGGAGATGACAACAAACTCCACTGTTGATATCTTTGAAAAGTTATCCTTCTTGACGATGAAAGAGTTGACGCAATTTGTTCGACCAGTTTTCAGATTCGTTAATGAATGGCAGACGAAAGAACGGATGATACGGCAAATATTGATGTACGCACCATCCGACTTGGTGCGGCAAATGTCACTGGCAGGTGAATCCAAGGCACGAGCAAAACGTCTTCGAGGTTGGAAACGGAAACGGAAACAGACATGTAACTTGGAGCAGGATCTTGATAGCAGCGAAGACGATTTCATGGAGTTACCATCTGCCGAGGAAAAAAAACGTTGTTATACCGATTTCTTTAACGCGACCGATGACAATGCTCTTCAATCACAGATATGTTCGGTCTGTGCTCGGGAATGTGGCCCTATGGATGAACAAATCGAAACGGTTCATTTAGCAGATTTACCAAACAAAAGTTGTCTATCTCCACGGTATCCCCATCCTGCGCAGAAGTTGATAGATGGCTTGTTGTTGGAACCGAATGGATGTTTTGCAACAGCTTCAGGTTTGCAGATTCGGGTCTGTCAGATCTGTCTGCGTCACTTGCACAACAAGAAAAAAAGGGGTGCTCCTCGGCTCGCCTTGGCTAATGGGTTGTGGATCGGAGACGTACCTTGGGAGTTACAAAATTTGACGTTGCCAGAGCAACTGTTGATAGCGTTGTTGTATCCATGGTAAGCACGTGGTGGTACCAACAGAACTTGTTGATCTGAGAGAAATAACAGGGTGTATATGTTCAAATTATTTCCTAAAAAGTCAGGAGGGGGAAGACATCCTGAACACCTGCAACGCGCTATGCGTGGCAATGTTTCGACTTACGAGTTGAATTCTCACGACGTAGCCTCAATGGTGGAAGGTCGATTAATGCCACGTCCCTGTGGTATATTGGCATCGTTGATTGCAATCACCTTTATTGGACGAGGAGAATTGAAGAAAGAATATCTTTGTCCTTCGTTCACGGTCAGAAGGGAAAAGGTTCGCGCAGCACTTTTGTGGTTGAAAAACAACAACAAAGATTACTATGGCGATGTCGAAATTAGCGAGGATCGTGTGGCAAATTTGCCAACAGATGATGTTCCGGATGAACTGCTTGCTGTTGTGCGTCGATCAGAGGACTTTGAAATAGTTGATGAAGAAAATAGTGGATATGTTCCCATTGATAATGTTGAGGATACCAGCACCGGTGTGTATCACTCAGTTCATCTCAGATTTGAAACTGGTATTCACTGAGAAGACAGATGAGCCTGACGTTATTCCAATCCAAGCTTCAGGTGTCACAGATAATGACATGCTAAATGTCTCTTCCGACGAACTGATGCAGTGGGCTGTGCAAAACCTTGGAGGAACTATCAATAAGGAAACAGCATATCTCGTGCGTTATGGGTCACGACCTGTTGTCGACTTCGCCAACCCAGACACGGAACGTTCAAACCTATTTGAAAAGGCATTTCCTTGTCTATTTCCATTTGGCTGAGGAGGCATAGAGAGTCTGCGACATCACGGGGTTGATTTTTTACAGCACATTTGTTGGTCACTTCGCTATGTTGATCGGTGATTTCGAACCCATCCCACTTTCCTGTTTCTTGCTTTTGGGATTTATCAACGACGACAAGCCCTCTACAATGCACGAATTTGGATGTCGGGTTCCCTTTCATCTCAACAATCGGCATTGCTATCCTCTGTGACGTTACCTGCACTAAAAAAGGCAGTGCGAGAAGAGGAGTTAAATATTCCAGTTAGCAATCCTGAAGTTCGAAGCTTGAAGAAACAGCTGTCTGCCATAGCTGGGAAGGTGATTGGATCAGATGCGAGTCGAATTCGTCTGCGGAGTCAAATCTGGTCAACTGCCGTCATTTTGGGGCCCCCTTCTTTATGGATGACAATCAATCCATGTGATTTACATGACCCCATCGTTCAAATCTTCTCTGGCAAAAGTGTCAATATGGCAGATCTGCTACGTTCCACTGAATGTGGTAAAGAAGAGCGCGCACGAACAGTTGCTGAAGATCCTTATGCAACTGCGAAAATTTTCCACTTTTTGATCCGCACTACACTCGAGACTCTGTTTGGAATCCGTGTGCATGGCCACCATGTTGTTCGGAGAAAAGGGGTATTTGGGATGTTGAACGCGTTCTTTGGCACCGTTGAATCACAGGGGAGAGGATCACTTCATGTGCACATGCTGCTTTATCTCTCACATGTTCCCAGTGCGACAGAGATGGAGGAAAAACTGAAACAAGAATCTTTTCAGACAAAGATCGTTGCTTTTCTGAAAGAAAATATACGAGCCACAATACCAGGATTGCGAACACAAGAAGATCTGTCTCATATTCCTAACGATGTCGAAGCAGCATGGAGCAGACCTCCGGATCCGGATCTGTGCGATGAGGAGTATGAAAGAGAAATAGGAAAGATGGAGAATAAGGTTGCACGTGCAATGCAGGTTCGTATTAACATGTCTCCAGCACTGCAATTCACACCGTCACAGGTCCACACTTGCGAGCCTCGCCGATGTATCATGCGTGATAAACACGGAAATTATTATTGTAAACGACATGCTCCGTTTCCGACTTCATCTGTCGATTCTATAGACGAGACTGGAAACTGGCAAATCAGACGTCAATATGAATATCTCAATGGTTTTGTGCCTCACCTTGCAGTTAATGCGCGATGTAACAATGATGCGAAGTTGCTCACCAATGGACGAGACACGCTGAACGTCGCCTTCTACGTCACCTCTTATCAGACGAAGAAACAAGGGAGAAATTACAACTCTTCGGCCATGATGGCAAAAACATTCGAGTTTCACTCACAGGACATTCGCAATGCAACCGTCATCAGGGATTTACGTGATCAACAACGTCTTCTGCTTTTCCGCATTCTACATGCTATGAATCGAGAGCAAGAACTTGCTGCCCCTATGGTTGTTTCCTACTTGATGGGCTGGGGAGATGTGATCTGTTCACATCATTATACAAATGTTTACTGGTCTTCCTTCGTCGCAGCTTTATTGAACGTTTTTCACGAGTTGCGTCGTCAATCACTATCAGTTCCTGAAGATGGGGAACCAGTGAATTATTCTCAGAGATGTTCATACCCTGTTGAGTGTTCCTCAGAGGTTTGTGAACAGTTAACTGCCATGGTACTCGTTCATAGTATCAACAGAATCTACAACATAGTTCCCTCCTGAACGTCAACAAAGAAGGAAAATTCACTGTGAAAAACCAGGTGACGGACTACTGTTGTCGTGGTGAAGAGCTTGGAGATTACAACATCGTTCACTTCTTCAAAGAGACTTATGAAGAACGCATTGCTCAGTCGAGAAAAGCTCAACCTGATGACGAACAGCCTGAGAGTGTAGACGATGAAGATCATTCAGGTGATCGACAGCGACAGCCTCGCTCACGTTACCTGCCCACGCACCCCAAATTTGATGCCGTCCGACGAGTTGTTCGCGAAACTGGACATAACACTCTTCCCAATTTCATTGGCCCATGGTTTCCTCGGAAGGACAATGATGTCTGCCAAGACTATTATTTCGCTTCTATGTTAATGCTTTTCCGTCCATGGAGAAACTTAAACCTGGATTTAAAACATGATCAGCAAAGCTGGGGTGATGCATTCAAGCAAATGGAGGAAACGATGAACATGCACGATCGACGGATGTTGGAGAACATTCAATACTATTATCAATGCAAAGAAGCAACTGATTCGGAGCGAAATACAGACATTCCCCAAGAACGGGATGAGGATCAAATGGGGGAACCAATTCGTGCGTTGTGGCTCATCATGATGTCGTTCAATCGATGCTCACTATTGCCACTGCAGATGCACAAGAGGATGTTGAGGACGAGCTGTCTTTCACTTCTCCAAATGTCGATCAGGAGACAATCCATGGCAGATTGGCTGTAGAAGCAGGCATGATTGCTGGCATATTTGCTGAAGAGCACTTGGAGGATCAACACTATTCATTGCAAACAACCTGTTCCCAGCCTATACCGTCTTTCAGACACGCTACAAAGGAGGACGAAGAATTTCTTCGACGATGGCATGATAATACAGATCCTTCGAACATCCTCGACATGCCACAAAATCTGATTTCTCTGTTTCCTGCTGACGTCGTGCCTGTCGACAGGATGACCACTGTTCACCTGACGAGTTCTAATTCACAAGAACCGGTACAAAGCAAGCAGCATTTGCTTTCCGCCAATGACCTTAATGAAGAACAACGTCGGGCATACGACATCATCTGTTGGCATCTCGACCAGACACTCCTCGGCGTCCCAATTCCTCCCATGCGGATGATTATACATGGTGAAGGTGGTACGGGAAAGACTGCTGTTCTGCAATGTGTATCGCAATATTTTGAACAACGAGGTTCATCTCATCAATTAATGAAGACAGCTTACACTGGTATGGCGGCATCTCTCATCGGAGGACGGACCTGTCACTCTGCTTGTTTCTTAACACATCGCGACACCAACGTCTCATCCGTAACAAAGAAAAAAATGGAAGACCTATGGTCTTCCATAGCATACAACATTACGGACGAAATGTCAATGATTGGGAAACGTTTTTTCGCAAGGATGTCTCGGAATATAGGAATCAGCAAACCCCGGTCGACGTCTCCCACCTCCCTTGGGGATGTCAGTTTCATACTGTCTGGTGATTTCTTCCAGTTTCCACCTGTAGCTGCTTCCCCTTCCGAAAGCTTATATTGTCCTGCATATCCTCATGATCATGCCATGTCTATCACTGGAAAATCCATCTACGACCAGTTCCTCACAGTGGCCTACCTCACGAAACAGTTACGTGTCATTGATCCTATATGGCATCAGTTTCTCCAACATCTCCGTGTTGGAAATGTGCAATTGCAAGACATCAATTTGCTACGTTCTCTTGTCCTCACAAAGCCGAATTCTGTTCCTCCTGATTTCAAACAGCAACCGTGGAATGAAGCGGTCTTGATTACCCCACGACATGGCGTACGCCTCGAGTGGAACGAAGCAGCTGTCATCAAGCATTGCGTTACTTCTGGACACCTCCTCTTTGTTTCACACGCATTGGACGAAATAAATGGCCGTTCTCCAAACGGTCATGAGCGCGAATACATCACTTACTACGATTCCAAAAAAAAATCACAAGGCGAACTGCAAAACGAAGTGAAGCTCGCGCTCGGTATCCGTGTTCTAGTCACGTGCAACATTGATACCGACCAGGACATCACCAACGGAGCAAGAGGGACTGTTATAGATATCATATTGGATCCTGAAGAAACTGTCGAGCAAGAGTCCACCTCAAACTGCATCAATCTCCGTTTTCCGCCATCGTTCATCCTTGTCAAGCTGGACTACAAACAGGGTGATGGTTCTTCTCATATCGTGCCAATCGAGCCATTATCTCGCTCCTACCGTATGCAACTGCCAGAAAACAACTCTTTGCGCTTGAAATCTGTACGTCGAAGGCAGCTGCCCATCACAGCTGCATACGCTATCACGGATTACAAAGCGCAAGGACAAACATTTCCCGCTGTAATCGTTGACATTGGAACTCCACCAACAGGTGGACTTAACTTATTCAACCTCTACGTCTCACTCTCCAGAGCCCGCAGTCGCAACGGCATACGCATCTTGCGCGACTTTGATCCGAAATGGTTTCAGCGGGCGCACTCACACCATCTGCTTGAAGAAGACGACAGGTTGCGTGCACTCAACGAGACGACGAAGAGGTGGTGGGACGAAGTACAGAAATCAAACTAGTCATATAGTCATTAAGATGAATTTCACGTTCATGTACAATGCTCGATCAAGTTCATCAACTTAAATAAAAGGATGGAAGAAAAGTGAAAATGGGTGCTGTACATGCATTCGTCGACATCCTTCTGTGCAAGCAAGGTTGGCGCCGACTTCAGTCGGCCCTTCCCAAGTCACAGAGCGTAGTCTTTGGCCGAACGGAGGAAGGTGGCACGGCAGTCTTTCCTCCGCGCCACTCCCTCCCACTCGCGGCCGCCTGCTTTCCTCAGAGCTGAGCTCTGCGCCAGTTTTTCACCCTCCCGCCGCACCCAATTGCTCGACAGCCAGCCAGCTATCTCGCCCACCCCGCATTCTCCTGGGTCCTGGAGAATCCTAGGTCTCCTGTGGTCGACCCGCGGGGCGGTTCTTTCCCGCCCGCCCCAGCAGCTCACCACAGCCCTAGGTCGCTTCGGAGCCGGACAGCGCTCCGCGCTGCCGCCCACTTTCCCATCTCGTATCTCACCGCGCTCGTGTCTCTCCGATTCCATACGATTTGTCTGTACATACAATACACAAATCCATTCCTCCCTTTTGATCCCCCCAAGCCACAGGCTCCCGAGTGACAGCCAAAGACCCCCAACTCGACCACTTTTCGTCTTTAGGATGCCGTGGCGTGGCAATATTAGGATGGCAAAGATTTGGAGACAGTCTGTAAAGTTTAGTTTCTTATCAGATTTACAGGAACTGTTCTGTAAATTTATCCGAGGTCAACTGAGCTCACACACTGATCTGCAAGTGTAAAGCAGAGCTGTCACATTATTCTCTCTGCAATCTTTTGCGAGTTCTGACTGGTCGCCGAGTGCCTGTCCATGCTACGATAAACAAAACTGCACTATTTCTTTTCGGTTAGTCACTTGAAGCCCCTGGCTAATGGCGACTTTGAACAAACGGTGCTGCCTGGTTTGATTGGCATGCAAGTGTCAGAGTCGGGATGGCCACTAATATTTGCACGACACTTACTACAGACTTGTCTCGGCGCCACCAACATGATCAGTATTCCGGTCTACCGCCTCGCGTCCCCTCTGAGATCTGACACTGGACAGCCTTCAATTGAAGAGCGTCGTGTGATATTGAAACTTGTAACAGATCAATCATCCGGTCACTCGGTGAAACGCACATATTCGCGTGCAAACGACCGACCAGTCAGGTTCGAAGGTTTCCTGCATTACAGATTGGCAGCTTCCGCATCCACTTGAAACGTGCGTACCAAATCTATTGGCTGACTCCTGCGTTCGTGACGCCGGCTCCCATGTTCCTGTCATGCAAGAACAGCGGTCGACTGACGAGCAGATAGCAACCTGTCGGCTTTTTGCCGGATGGGTTGCGCTAACACAAGTGAGATGAAGGTTAGTCTGGTGATCAGACCGTCTATGAGGTTGCGGCGTTGAGAGGCAAAAGATGAAGGTGGTCAGTATAGATTACTCAGGATGCGATGCAAAAAAAAAAACGAAGAGAGCAGTGCCGCCGTTTCTCACTGCCGCCTCAAATCTCGGCTTGTTAATGACAGCAGTATCGGCCGTCGTACTAGTACCTAGTACATACCTGGCGTTGGCGGACTGTACGAACTTGTCATCATGACCCAGTGTCAGACCATATCGGCTAGCTATATATATGTTAACCAACCACAAAGCACCAGAAGATTAATCAACCCCATGTGTTCATAGAGTGACTTTGTAAACAAGATAAACGGGTCATAATCCATCTACTGCACATGTGTCAATTTGACTTAAGGTGCTTGGTAACCGATTTTCCTCCAATCTACGACCAGTCATTCTTTTGGGACCACAGACATGATCTCAATCATCTCTCGCGTTACCCTCCTCCTTCCCTCCAATTCGTCCCTGCGCATTCACAACCTCAGCCTCCCAATCAACCCCACGGACTGCAATCCAAATCCCTACAAAGGAACTATACACCAACGCGGCTGTCAACCCTTCCCAAAGACCTCCAAGTGTATGTCCATGCACGAACGCGAGGTATGATCCAAGTGGGATGCCAATGACATAGTAAGCGGAGAGGTTGAGGACGGCTCCTGCAGACTAATAATGAAAGCGAAGTAGGTTGAGGCTCTATAATGGGCTCTATAATGGGTGCTTACCTGCTTTCCTCGCGCACGGAATATTCCACCAGAGATGCTTGTTGTCCCGTCGAAAACTTGGAACAGTGCGACGAGGGGCATAATGGAGGCGACGATCGAGGCGACCTCTACCCGAATAATCAGTATTGAATTTCAATCTCTGCAGAATATGGAGAGTAGTGGGACATACCGGGGTCGCTGTTGAAAAGATAACTCCACTTGTGGCGAAAGACAAGGAAGAGGATACTGTAAGTCGGTTGAGATGGGAGTCAGCAAGGGATTGTACTGGAATAGCCAGATTGACGATAACGCTCGTGTTCATCACTCACCTGAAAACACATCCGAGCGCGACAGACATCACGATTGAAGTCACTGCAACTACACCAGCCCTTCTTGCGTTTCCTTCACCGAGCAGGTTTCCGATCCTAGTGTACCACCACAATATCCCGGGCATATGTGGTACGAGGAGGATGATGCGGGAAAAGGGTAACGCAGGGCATGAGAACAATCAGTTGATAATATCTTTCGATGATGAAAGTCCACAATGCTTACCGCACGGAAGTAGCAACACTCAATGCAAATGGCGCCTGGTAGGTAGTCGATGAAGAGAGTAGCAACACGGACTGCGCTGCAAGTGCAACAGGTCCCAGCCTAGCAGACGAGCGATCACATCAGTTCACAGTCCACGAAGACAGATTATACGGCCATTTACTGGCTAGCAGCAACTAAGAACGCGTTCTTATCAATGAACATTCAGGAGACAAGGCTGCAAAGACTCACGTCCAATCAATTCCCAACACCACCATTCGCTAGCAAGCTGACCCACCCCGGCGATGCTGAGCCTTGCTAGCAGACCCCATCCTTTCCAAATTTCACCTGTGACTAGATTGAAAGATTCACGGGTGATTGGTGACCATGCTTCGGGAGTGGCATAATAATATCCGTAGAAAATAAACGCTGCAGACACGAGATTAAAGGAGAGAGCTGTAGCGAATGGTGCACCGGGAAGGAGAGCCCGAGAGGATAGACTGTGAAAGTAATCAATTTCAAGTGCGAGTAGAAGAAGAGGATCATGACGTGATCGCCTACCGAATAGCCAGTTTAGGAATGCGTTGATCGGCGCGACTACGAGTGTGATTCTCGTTGGGACGTCAAACAAACCTTGAGACTGAAAGTATCGTCTACAAAAGCGAGTCAGCCTTTTACATTAAAGTAGTGGAGTTGACGATGTACCTGGAGATACAGTTAAAGGTATATGCGGGAAGGCCCAGGGACGCCCAGCGGAGGTAGATCGCGGCAAGTCGTGCCACCTCAGGCTCTTGGTTGAGAGCGAGGAGGATAGGTTCTGCGTTGAGCCAAATGGCTATTATTGGCTGTGGACAGCGAGATCGCATTGAACTCGACGTATACAACCGTTAATGGACATACGATGAGAACCATTCCTGTCATCAGCACTATCTCAGACGTCTGGTTAGATTGCAAGTCATGGACTGCAGAGTAGAAAACAAACCCATTCTTTGAGTCCATAGGCCGACCATGTAGGGTCTATCCGAGGTCCAGGCAGGTGGAAGAAGGGTATCAAGTGTTGATGCGAAACCCTGCACGATGCTGTATCCGGTGACGGAAGCCGTCATTGAAGCCAGAGTAGCGGCTGCCAGGGCCACTGTGGATATGTGGCCTATAGATACGACGGAAGCCACGATAAATGAGTAGTCGAAGAGCTGAGTACTTGGGGAAAGAAAAATAAACGATCAGCATGAAGAAGACAGGAAGGTCAACAGAGGGCAAGACATACCCGAAAATGGGGAGCGAATACGTGGTGAGTATGCGAAGTTCCTCACGAAAGATGTTGGATGTGGGTGTCTGTTCTGCAAACACAGCATCAAGGACATCGACGTCTGCTGGTTCACGCGGCCAGGGAATCGGAGGCGGGGGTTGCAGAAGCGGTGTGCGTTCAGAAACAGGGGGAATCCCTGCAGCAGTACAAGCTGAACCCCTCCCATGGATTGGGATGCCACGAGGTGGATCGGGGAGGATTTCATTTTGTTGTTCATCCTGCACCTCTACCGAAGATGCGCCATAATGAGACAGAATAGCGTAGTCCTCTCGGAGCGACTGTGGTGTGCCGAAATGACTGAACGACATGAGGAACAAGGCAGATATCAGTTCGGACGTCGGTACAAGAAAAAAAAAGGAGGCAGAGCAAACCGCAAGATGAAGTTTGAGTCATCCGAGACTCCGATTCGACGTGCGAGTGCCCCTGGCAGCCGGCGAACAGCCTAGCTGCCTGCCGTACGTTCCGAGCAAGTTCCGAGTCGGGCCCGATTAAAAAATAAGTAACTCAACGATATGTATGAGTTTTGACTGTTTGATAGGTGTCGAGATGTTATCGACAGGCAGCATGATCACGGACTTGAGCTTGAACCTTGATGATTGAATTGAGGCCCATAGGCTGTCACGCCTCCGTGTCGGTACTATACTTTGCTTGACAGAATGTCAGTGCTGACCTAATCGTGACGCCACAACCTCAGTGATTGACATCGGACCATGCAACACTCGCCATCCAAAGCAAGTGCATTCTGGAAAGGCAAGGGCAAGGAACCAGCCCAAGACTATGACGACCTTCGCCCAACAATCACTTACCGCCATTTGTATTCCCATAATCTTGGTGTGAGAGACCCCCTACGAGTCGTCGCACTCTGCGACAGCGATGCGTTTTACGCTGCTTGCGAACGGGTTAGACTAGGCCTTGACCCTAGCGTACCGCTTGTCGTGCAACAATGGGAGAGCCTTATCGCAGTCAGCTACCCGGCTCGCAAATTCGGAATCTCACGGATGGACAAGATAAAAGACGCAAAGAAGAAGTGTCCAGAAATAGTAGCTATCCATGTCGCCACCTACAAGGAGGGCGAGAAGGAACCAGGATATTGGCCTGATGTCGATACGCGAACACACAAGGTACGTTCTTTACGTTCGCTAGAAATAGCTTACTTCTCCGTGTGTTCATTCAATTGACTTGATGTTCTCTCCACAAGGTTTCTCTAGACCTATATCGGCGTGAAAGCAACAAGATCATTCAGTTTTTCAAACAAGCACTTCCAAGCGGGGAAATAGGTGAGATTAAGCATAGTTTGAGCGAACGCAATCGTTCATCAACGGAGAAGAAAAGGCATCAATCGATGAAGCTTTCATTGACTTCACTCGGCCGGTCCGCGAGGTGCTGCTGAAGCGCTTTCCCCATCTCGCACAAGTACCTCCAGATGCGCCTCATGGTGTTGATAGCCCATTGCCTCCACCCCCTCCTATCGATTGGAGTGAACTAGGTGAACTCATTCCCTTACGTCCAGCCGAGGAAGACGAGGATAGGGAGCCTCACTTTGCAGAGGATGACGTGACATGTACTTGGCATGATGTCGCGTTATCGATTGCTGCGGAACTCATGGCCAAAGTCAGACATGACGTCCATGAGAACCTTGGGTATACTATGTCGGCGGTGTGTACTCTTCGACATGTAACTTCAGCAGTCATACATTCATCTTCTCACAAGGGAATATCTCGAAACAAGTTTCTCGCCAAAGTCAGTCCACATCACACATCTATTTACTTACATTCATGTTCGATTGTAGCTCACGGCTTCCAACAAGAAGCCGAACAGCCAGGTGATGCTCGAATCGTAGTTTGACACTTCTTTTTGATAAGTCCTGTAGAGCATCTTGCGGAATAGTGCTATCCCAACTTACCTCCGTCCCATCGGCTTTCAAAAGGTATGCCGAAACCAATGAAATTCATTACAAGTCTGAGTTTTCCTTGAGATTCGGTTCCTAGGTGGCAAGCTCGGTGACGCCTTGGCAAAAGAGTATGATGTATCGACTGTTGGGGATCTTCTGTAGGTTCAATACTTGAAAATTAATCAGTCTTCCTCAACTCTGGATTACAGGGCAGTATCTCTAGGTATATCTGGCGAACCATCATTAGAGGCTTCCAAATGACAAGATGATAGACGAAATGCAGAACAGATTTGGTGACAGCGCTTTGTGGGTCTATGAACTTTTGCGGTGGGTTATTAATGTAGTCCTGTGCTGTGGCAATGATCGCTCAGATATGAGACCCCCCAGCGGAATTGACAGGTCCGAAGGTTCAGTTCTATTCGATTGCATCGAGATATTATGTTGTCCTCAATTCTTTATAGTGAAGGAGAAATCTGCGCTTTTCAAGAGCATGCTTGCGTCCAAGAACCTTCCAACTCCTATTACAAAAGCTGCAGATGGGCATCAGTGGCTGCGCGTCTTGGCCGCCGAACTCGCACTCCGACTCAAGGAGGCTCGCGAAGAGATGCCTACCTTATGGCCCAAGACCATTGCTTTACATGCTCGAAAAGGTTAGTTCTTTCGGATGGAAATTACAGGCTACTAACTAGATGTAGGATATGAAGCCTCGAGGTCCAAGCAATCTGCGTTCCCATTCACGCATGAAGTGACAGTTGATGTGATTGCAACCGCCGCCGACAAGTTATGGAAGGAACTGACGGGGAACATGAAGAATCTCAACGTGACCGCAGTACAGCTTGCGTTCACGGGCATCGAGACACCCGAGAGTGGCCAGCAAAGTATTGAAGGTTTCTTTAAGTCGAAGGAACCCCCTCGGTCTCCTTTTAAACGAACTCGGCCTGGCAACGACGAAATACCCCCTGAAGCGGATCCTTTACAAATTATGACGGAACTGCATGAGTCTGCTTCCTCCACTTTCTTTCTTTGTGAACGCTGCAACCAAACAATCTCTGCAAGTGAAATGGAGCGTGGTGAAGCCGATCATGTTACTGCGTTGGCCAAGTTGCGGATGGAGCATGACGATTTTCACTTTGCCCAAGACTTGGCAAACGGCTCTGATATTCAGGCACCTAAGCGGAGGAAAACAAAGGAACCAACAGGAATAGCCAGGTTCTTTATCAAGAAGAAGTAGTAATTTTATCTTGTGCGTTTGCACGGCCCGTGGCTGTGAGAGATAGCAGTGTCAGTTTCCCCGGGCCCTTGATCGTTGTCCCAATGCTGTACATACTCCTGGCACAGGTTCCCGGGCGTCCTATCAAATACAGCCGAAACAAGGCAAGTCGGTGCCTTTCCTTCGCACGCCCAGTATCTTCCTTCGTTCATTGCGGACTGGTCCGCCTTTATTACCTCTGCGAGGTACATTCTTTTGACCGCTGGACGGATAATATTCACCTACACTATCATTTTCATCTTCATCTTCATCCCTCTGCCATCATCCCCCATAACGCAAGAACGAAATGAGCCTGGATGGAATGAGTAGTGTCTCGGCCTTGGAACCTCTTTCTGCATCTCAGCGTCCAGGAGCCATTGTAAGTGTAATTCTAGTGTATCCGTCCGAGGGTCTATAACACCATGTTGTAGGTTGTCGCAGTTTTTGCCCTGTTATCGAGCCTGGCACTTGCGTTCATAGCCTTGCGAACCATTCGACTCGCTGCAGTGGTGTTTATTCAACGTGACGATAGCACTTCTCGACCGCCAGAGATACTGTTCTTCCGCACTCAGCTTGGCTACTATACTGGGTGCCTTATTCTGAGCAACATGTTCGTCAGCTTTGCTGGATTAATTGGTTTCAGTTGGGTGTCGCGTTCCGGGTTGAGTCAAGGTAAGCAGCTCAGCCCTCTGTCCTATCAGTGACAACCGACAAGTTTGCCCAGGATCAGTATGTTCAGCACAAGGTGAGGCAATATTCGCAGACCAGGATGCAGCGCACTCAAGAAACAATACAGCAGTGTTGATGCAGATCGGCATATGGGCTACCTGCTGGTTTACATCCGTACTTGGTATACACACCCTCACATCGCTTGTGTTCCACATACATCCATCCCGCTGGCGTAGTTTGGCAGCTGTTACCATTGGATGGGTAATCGCATTCATCGCAGGTGAGAAAAAATGAACCAAATATGTTTTTGCACACTCAAAGCGATTTAAATATAGGACTGGCTCCTTTGCAGAAGAGCGAGGTGTACAGTCCAATCGGACCTTCCTGCGGCATCACGCTTTCTTATGCAAAGTACACATATGTACTCGAAGCACTCCCGGTATGACTACTTATAAGCAAGGAAGGATATCGCCTGATGATTTGAATCAAAAGATCATCCTTGCTGCCCTTGTGTCAATTGGTGTCTATTCTGTCATCTTCCTTTCCTTGCGTGGGAAGCTGAGCCTGAACGGCTTGCAAATTTCACGAGGTCCCGACTCTAATCAACGAGAGGATAGATTTGAAGACTACCATGGATTCATCGGCACGATCATATGGACCATGTTCTGGTGAGACTTCCCCTTTTTTTTCCAGACAGGAAATGCGCTAACATTTTCCAAAGGTTCCCTCTTGGTAAGATGCTTGGTTCTACATAATGGTTCAAAATACTCATTTCGGTATATCGTAAAGCATTTGTGCTCCTGTCGCTGCCCTTCTGTATCACGCACATTCTCGTGTATGCAGGGAGCTCTGTATCCTTTGCGTTTAGTGTCTTCGCTGATGCTTGTGTCTCTATGCTGGGTATGTTGCACCAATCTTGTGATGATCGTCATGTTGACGGATTACAGGCTTCGTAAACGTTTGTCTGCTCTACAATACATTCCGGGTCGTCAGTCCCATGTACCGAAGTCCTCGTTCAGACAAAGACTTCGCGGACACGGTGATGACTTTTGGAAATGATGCTTCCGGCGAATCACCGGTCGTCCCACGGAATTTACGATACACGATCCCCTCACATGAGAACGACCTCCAATTGTGCAATCCCCCACAACCATCTTCAAATCACTCGCGCAGCTCTTCCTGGACTAGCGTGGACTCGAATTCAGAACTCCTCGGGTCAGAGGACGCATCGTACAAGCCCGTCCAATTGGCAGTGGTTCCTGTGGCGTTGAGTAACAACACGCCTCCTACGTGGCTTAGTCGGCGGGTCGGTGGTGAAGCGCCATTACCCGCCACTAGCCTTGATCCTGGCTATCGTGTTTCCTTCTTGACAAGAGACACTGAGCCGGAGCATTCCACCCAGAACCAGCGATGTTCTGTATCGTTCCAACCTGTGACAGACTCCGACGCCTCTAGAAAGGGTGCGAAGGAGCTGACCTTCCGATCCAAAGCTCCGCCTGCATTGGACCTTTCGAATTTACCTCATCCACCCTCGCTTCGGGAAGTTACGAACAAGTCTCCTGCCCTTGCTGCGCGACTTGGCATACCTTCAGCATGCGCCACATCACAAACGCCAGCAGTTTTGACTGTTCGGCAACTTGACCAAGGGAACTCGAACGTTTCTGCGCTCCGCGCAATGCCAATTCCTCGGATTGAGGTTGATATCTGGAGTCCTGATCACGCAGACACAACCTATCCTCCTTCTTCCCCCTCCTCTTATACCGGTACTGACTGCGGTTCGGAATTTTCGGCAGAGATGATACATTTTCGCAGGGTTCGGCCACTTCCTGAAGTCCCAGAGTTAAACGATACTGAATACGACATCACGGATCTCTGCCTACCCTCTCCATCACGCCTGCATGCTAGGAGTCAACGTACGACGTTGACATCCGTCTGGTCACAAGATACTGGATACACGTTAAGCCAGCCCGCGGATGCGGAGGGACAAGAAGCTTGCAAGCAACTGGCAGTTAATGCACTCGTTCCTGGGGTGATGCTGGGCGATCGAGCTGATGTGGGAGGGACGACGCGCCGTAGATCCACACCTTCTGGCCCTCGCCCTCCTCCCAGAACGCCCAGGGTTGCGTCGAGCCCGGAGTCGTTCGACAACAGGCACCCTACACTCTCGCACCTAATAACATTATTGCCCAAGACCCTGCTTTTTTATGATGTACTGTACTTTTATGCCAATGAATACCTACATAGGAGAAGTTTGAGTCACGCGTGTGAGATTGTGGTCCTCTCAACAGCGGTCTCGTCCCATTCATGGCCTTTCCACACCTCAGCGCATATCTAAACAGGTCCACGAAATATCTCGCCGATGGCGCCGTCAAAAGCACGTCCAGTTTATCTACCTGCGTCGCATGATATTTAAACTTGACCCACTCCCAGTCCTCCGCATGGAAGGCGCGAACCCACCGAACCGCGCACCCATCACGCTCCTAAAGCTCCACACACAACAAGACGTCAACGAGATCGCGACCGGATGCGATGCAGACATTGGCGGGACCTCGACGCTCAATTTCGCACTGGACACGTCTCCGGAACGAAACGCAGGCAGCGGGAACCCCGCCACCTGCTCATTTTTGGGGGGAGATGCGGCTCGCGGTGCGTCCCGAGTTTCAAGGGCGTATTCGGGGTGGGTACGCAGGATTCAGGACCAAGGTACGCTCTTCGACCCCCCCTTTTTTTTTTTTGACTGCGCTGACAAGTAGACCCGGTGTTGACACACATACACACATGGCTATGTGCCTTTCCCTTTTTTTTTTTTCCTGGATGGCTCGTCTTTAGACGCGACCGTCCTTGTTTGGAGAGCTGTGCGACGACGTGTCGTATCATCAATACCTCGCGCTGCGATTACGCCTCGGCGGTGATCCTCGAACGCGCAACGCGTACTATGTCAATCTACAGACGGACGGGCCCGTCACGACCGATCTTTGGCAGCACCCTCTGTATTTCAAACGGAATGATGGTGATTGGGAAGATATCTTTGTGCGTCAGACGTCTCGTGCTGTTCCTGCAGCGCTTTCAGATCAGATGGCTGATACATATGTCACTTGACAGATCCCTTTTAACAATTTCATCCTGACAAATACGGGCGAATTGGTGCAGCATCAGATGAGCATGTTTCGGCAACGCATTCGAACGGTCGGCATTTCCATGCTGGGAGGCAATAGTGGTGTGTCAGGGTCTTATGACCTCGGGATTCATTCGATAAGAGCTGTCAACGAAGAGGATCTGTCGAGACCGCCATGTGAGTTACCACCTCTGGATCAGCACTCCGCTGACAACCAATCTGGTGACTAGTGCCCGAGAAAGATCCTTCTCAAGGCGCATGAGCAGTAATCATGTCGGGAGATCAGGTTGCTTCCATTTCTATCCTATTGTGCCAGCTACATCAGTACAAAATGAAAACTTTTTCACTTGCACTCTATGTAAATGCTCCGTACGGAAGCTGAAGTTATGTGTACAATTTAATCCTGCATAGCTAGAGGATGAAAGGCGAGCCTCTAACGAGGGTGACTGTCTGGAATATACAAATCCCCAAGGAAAGAAAAGAGCAGCTTAGGAATAAGGTGGATTGGTAGTAGCTAGAAAAACACTGTAAGAAAGGGAGAATGATTCCAAAGAGTGCCCAGATGTCAAACGACCACGCAGCCACCACAGCAGCCACCATGGTCACCGTCGCCCGAGTCCTTGGCACCACCGTACACGCCGGGTCCACCCCCATTGGAGTTGGGCATCACGGGCCGCCCGGTTTGTTGTTCCTACGATTCACGTGAGGTTACGATGTGACATGTCAACAAAGCGTGATCTTACCTTGTTGTACTTCCTGATCTCGCGCACGAGGTTGCTGAACGCCTCATCGACGTTGATACGTTGCTTGGCCGAGGTCTCGATGAATTTGCAGCCGAAATGTTTGGCGAGGTCACGACCCTCTGGCAAGCGCGTGTAAGGAGAAGAGTTTTTATTTGAAAGGAACATGTCGGCGTACCATTCATGCCAACTTGACGTTCATACTCGAGATCGCACTTGTTGGCCACGACGATGACAGGGAAAGAGTCCTGGTCCTTGACGCGAAGAATCTGTTGGTGGAATGTGCTGATTTCCTCGAACGAGTTACGCGATGTGATGGAGTAGACGAGGAGGAAGCCTTCGCCTGTGCGCATATACTGCTCTCGCATGGCTCTATGCAAAAAGCAAAAGGTTGGCTGCTCGTCAGAGACGTGGCGCGGGAGTATACGCACCCATATTCCTCTTGTCCAGCAGTGTCCAAAACGTCGAGCAGTGCGACCTCATCATCAATGACACACTGCTTGCGGTATGAATCTGGAGACGTGTGAATGAAGAGCGTGCCCGGGAGAAAGACGATCAAGGTACCTTCGATAGTCGGGTCATATTCGTCAACAAAGTGGCTTTGAATGAACTGGATTGTCAAGGCAGATTTTCCGACACCTGAGGAGAAGATCACTGCCAGGACGGGGGAGAGGGTGAGATGGAAGCTCACCACCACCGCCGACGACGACGAGTTTGTACTCTCTCAGGAATTGTGCCTGAAGAAGGCGTCAGGGCTGGGCAAGGACGAGGGTAAAACGGCATACTCTGGACATGGCACGTCGCGCGAACTGTCAGTAGACAAGAAGAAGAGGTGAAGGGAAGATGCAGATAATAGTTCCGGAGGACTTGAATGACGGGTCCCCGTTATAGTCTTATTGTGTAACAAACCGCCAAATAACGCCATACCAACTACACACAGCAAGCCATCACATCATCTGAGGTGGTATAGCATCTAAAATATATGTACATACGACCCCCCCCAGTCAACTTGACAGCACAGATAATCTCATCATTCACCACATTCCCAGTGCACAACAGGACTCACCAATCGCGCGGGCTGTGGGGTGTTGCTCAAACTAATGGATCACGCCGCGCACCAAGGACCGCCAGTGTGCCAGTGGGACCCCACGCTATCATCCTGTGCAGTGGAATAACCTTGGCAGTCACGAACACGCCCTGGCGCCAACGTTGCATCATTTTATGCCGCAAGTCCGCCAGTTACGAAAACTGAAGGGGATCAGGGCCCACGGTGGGAAACCAACGTACGGATCGATGGCAATTGGAGATCACTTTACAGCAGGCGAAAGAAAGGCGGTGCCATACTAAAGCCAACATTCACCCTGTGGAGGTCAATGACTATGATTGGAGATAAGGGACGTCTGACACCTACGTAGACAAGACGAATGCGAGAAAGAACTGATCAGAACTGAACTATTGGAACTCGTTGCCAATATTTATCCCTAAATGATGGGGACTTTCAGCATCAACAGAGGGTATCACGCCGACAAACCAAGGATAAGGATATTTGATACCTTGACGCAGCGGTATCAGCGGACCGAGATGTGTGCAAACCTGTATGGGGAGAAGGACAAACTCTCACCTTGCAGAACTAGAGACGACCTCTGCAGGTGGAGGCCTCCTTAACCGAGCATCATGCCATTCACATGAGGTAATCAGTATAAAATCCGTCCTTTGAGCGATCCACTGCAGGTTCTGCACTTGCCAGCATGGCTGAGCCTCATGCCCTCTTTGCACACATATTCGCTCAAACCAAGCAAAATGTCGAGTTACTTGTAGCCCACAAGCAGATCTCGGAGGTCGATGGAGAAGAGATCCTGTCAAGGCTCTTTGTGAACGCTGAGAGACGCTCGGAGGATTCGTCGATCGCGTCGCTGACGCAGGAGACGCAGCGCTTAAGCATGTCACCTGCTCCACCAAAAGTGGAAGCACGGGCAATCTGGGATTGGACTAGCGAGGTATGATGACCCATCGCATGGTCGTGTGCTCTATTGATGGGAAAGGCGTAGGATCACAGCGATCTGACGTTTGAGGCTGGAGAGATCATAGAGGTCATCACGGAGACCAACGCAGACTGGTGGACGGGCTGCAATCGATCCGGCCGACAGGGTTTGTTCCCGTCCAACTATGTGGAGAAGCTGCCACCACGTAGCTTGTCACCCATTTTTGTGCCGGAGCCACGTAGGTCAGTGTTGTCTTTCCAGACCAAGGGGTCTGCAGAACAGCGGAATTCATCTCCTGCGCTGCCATACCCATCGCCCCACGCACCGCCACAATCATACCAGCCTGCAGCGCCACACAACCCATCTCCGGGCGGATACTATCCGCCCGCTGGACCGCCCACGCCACAGCCGGCAGCACAACAACAGGGACCGGTGAAGAAGTCCAAGTTTGGAGGACTAGGCCAGGTGGTGAGTGTGGTCGCGTGCTGACGTGATGGCGTGATGATGACAGACAAGTAGATGGCACAATCTGCTGCGGGCGGTGCGGGATTTGGTGCTGGTGAGTACTCTGTTGTGTTCGGTCATGAGTGATGCTGACAAGTACTGTAGGCGCTGCGATTGGGAGTGGGATTGTGAGTTCGCTATTCTAGAGAGTGATTGTGATTGTAGGATAGTTGTTGCTAAGCATGGGAAAATGGAGGGTGTAATCGTGGGAATACATTACCAAAAAAGCCAGTCACAGGAGAATGCTGACAGATGCGGTGGTGGATGCTGAGGAAATCGGACGTGCTACATATATTATCGAAAGGCAACGGTCCCATCCATGCACTTGCCCCGCTCATCCCCACCCCTTCCCCCTCCCCCCCTCCCTTCCGTGTACAATGTCTGACCCTGACCCTCGCCTCATTAAAATCATCATCATATCTGACTATGTCCGTCCCCTCCAAAACTACCCGTCCCCCGCTCATCTTTTTCTAGATTTGCAGCTTTTGTTACATCGTCAACAAGTCCCTCCACGATGCCATCGACGCATGCCGTGATCTACCCGTCCGTTTCGACGTCGAATTCCGTCCATTCACCCTCATGTGCTCATCCTCCCTCTACACTATCGACGCAAACAAGGGCACCAGCCGCAGGGCTTACCTCGCCAAAAAGCTTGGCAAAGAGCAGGCAGATGCAAGGTGGAAGGTCGCAGCTGACATGGCCCACAAGGCCGGTCTGAAAATGTACGCTTTCTTCTTCCTAATGGCGTTCCCCCTCCCGAAAACGGTCCCTCACCCGCAGGGCGGAAGACGGTGTCGTCTGTCGGTCAATTCAAGCTCATAGGCTCTCTGTGAAAGCCTATCAGGTCGGCGGACAACCAATGCAACGAGAACTTAATTCTCTCATCTTCGATGCCTGTTTTGCAAAGGGTGACGACATCAGTCGCGAAAGCTTCCTCGCAGATGCCGCCGTCAAGGTCGGCCTTATGAACAGAGAGAGGGTGGGTCATCCCAAATTTATTCAGTCCCCTTTTCTCAGACGTCCTTTAGGCAGTCGAATTTCTCAGGTCCACAGAAGCTCTAGATTGTGTGGAAAAGATGATCGAGGCTGCGAGAGCAAACGGTGTCAATGGCGTACCATTCATCATCATCGATGGAAAGTGGGCCTTGAATGGTGTCCAGCCCAAGGATTGCTACATTCAGGTCAGTCCCTTGTTCTGTCCTCTTCCCCCTTACGAATGTCCCTTGGCAGATCTTTCGAAAGTTGGCCCAATCATACACTTCCCCTTCCACCGCGAACCTGACCGAGGCATGCAAAGACTGCAAGGATCCAATAATCGCCTCTCCACTTGTTGTTCAATGACCGCTACTGTGCTTTGATGTTCACGAGCCACGTCTCTTTCTTTCTTCCCAGTGGCGTGCTACCTCATCCTCACTAATTATACGTCAGCCAATCTCGATGCTCCCGCAGGAAATTATTACGGGCCGAGTTGTGTATGTTTGTGCGATTACCAGCATGGACGAGTCGCTCTTTATTTTTGTTTCTCATTTGGATCAGAACTTGTTGTCCGCTTGTAGTACAATGTTTTATTTGTTTGCAACTACCTCATCACGTCAGATTCCTTTCCGGAAGCATTTCTTGTCCAGACGGGCTGAATAATAGGTGAGTCTCCACTTGTTGTCATAAATAACCAGCTTGACGCCAGATGAGCGGTGGATGACTACAATAGTCAGCCTTGAGGTGAGTCAGCAGTCAGGCTGGCGAATTGTGCCTGATAACACATGTTTGACAAAGGATCCCGGCCGAGTCGGTTTTGCACACTTGCATGGTGTGACAGCACAGGTCGAGTTTCTGATCACTCACGGGACGTATTGTATTTTTGGTTTTAGGTGCCAGGCCACGTCAGAAAACGTTGGTTTCTTGTGCAATAGGGGACCACCAAGGCACAACTCACCAAGTGTGCGCTGGTGACTGTGTGCACTAATTTATGGAACATCATTGAACATTATTTGATGCCGTACGATTGACAATATTGTAAGTACTTGGCGTCCATGGCCTATGATACACATGATTAGGGTGTGCTGCAGGGAAACTCGGCGGTCAGACTCGAGCGAGGAAAAGCGAACAAAAAGACGGTACCGTGGTATGCTTAGAGTTTCCATTTGCGCAGAACGTCCTCGAGGCCACTGCGGATGCGGTCGGATGAAATGTGCGGTGGCAAGAGGCCGTTCGCTTTGAGTTTCTCGACTGCTGCAAGTACCCAGCTTTGACAATTCCAGTCCTCCCTGCCTCGATGGATGTCTACCTGCTGCATGAGGTGTTCGGCTTCGTCTGATCTGTCGAGATCGATGTTGCCTAGGGGGAGACAGCCTCTGTAGGCGTTTGCGAGTATTTCCATGCACTCGTACTCTGTCCGGGAGTAGGTGAAGGTGTCGCTGTTGCCGATGGCTTGGTAGCACGTGCCCCAGTGATCGACCTGGTCGGCGGCCTCTCTACCCGCACTACTTGCGCTGAGGGACTGATGTGTCGCGTTTGATATGAGAAAGAGGGCCCAATGGAGAGGCAAGCGCTGGCCGTCGGACGAACGGCCGCGCCAGTAGTGGGCTACGCAGAGGGTGAGGGTGTGGGTTGGGACACAGAGATCGGACATGATTGGATGATGAGAGGGGCTATCGATGGCGGGCTTAAATACTGTATCTACACATGAATGCTACGGAGTACGATAAAGCAAAGCGAACAAAGCACGAGTGGAAGGAGGTGTGGTCTTCCCGCGCCACCGCTTTAACGGGGCAGTAGCTCGGTTAAGTGGTCCCCCTCGTTTGCACTTGTTCACATCACACACAAGGCCACGAATGACTCTCTTTGTCCCCCTCGACGAAAACCAGTCGCAACCACCCTCACCGCCCTTCCTCGTACATCCAGACGATGTCTCCCATCACCTCCGCAAGGCACTCAGAGCCATCTTGAAAGCCAGGCGTCTCGTCGTCGTCTGTGGTGCGTCCCCCTCTCTTGATATCACTCGGGATCGTCCGGAATACCGACTCTTTGCATTCCAGGCGCAGGCATTCTGTCCAGGCGGGAATACCGGACTTCCGATCCCCCACCGGTTTGTTCCAGACCCTAAAGCGGGACAATCCCAAGGAGGCCCTCTCCTCGGGGAAAGATCTCTTTGATGCATCCGTATTCAATGTGAGTACATTCTCCCATCGTGTTTGCTTTGCCGCAAGAATCCTCTTCCAACACCAGTTTGTTTTCAATCCCCCACACGCCGCCCTATCTACGTTCAACCATGCTCACTCTCTTTCTAGTCAGAACACACAACCTCGTTATTCTGCCAAATGATTGCTCAGTTATCCGAGCTATCGCAGGCGGCGAGCCCCACGCCCTTCCATCAGCTACTTCGCCTCCTCGACGACCACGGGCGGCTTTTGCGTGTATACACACAAAACATCGATGCGATAGAATCAAAGTCTGGTCTCTCATTTGGTGTCCCCGAGTTCGAAGACAAGCGTTGCAAGCCTCGATCAAGGGCAAAGACCGCTCCCGCCACAACCACATCGACGACCTGCACCCCGTCACAGTCTTCTGCTTCGCAACCTAATTCGCGTTTATCGTCGCCTACCGTCGAGGTGCCACGTTGTATCCCTCTTACACGGCACGCTTCAAACGCTGCACTGTCAAACGTGTACTCACACGTTCCCCCTCGAAAATTACTTGGATGCGTTGACATCCGGAACCCCTCCATATTGTCCAGAATGCACGCAGATGGAGGAGACGCGGCAGTTGGTTGGCAAGCGTGCTCGCGGCGTGGGCAAGCTCCGTCCTAGCGTTGTGTTGTACAACGAGTTGCACAAGGACGGTGAAGGTGTGGGCGAAATCGTGAGGCGAGACCTCGTTGGCGGATCGAAAGGAAAAGGCCGTAGCGGTGCAGACGTCCTCCTGGTCGTGGGTACCAGCCTGAGGGTTCCAGGAACGAAGCGCATGGTCCGCGAGTTTTCAAAGGCCGTGCGATCCCGTGGCTCCAATTCATCCAAGGACTTGCCAGATTCCACGCCCAAGCGTGCACCAATCACATCTCTGTCGCCCCGTCGATCGTCGGAATCAAAGGATGGCTGTCCTCCCATCAAGTCGATATATCTCAACCTTGACTTTCCTGTCCGACTCGGGAGTGGGAAGGGGTATTTGATGCGTGGATACAGGGTGACGCCCAAAGCTTTGCGCGCATTTTGATGGATGAAATTGCCAAAGAGGCTGCGGCCAAGGAAGCCGTGCTGGAGCGGAAACGCAAGCGCGAGGAGGAAGCAGCGTCAGGTGAACAGCCCGAGGTGGCAGCCCAAGCTCCCCCTGTCAAAAGGCGCAAGACCGCGAACCAAACTGCAAGCAAACCGACTTCTTCTCGGAAACGAAAATCCTCGGAGGGGCCTCACAGCGCTCCTCGGAAACCTCGTAGCGATAGCAAATCTACACGGCCAACGCCAAGTAAAACGCTCACCGGGTCTGCTTCCAAACCGATGTCTGCGGAGAAGGTTTACATTCGTATCCCAAGTAGACGTCGTGTTCCCCAGGTCGTCATTTCGACCCATCCCCCTTTGCGCGTTCTTATCAAGGAACAGCAGAGTTTTCCCGCGACTCCACCTGTTTCACAGTTGAAACACCGGAAACATGGCTCCGCGGGCTCCAAGCATGACAACGATCGCTATCCTCCCTCTGATAACACCGATAGTCCGATGATCGACAGCGATCTGTCTGATGTGGGTTCCGACGTGGAAACCCCGGGCGAGCTTCCGAGGGCCATGTTTCCTTATCCTTCGTAGATAATGATCAGGACTGGATGACAACGCCTTTGGACTCTCCTGAATGGACGCGTGCCTTATCCTTATTTTATTTATGTATCAATAGATTCAATACACACTGCAGGGGAGGGTTTAGGATCTTGAATAGGCTCATGGGGTCAATCGTTCACACGGTCGTACGGACGCGTCACCGCCATCAACAATCTGACCGTGATACCAACGCTCGTACCGAACCCATGTCGTCCACGCCAAACACCTCCAAGCCAGACGACAACGCTTCCAAGGCACCCGAAAAGCCCAAATCCGACGACGTGCCCCATCTCGGCGTCCTCGAAGAAGATGACGAATTTGAGGAATTCGAATGTGCAGGTGCGTCCGACGTGCTACGCATCGTTTGGGCCCGACACTAACACAAACGCGTAGACTGGGACGATTCACAGACGGATTTGGCCTCATTTGAACAGTGCCGCGCCTGCAGCGGCCAATGCGAGCGGGGACAAGCTTTGGGAGGATAACTGGGACGACGACGACATCGAGGACGAGTTTAGCGTCCAGCTACGGTGAGTGTGTTGCGGTGCGGTGTGATTAGCGGAGGAGTCTGATGCGACGCCCCCGCGCATGCGCGACCTGTCCATGTCAGGAATGAACTCGCAAAGACAAAGGGGAATGCGATGCAGCATTGAATCGACGAGAGCGTGCAGATGAGCGCTATGAGCCCCTCGGGCCTCTTTTTTTTTCTTTCCGTCGCACGATGAGATCCGACAGATGTAGCAAATGCATAGGATGTATTTTGAATGGCAGGCTCTACTGTGCAGCATGGTATGCGTGCATGTGTTAGTCCGAGACCGGTATATATACAGTACGTTTCCGTTCAAGTTCCTGTTGGACATTTCTACTCCTCGTCTTTCAAGTCTGGTAAATGTCGCGACAGGATCACCAGAATGACATAGACTAAGTTGCCGCCCAGGATATTGTACTCTCTTTGAAGCGGCGAATGACGAGGTCGTCAGTGTGGGTCCGACCGCACGCGCGATGGAGGTCAAACTCTGGCTGAGTCCATTCACTGATCCCAGAGATTGTTTGTTAGGAGCCGCCTTCGTGACAAACATAAAGATGACAGCTGCACAACCATCGTGAGATCACCAATCACTACACAAGACTGAGGAAACACACTGTACGATAGGTCCACAAGGACCATGCAGACGAGTTGCAGAACTAGAAGGAGCCAGATTATCGGTCCGACTGTGCCCTGTGTTGTAACCACAGCACTCATGATAGGGAAAAGCAGGATCAGCGGGTAAAAGAAAAGAACGGCGAGAGAAAACACTTTTTTGGCTCCGAACCACTCAATGAACTTTGCGCCAAATAATGCTTGTACACTGCCGTCTACGATTCCAGATATTGCCAGAACTGCGCCAATGATAGGTGGCGGGAGCCCTAGGCCGCCGATTTCAATGGGTGACGAACAAAACAAGGGCAGAAGCGCAAAGAAGCCGATGTCCATGAGTCCCAGAAATCCACAGTTGATGATGGGTATGTTTTCAACATGGTCGACATCGGATGGGTCGTGCATTGTTCACGGCTGGGTTGTCTGGAAGATTCTCGTTTGCGGGACTATCTGATCGGGGCATTATGCCCGTTTTCGATGGCAACGACTGAAAAAAAGGGGTGATTTATAGCCGGTTCGAACCATGTTGGTGCCATACCTCCTTCAGGAATATCGCACAAACCAACAACGTCAACAAGGTGAAACACCCCGACACCAAAGACGGGAGGAAGTACGGGTACGTTGTCCAGAATTCACTCTGAAATATATCGGGCCATCGATCTTGTGGCTTCACGAGCGCACCTCCATATAGTGGACTGCAGAGTAGCATGAGCCTCACAAATTCATTGAACCAGTCAGAAATCCCAAACGCACGCAACGGTAGCCCCGGCGATAAAGATGGCTGGTATGAGGGGGAAGACTCGAGCCATATTGGTTTGATCGGTCAGGTCGCCAAGTATGCTCTTCATCACCCCAACGTTCCCATTGAGAACACCAGCGATACATCGGCTTGAGCATCCTTTCAGTTGAACTTTCGGACAAGGGTTTCGAGTGTTACATACCTGATGATGAGCGTGCCCAGGGTCCGTGATAAGCCAAAGGCAAAGGTAGATATAGTGAGGCCGAGCAGACCGGTTAGAATGACGGGACGGCGACCAATGAAATCGGATAACCGGCTCCATTGCCATGTCGTGAGTGCTTGGGCGAAGAAAAAGAGGGATTCCTACGCAACGATGAGCATGGCAGTATATCTACAAATGTATCCGCGCCTACGATGAGACCCGCATAATAACCAATCTTGCGGTCGTCTCCTCCTGTGATGCCGAGCTCGCCGATGAGCTATTTTGTGATGGAAACGGACCATCGTCAGTCTTCTTATATTGCAGGGTACTAAAAGAAATGATGGCCAACCTGATTGATGAAAGGAAAGATGTATGCAGACGATATGGGTTCAGCAAACAAGGCAATAAAGACAATATTGATCTGGCTCCATGGCAGAGGCGTTTTGGTCTTTCCCTGGAGAAGCGGGGTCTCCTCGTCGGGACTGCCATGGCTCATCGTGGTAGGAACTAGGTTGGCTAACGAACTAGCTTTACGGGTGAAGTCATGAGTCAGGCTAAGAGTACAAGCCGTTGATTGGATGAATGTCACGTGCCCGCGCAGCCTAAGCCAGGAACGCATGCAAAGTTGCAACTGGGCGAGTCAGTGCTGCTTATCATCCCGTAGTCTATGACTTGTCGCCGAGCCCTCTGGCCATGTTTCCATCTGTCGTTTCTGTTGAAAAGTCGTATGCCGGGAACGGGACGAAGCGGCAGATGTTATTCGTGATAGTGGACGAAGAGAAGTACAGTATGACGCGACTATGGGATAAGTACTGTATTAGGTAAGCGGTACAGTAGCGAATGATTCTACTCCAACAGTTTCACCAGGAATTCATATATTTTGGCTGTCTTTCGCAGTGATGACAACCGAGCAACTCTGAGATGCACAAGATATATTTTACAGCTTGAGTATAGTCCGAAATAGAAATTCATGTGAGATATTATACTTCCAGGTTACATTTTCGTTCAAGTTTCTGTTTGATATCCCTACTCCTCGTCTTTTAACGCTGGTAAACGTCGCGACAGGATCACCAAGAACGTGGTGAGTATCGCCAGGATGACATAGACCAAGTTGCCGCCCAGGATATTGTACTCTTTTGAAGCGGCGAATAACGAGGTCGTCAATGCAGGACCAATCGCACGCGCGGTGGACACCAGACTCTGGCCGAGTCCATTCACTGATCCTAGAGATTGTTTATTAGGAGCCGCCTTCGTGACAAATATAAAGATGACGGCTACGCGACCAATGTCAGTTACCACTGCCGATGACAGAGGCTGAACAAACGCACGGAACGCAAGGTCCATGAGGACCAAAGATATGAGTTGCATAACCAAAAGAATTCCGATTGTCGGCCCGACCGTGCCTTGTGCTGTAACCACAGCGCTCATGATAGGGAAAAGTAAGATTGCGGGGTAGAAAAAAAGGATAGCCCATGAAAACAGCATTTTGGCTCCCAGCCATTCGATGAGCGTTGCGCAAAATAATGCTTGGACACTGCCGTCCACGATTCCAAATACTGCCAGGAACGTGCCAATGATGGGTGGCGGGAGTCCTAGACCACCGATTTCAATGGGTGACGAACAAAACAAGGGCAGAAGAACAAAGATTCCGATGTCTATAAGTCCCAGCAATCCATAGTTGATGATGGGTAACATCACAGAGTAGGTTTTCAAAATGGTGGACATCGGGACAGGTTGTGCATCGCTCGTGGGTGGGTTTTCTGGAGGATTCTCGTTTGCGGGACTATCTGATGGAGGCCTTTTGCCTGTTTTCGATGGCAACGACTGAAAAACGTATGATTGATAACCAGTTCGAAGCACATGGGTGCTGTACATACCTCCTTCAAGAATATCGCACAAATAAAAAATGTCAACAAGGTGAAACACCCTGCTACCAAAGACGGGAGGAAGTACGGGTACATTGCCCAGAATTCACCCTGAAATATATCGGGCCATCGATCCTGTGGCTTCGCGAGGGCACCGCCAAATAGCGGACTACAGAGTAATATGAGCCCCACAGATCCGCTACACGAGTCAGAATGGCCAAACGCACGCAATGGTAAGTCCGACGGCGAAAATGGCTGGTACGAGGGTAAAGACCTTAGCCATATTGGTGTGGTCGGTCAAATCGCCGAGCATGCTCTTCATTACCCCAATGTTACCATTGAGAACGCCAGCGATACATCGGCTTGAGCATCCCTTCAGCCGAACTTTCGGACAAGAGTTCGAGTTTTACACACCTGATGATGAGCGTGCCCAGGGTCCGCGATAAGCCAAAGGCAAAGGTGGACACAGTGAGGCCGAGCAGACCGGTTAAAATGACGGGACGGCGACCAATGAAATCGGATAACCGGCTCCATTGCCATGTCGTGAGTGCCTGCGTGACGAAAAAAAGGGATTCCTGTACAAGGATGAGTATGGCAGCATATGTGTAAATGTATGTGCTCGTACGATGAGACCTGCATAATAACCGATCTTGCGGTCGTCTCCTCCCGTGATGCCGAGTTCGCCAATAAGCTAGTTTGCGATGGAAAACCACCATTAGATACTGCAGGGTACGGAAACAAGTGCTGGCCAACCTGATTGATAAAAGGAAAGATGTATGCAGACGCGAAGGGTTCGGCAAGCAAAGAGGTAAGGACAAGACTAAGCTGACTCCATGGCAGAGGCGTTTTGGTCTTTCCCTGGAGGAGCGGGATCTCCTCGTCAGGGCACCTGTCGTGGCTCGTCATGGTAGGAATCTGAGAGATGTTGCATTGGTCAGTGAACTAAAATTGCGGGTGAGGTAAGGGAACTTGAAAACGGCCCGAACGGTGACCTCCATTTGGCCGCAAGTCTTTCGAGCTACAGAGTCATTTTATATTCCGCATTGCACGTTTGGTCAATCATTACATCCTGCTTTCAAGTTATGGTTGGATTTATTGCTGTCCAAGGTTCAATAGAGCGCATTGGGGTCCACGATGGGACGCATTTTAACGTCCAGCCAGTGCAGTTCCACCGCGGAGAAACCTCATTCAGCGCCAATGCAGGCGAAGGCAAGTGTGATGCAACACCGACTCGGATGTCGCGATTGACGAGACTTGCCGACGAGTACTAGTCCTCATGTGTCCATCCGTCGTTTTACCAGGGTTATAATTTACCGTCTTTCGCGTCATGACAAGTTCAACGTTCAATGACAACCAGTAATGATTAATGATAACCGGGTAACTCTGCGACATACAGGAAGTGTTTTGGATGCGAGACCGTACAAGCATGGTATAGTCTCTATGATACATGTTTCAATCTGAGCTTTCGGTATCTAGCATATAGACACCGTTAACAAGTTCCGGTTGGATACCCCTACTCATCGTCTTTTAATGTTGGCAAACGTCGTGACAACATCACCAAGATCGCGGTGAGTATTACCAGGATAACATAAACCAAGTTCCCGCCCAGGGTATTGTACTCTTTTGAAACAGCGAACAGCGAGGTCGTCAATGCAGGACCAATGGCACGCGCAGCGGACGTCAGGCTCTGGCTCAGCCCGTGCACTGAACCCAAAGACTGTTTGTTAGGGGCTGCCCTCGTGATAAACATAAAAAGGACAGCTACATGACGAACGTGAGACACTGATCATTAGAGGGACTGAGCAAACGCACGGAACGAGAGGTCCACGAGGACAAAGAATATGAGTTGTATAACCAGAAGGATCCAGACCACCGGTCCGACTGTGCCCTGTGCTGTAACAACAGCACTTATGATAGGGAACAGCATGATCAGCGGATAATAAAAAAGGATAGCCCAACAATACACTTTTTTGGCTCCGAGCCATTCAATGAGCTTTGCGCCAAATAATGCTTGGACACTGCCGTCCACGATTCCAAATATTGCCAGGAATGCACCGATGATAGGTGGCGGGAGTCCTAGACCACCGATTTCAATGGGTGACGAACAAAACAAGGGGAAGAGTGCAAGGAAGCCGATGACTAGAAGTCCCAGTAGTCCGTAGTTGACAATAGGTAACATCACGGAGTAGGTTTTCACGATGGTCAACATAGGGATGGGTAGTGCATCATTCATGGGTCGGTCATTTGGAGGATTCTGATCTGATGGGGACTTTTTGTCCGCTTTCGATGGCAACGACTGAAAAACACATAATTCACAGCCAGTTCGAAGCATGTGAATGCCGTACCTCCTTCATGGACATCACGCACACCAAAAACGTCAACAAGATGCAACACCCCGATACCAAAGACGGGAGGAAGTACGGGTATGTTGCCCAAAATTCACCCTGAAAGACGTGGGGCCATTGTTCTTGTGGCTTTACTAGTGCGCCTCCGTATAAGGGACTACAGAGGAGCGTGAGTTGCACTTATTGAGCCAGTCAGAAATACCAAACGCACGCAATGGTAATCCCGACGCAAAAAATGGGGGGTACGAGGGTAAAGACCTGAGCCATATTGGTGTGGTCGGTCAAATCGCTGAGCATGCCCTTCATCACCCCAACATTCCCATTGAGAATGCCAGCGATACATCGACTTGGACATCCCTTCAGTCGGATTTGGACAAGAGTTCGGGTTTTACATACCTGATGATGAGCGTGCCCAGTGTCCGCGATAAGCCAAAGGCAAAGGTGGACACAGTGAGGCCGAGCAGACCGGTTAAAATGACGGGACGGCGACCAATGAAATCGGATAACCGGCACCATTGCCATGTCGTGAGTGCTTGAGTGAAGAAAAAAAGGGATTCCTACACAACAATGAGTAGGGTAGCGTCTGTCAATGTATGCAGGCTTACGATGAGACCTGCGTAATAACCGATCTTGCGATTGTCACCCTCTGTAATGCCGAGTTCGCCAATGAGCTGTTTTTAAATACAAACGAACCCCATCGCGTGAGCGTCAGATATTGCGAGGTACGGGAACAGTTGTGGACGGACCTGATTGATGAAAGGAAAGATGTATGCAGACGAGATGGGTTCGGCAACCAGGGCGATAAAGACGAGACTAATTTGACTCCATGGCACAGGTGTTTTGGACTTTGCCTGGAGAAGCGGAGTCTCCTCGTCGGGGCGCCTGTCCTGGCTTTGAATCGACATGGTAGGAATCTGAGAGGGGCACGCCAAATTCGAGCCAGCTCAAGTCCCCATCCTGAACTAAATTTCCGGCTGACATCGACTGGGGTCGAACCGGGTCAGCCGAATTAAGGCCCGAGATTACCATCTCCATTTGGCAGTGATTTGAGTATGGACAACTTTCAGTCTTGCTCTTCCCCGCCAGCTCACATTCGTTTCCGAATATCGAGTGAGTGCTCGAGTATGAGCGAAGTCGTATGTATCTTGGAAAATGATGCCCCGTTATGTGATAGTCCTTTGTTTGTTTGTCCAACCACCTCAAGCTTCTACGTACGCCATCCGACATCGTCGAACAGCTTGCAACGAATACGTCCCAGTCATCCCAGTTACCGCTGAGTCTGACGGACCCCAGCCATACATGGTGTGCTTCAGCTCATACCCCCAGAAGACCAGCGCATCTAGGACGCGACGCGCACGAGAACCGCGATGCTAAAGGACGCTGACGCAAGGGTGCAACACAGCTGTAGTTTCAGACATACTACTCTCACGATGAGAGAATTACGGCGAACGTGCGGTTTCTGGTTTCAATGCGTACCGCACAGTGCGCTTGGTTCGTCATGGTGAGGCACAGACTCGCATAACACCGTGACCTCAATCTTCAGACATGGTACCATACCAGTTCAGGGTGAGTCTTGCGGAGCAGTACAACCGCAGAAGTATCCGGGCATTTATTGATCGTGGTTCAAACGTTCACGACGACTTGCCGAGGATCCCTCTGACCATTTACTTGTAACACCAAAACACATTTATTTTGGCCATCGTTCGCATGATGACACACGCCGCAGATTTGGAACGCGAGGCCCCAAGTACTTGGCATGGAATGGTCTCAACATGATTTACTCTCAAACATCGTGCTACTGGTCTACAACATGTCTCCGTACATGTTTCTGTTGAATATCTCTACTCGTCTTCCAAGTCTGGCAAACGTCGCGACAACACGACCAAGATGGTGGTGAGTATTTGCCAAGATGACATAAACCAAGTTTCCACCCAGGATATTGTACTCTTTCGAAGCAGCGAATAGCGAGTTTATCAATGCAGGTCCAATCGCACGCGCGATGGACGTCAAACTCTGACTCAGCCCGTTCACTGAGCCCAGGGACTGTTTGCCAGGAGCTGCTCTCGTGACAAATATAAAGATGACAACTGCACGACAAAGTTGAGATCATCGGTTCTTCCAGAGACATGAATACGCGCACAGTAGGACAGGTCCATGAGGACCATGAATAGGAGCTGGAGAACGAGAAGGATCCAAATGATTGGCCCGACTCTGCCCTGTGCTGTAACAAGAGCACTCATGATTGGGAAGAGAAGAATCAGCGAGTAAAACCAGAGGACAGCCCAGCAAAACACCCTTTTGGCTCCAATCAATTCTACGAGCTTTGCAGCGAACAACGCCTGCACACTGCCGTCCACAATTCCAAATATTGCTAGGAATGTGCCAATGATAGGTGGTGGGAACCCCAGACCACCGATTTCAATGGGAGACGAATAAAACAAGGGAAGAAGAACAAGGAAGCCAATTTCTACAAGTGCTAACGTTCCGTAGTTGGCAATGGGTATCATCAATGAGTAGGATTTTAGAAGGGTCAACATCCGAACGGGTCGTATGTCGTTCGTGTGTGGGTTATCCGAAGAATATCTAGCCGTATGCATATCTGACTGAGGGTTTTTCGATGGGAGCGACTAGAAGAAGGGGTGATTACCAGGCAGTTCAAAAAGCGTCGAAGTCGTACCTCTTTCATGAATATGGCACAGACGAAAAATGTCAACAAGGTGAAACACCCCGACACGAAACACGGGAGGAAGTATGGGTACGTTGCCCAGAATTCATCTCGAAAGATGTGAGGCCATCGCTCTTGCGGCTTCGCTAGCGCACCGCCGTATAGCGGACTACAGAGTAGCATGAGCTTCACGGATTCACTACACTACTCAGAATGCCCAAACGCACGCGATAGTAGTCCCGATGCAAAAAATAGGGGGTACGAGGGTAAAGACCTTAGCCATGTTGGTGTGGTCGGTTAAATCGCCAAGCATGCTCTTCATCACCCCAACGTTTCCATTGAGAATGCCAGCGATACATCGACTTGGGCATCCCTTCAGTCGAGCTTTCGGACAAGAAGTCTATTTTACATGCCTGATAATAAGCATGCCCAGGGTCTGTGACAAGCCAAAGGCAAAGTTCGATACACTGAGGCCGAGCAGACCAAGTAAAATGACGGGACGTCGACCAATGAAATCGGACAACAGGCTCCATTGCCACGTCGTAAGTGCCTGCGTGACGAAAAAGAGGGATTCCTGCGCGGAGTGAGTTCGGCAGCATATCTGAGAATGTATGCGCGCCTACGATGAGGCCTGCATAATAACCGATCTTGCGGTCGTCTCCTCCCGTGATACCGAGTTCGCCGATGAGCTTTTTTTGGTGGAAACGGATTCACCGTCAGACATTTAGGATAGGAAACAAGTGCTGGCCGACCTGATTGATGAAAGGAAAGATGTATGCAGACGAGATGGGTTCGGCAACCATGGCAATAAAGTCAAGACTGATCTGACTCCATGGCGGGTGTGTTTTGGACTTTCCCTGGAGTAGCGGGGTCTCCTCCTCGGCGCACCTGTCATGGCTCGTCATGGGAGGAATCAGAGGGAGACGAAGCTGTTCAAAGTTCACATCGGTTGGTCGATTTAAAGATGAATTTACGTAGGATGACGTTGGTTCGAGTTGAACCGCGTAATCAATTACATTGTTTTGAAGTAATGGCGGAGAGAGGAGGGGATAAATCTCTCTCCATTTGGCACAACTTGAGTAAGTAGTAAGTGCTGTTGCCAATCGGGAAACGAGGGACAGCTCACGAATGTGTGACCCTCCCCAAATGTGGTATCCATCAGGTACTTCCCTTCCTCGCTGACTCCCACGGTAGCCAGGGAGGGTTTTACTCTGCAACAAGCGTCGGGCACCTGCAAACGAACGTTCGATGCGAACGTGTTAACGCTCTAAGTCCGCTTGACTCCAAGGTAAAGAAATGTGAATGCAAGTATAAATTTTATATCAACTATAATGAATTGTGGCTGGATCGCCCACAGTGTCGCCGCACGATGCAATGTTTGACTCGTAATCGGCTGCTTGGGTAAAATTTCCTTTTCATATTTGGTGTTTCGCTATTCCACTTTTCGATGCGCTCGCAACGCTGTAGTTCCCTTTGTTGAGAACCGAGGGGATATGCAATACTTCTGGTAGTGTGGATTTTGCATGTGAGACTGTAGTGTAGTTAATAGTTTTTAGTCCGTTATTACTGGTATGTCCGAGTCACCAGTCACCATTCAAATTCATGTTCAATATCCCTACTACTCCTTGTCTTTCGAGTCAGGCAAACGTCGTGACAACATGACCAAGATGGTTGGTGAGTATTATCAGGTGACGTAAACCAAATTGCCACCATGGATTTTGCACTCCTTTGAAATTGCAAATAATGAGGTTGTCCAATTGCACGTGCGAAACGTCAGACTCTGGCTGAGCCCATTTACTGAACCCAGAGATTGCTTGTTAGGAGCTGACCTTGCGACAAATATAAATATGACAGCTACACAACGAATGTAAGATCATGACAACAAGGACTGGCAAACGCACCGAACGATAGATCCACGAGGACTATGAATATGAGCTGGATAACCAAAAGGACCCAGATTGTCGGTCCGACTGTGCCTCATGCTGTAACAACAGCGCTTGTGATGGGGAGAAGCAGGATCAGCAGGCAACAACAAAGGACCACACAACGCTGCAGCGATCAATGCTTGAACAATTCCATCTACGATTCCAACATTCATCAGCAAACCTACATTTTTTCTGGGTCATTGAAATCAATGACAAGACTGATAGGCCTGAATGGTCTAATCAATGATAGATTGACCTGCCTGACTGAACTGATTTACTGACAAGCTGATAAGCTGATTTATTGAATGGACTGGTTGACTGACTAACTATCTAGCTGACAAATTGACAAACCTGACACACCTGACTGACTGACCAACTGACCAACTGATGTGACTGACAGAGATGACTAACTGATCAGCTAATGGGCTCATGGGCTGACTTGGCTGATTCACTGACAATCTGACAGACTGATAGACTGACATGACTGGTTGACTGACTGACTGATGGGATGACAAGACTGACAAGACTGACCAGATGATTAATTGATTGACTGGCTGGACTGATGTGACTGATATCACTGGGGAACTGACAAGCTGATATGCTGATAGCTCTGAGAATGCTGATAGCAATGAATTACTTATGAATGATAGCACTGATAGCATGCTATCAGTCAACTCAGATAGCTCAGCAAGGTCATTGATTTTGATAACTCAGAAAAAATGTAGGTTTTCTGATGTTGCCAGGAATGTGCCAATGATGGGTGGCAGGAGTCCTAGACCACCGACTTCAATGGGTGACGAGTAAAACAAGGGTCGAAGAACAAGGATGCTGATCGTTAGAAGCCCCAGTATTCCATAATTGATGATGGGTAACATCATGGAGTAGGTTTTCAGGATGGTTAATATCGGATTGGTTGTGCATTGTTCGTTAAGCACTTAGTGGCATACCTCCTTCATGAATACCACAAACTAAAAATGTCGACAAGGTGAAACATCCCAATACCAGAGACGGGATAAAGTACGGGTAGGTTGCCCAAAATTCACCTTGAAAGAATCCAGGCCATCGTTCTTGTGGTTTCACTAGTGTGCGCCCCCATATAGCGGACTATAAAGCAACATAGAGTTCGCGATTTCATCCAGTCAGAATGTCCCAATTAGTGATGTGCAGGGCTCGGGTCGGGCTCAAAGCCCTGGGTCGGGTCAGGCTTTCTAGGGCTCGGGCCCATCAAAATCAATGGCCCGAGCCTTTGTTAGGGGCTCAGGTCGGGCCAGGGTCGGGCTCGGGCCTGAGCCCAGGTCAGTCTACTAGTAAGTCTAGTACCAAGATGTCGTAGTCAAATTCGTGTCACCGTCACAATACAGTATCCTTATCATCACCATCAACCTCATCTGCTCCCAGAAAGTCTGAGTCCAAGTCCAGCACCACAACGTCCCAGCCTTCTTCATCCCTTGTGTCCTCCGACTGTACAGACACACTTGTCTCACCATTACTAACCTCTAAGTCCACCTCAGAGTCAGCCAAAACTGAAGGGTCACTGCGAAAGAGCAAGTCACGGTGTATTAAGCACTTGAGGCATTGGAGTGCTTCGACAATATCAGGCTTGAGGCGATTACGGCGCTTGCTAACAGTAATTCCAGCAGACGAAAACGCGCGCTCACTCGATACTGATGTTGCCATGACGGAAAGATAGTCCCGGGCAAGTGAGGCCCAAACAGGATATCTGTCAGCATTCATGCCCCACCATTGAATGATTGACGTGTTCGCAGGGAGGTGATCCTTTGACTGGAGGTATCCATGAAAGTCCTCGAGCCACGGCTGCTGCGCGTCGCCTGGTCTCGCTGGTGTGGCTGTGTTATGCTGCGCATCACTGTCATCATCTTCATCATCAGAGAGCACATGTAGAAGCCTTCCGAGTTTACCGTATGTTGACATATTCTTCACAGCTGACTTTGGTTTCTCGACCGCCTGAGTACTACCTTTCAACTCGAGATATCGTTCTTTGTACTGGACTCGGAATACTTCATTAGCCACCATGACGAATCATCCACCTGATTGGATTGAATACATACCAACTTCTCGGCATGCTTGATAGCCTTCTCGTGTAACTCATTTCCCCAGTAGCGTCGTATATGGTTCGCTTTTTGGACCGGGTCTAATACTTGGCGACATACATGAGCAACGGAGAGGGATCCAATGAATATGCAGGCGCACGTACACATTCCCATAATATAGACATCCGAATCTGAACTTCGCTCATAATAATCCATGATCTTCGTGACACCAGCTTCAAGTCCTGTCCAGAAATCCACGTAGTCGGGCTTGGTGCTTCGTGAATGCCAGGCTTTATGCAAAGCCTCAAGTGCAGGGAGTGCTAGATGGATTGCAGGGCCACGGTCGGATGAGAAAGCCTGCTGAGCTTCTTCGGCTTTGCACAAGAGTGCAAGGAGAACATGGACTTGTGTCCACTCATCATCAGTCAACTGTAAATCCATTAACTTTTGGCGCCGATCACGATCGCGCTCAGCTGCTGCCAGTTCGTGGACAAATGTGTCAACATCGTCTCTAAGAGTTTCGGCACGTTCAAGCATGAAAAATGTCGATGACCAACGGATCGGCATGTCGAGTAGCAGCTGCAGAGGATGCTTGCGAGGAGGGTGATGGGGCTTCTCTTGCAACTGGATTGTCCGAAAGAGCTGCTTCCGTTTAGCTGATGACCGCTCTTTCACGGAGATTGTCCGGACTACACCAACTTCATCTCTTTGTACTCCTCCAAGTCGTGTAGCAATGAGTTCATGGTCCGGGTTTTGTGGGTCATATGCCTTCGACTTGCTGTGTGCACTAAGCAATGCTTGGGTAGCTAAGTTGACAACGTGAGCCAGGCAACTAGACGACTGCATTAGCACAAGCAACTATGTTAGTACAAGTAGATGATGTACCGAATACGACGTCTCTTGCCATCAAAGGGCTTCCTGGTTGCCAGTTTGATTTGTCTCACAAACTCTACCATCATTGTGTCCATGTTCGTGGCATTATCACACGTCACATAGCCAATCTGCGACAGTTGAATTAGTTTTGAACTTTGCGCCAAAGTGGGCACAGTCACAAACAGTGACAAACCTTATCGTGTATACCTAATCGTGCAACAACCTTATAGAGGGCCTGGCCAAGGCGAACACCATTGTGAGCACTGTTAAGTTGCGTGAATCCGAGAAGTGTTGTATGTATATCCCAAGCTCCGGGAACCGTCTCTTCAATCCATGAACCCGTGACTGCAAAATAAGCGTCGACATTCGAAGCTTGCCAAGCATCACATGTCAAGTTGATCCATCCCTTTACAGAGTCACTCTAATGAAGGCAAATGAGTATGCGTCACTGTAGTGTTGCAATATGCACAAGTAACCAACTCCGTAAACCCCGCATTTGAGTCTTGAACATCTCGATGATCGCTCCCCGTGTTGCTCTTCAATTGGGAATTTTCACGCCCTTCGTTGCACGTGAGGCGACACTGATCATGTTGTGGAACGACGGATGTTCAAGTATAGATAATGGCTGGTCCGTATTGATAAGCCACTGGATTGCGGCTTCACGAAAGTGTTTGTCACTGTATGGGGGAACAACCTCTTTGGCAACAACAGCTTGAAGGTGGGAATCGAGCCGGCATTGCTTCTGAGTACTTGCGGTGTTTTCTTTCCGCTCCTTGCAGTCCTTGGGAAGCATGGACGTGAATCCGTTTGCCTCCGCCCATTGCAGGTACTCAGCCCGGTGATGCCGCTCCAAATGACGCCGTAAGGTGGTCACATCTGAAACCAGCGCTACTGCATGCAAGCACGTCCTAGAAGTCCATTAACATACATTTATTAGCTAGACAGAGAGTGACGTACGAGCATTTGGTGCATTTGCGTAGTTTCTTGTTGTTTTCGGAGTAGACCGGCATGAAAAACTCGTCGATGTCGCGCGTGCGGTTTTCCCGAGCTGGAGCTTCAGTGATGCCAAGGACATTGACATCCTCGAGGAGTCCGTCTGCGTCCACTATGTCTTGAGGTAATGTGGACGTCGGGGCTATTTCGTGTCAATGAGTTAGTACTAGAGAACAACGAGAATTGAAGGGTACATACCATCACTTGTTCGAGCGCTGGATCCAGTTGGGTTGCTCTGGCGCAGGCGTTTAGTGCCTGTAAACAAAGATTTAGTGATATAAACGACCACTAAAATAGCTCTTACCTTTGTGAAGTCTCACATCTTTCGGTGAAGGCTCCTCTTCATCACCGGCAGAATCCTGAATACCGCCATGATTGTTGGCACCTGTCTTACGTTTGCGGGTGGGTAACGATTCGGACCGTGATGGAGGTACTAGTGGGCTTTTGTCTGGTGGGGGGTGTGTTGGGTCGTTGTTGGGCAGAGGAATACTCGCCGCATGTTGAGCGTGTTGGTGAGAGCGAAGCTCGGGCGTGGCCGCATTATCTTGATCACGTAGTCTAGCCGACAGCGCCCCGGTTCGCTTCGGGCAAGACTCTTCATTTTCCATGCCAAGCATGTACTAATGGGGTTGAATCGGGTGAGAGAACAAACGAAGTGCTAAATATGGGGCCGTGTGGCCGGTGGCTACCATAAACTGTATAGTAGCAAGCCCGGGCTTGGCCCAGGGCCCAAGGTCGACAAAAATGGAAGCCCAAGCCCGGAGCCTGATGGGGCCTTGAGACAGGGCTGGGTCAGGCTCAGGCTTCAGGGGCTGGGTCAGGCCGGGCTCAAGGCTTGAGCCCGAGCCTTGCACATCACTAGTCCCAATGCATGCGATGGTAGCCCTGCAAAAAATGGCTGGCAGGAGAGAGAAGACCTAAGCCATATTGGTGTGATTGGTTATATCACCAAGCATACTCTGCATCGCCCGAACGTTCCCGTTGAGGACACCAGCAACACTTTGGCTTGGGTATCCTTTCAATCGAGTTTTCGGACAAAAGTCGAGTTTACACACCTGATGATGAACGTGCCCCCTGAGGGTCCATGATAGGCCAAAGGCAAATTTGGACATACTGAGACCAGACTAAGTAGAATGACATGATGGCGACCAATGAAATCGGATAACCGGCTCCGTTGCCATGTCATAAGAGCTTGAGTGAAGAAAAAGAGGGATTCCTACGCAAGGATGAGTATGTCAACATGTCTGCGAATGTATGCATCCTTACGATGAGGCCGGCATAATAACCGATCGTCTCCCCCTGTCATGCCGAGCTTGCCAACTGTTGAAAGGTGGCGTGAGAGTAAGTCACGTGACCTATAATTACTAGTAGTATATAAGACTCGTCTGAGTCTGAATATAAATAACACTTCTTGATCCTGAACTACATCGTTCTATTAAGAAACACCTTCCCAAAGGTAAGTACCACTGCAGCAGTTCCCTACCCTGTGCGGCATTGGCCGCCGGGTACGCGTCATTGCAATAGGTTATGAGCCCCGCAGCTCTGACGTTCTCGAACGTCATCTGCTCAGTGGTGAACACCTTCGGAACACTGGCTGTCCCGTGCGGCAACGCCGGACACTCTGATGCGGCAATGCTCAGAGTAACCGCCAACAGACTACAGATGTAGGGGGTCGCTATGACCCTACATTCTGGAAGCTCTGAGTGTTCAGCGATGCAGGAATTTTCCCATCTAACAGAGTCCGAAGGCAAGGCTGACTAGTCCGGAGGTCCGGAGCGGAGCGGAGCTAGCGAAGACCGGAGTAGACCGGAGCTCAGTCGATGCCAAAGAGGACAGAAACGACTAGTATTTACCTAGCGAAGACCGGAGTAGACCGGAGCTACGACTATGAGTACAGGGGTGAATACTAGATGTAAGAGACTTACCTCAGTCGATGCCAAAGAGGACAGAAACGACTGAGGTGCTATAGTATGAAGTGGAGGGTTTATATAGTGTATGGTAAAGGGACACTCGTACCTCAATTAGTAGGGTAAGCGTAAGGATCGCGCCACACAATATAGTGATACATACGCGCTCCGGAGTCTCGGAGATGTGAACTCCGGAGATGGGACAAGTCTGTTATGAGTCCCCATGTCCGGAGGAGTCCCCGGACTTCGGACCTGGTGATATTTTGTCACTCCCACTCGAGTGTAACCTTAACCCCATGCCCCGAACGAATTTCCAGTGTGGTTCATTTGCGAGAGGCTTTGTGAGTATGTCCGCTACCATGTCCTTGGTGGAGATATACCGAACTGTTGCTTCTCCTTTTCCAACTAGGTCATCCCGAACGAAGTGGTATTTTCGTTGGATGTGTTTGGTCCGCGCTTGGAATTGCGGGTCGCGACATAGGATAATGGCTGCTTGATTATCGCAGAACAACTCCGTGGGACCCTTTTGAGGATGTCCGATCTCATCAAAGAAGGTTCGGAGACAGGCAACATGTTGTCCGGCATTGCTAAGTCTGATGTACTCCGATTCTGTAGTGGAGAGAGCTACCATACTCTGCTGTTTACTAGACCAGGAGATGGCTCCGCAATTGCTGATAAAGACGAAACCGGACGTGGATCATGAGTTGTCTGGGTCCTGAGACCATCCTGCATCGGAGTATCCATGGAAGTCCATGTCTGTGGAGAGTTCCGTTCCATCAAAGCGGAGTTCCATGTCTTTGGTGGCCTGGATATATCGGAGCACGCATTTTGCTGCTTCCCAGTGGATACCTTTGGGTTTCGCACTGAAACGGCTGAGCGCACCTACAGCATAAGCGATGTCCGGACGAGTTCCGAGCATGAGGTACATTAGTGACCCTATGACTGTGAGGTAGGAAACTTGTTTTCCTTCGATGGTCATCTCCGGTATGGTCCGGTTATCCTCCGGGTCAGTCGCGGACAATTGGAAGTTGTGCGCCATGGGGGTCCATGTTGGCTTGCAGGTGGACATCCCAGTGCGTGCCAGGACAGTTCGGGAGTACTGTGATTGGGATAAGGAGATGGTCCGGAGTTTCCTGTCCTGTTTGAGTTCAATTCCGAGTATGAACTTTGCTTCTCCGAGGTCTCGCATTTTAAAGGCGGCGGAGAGTTTGGCTTTTACGGAGTTCATGAACTTTCGGGTGGTGGCAGCTAGGATGTAAATAACCAGTGATAACCGCACAAGTTTACCGTTGTATCGTATTATTGCAGTGCCTTTGCCCAAAATGTGGGCCTTGCCATTTGCAGTCTGAGAGAAAGTAGGCTGAGTAAACTCAGAGTACTCAATCAGGTTGTCCAAATCATTGGTGTAGTGTGATGACGCTCCTGAATCAAGGAGCCACATGTCTGGTGGTATCTCATGGATGTGTTCCTTTTCCTTTCCTTTGCCGGATACCGGCTTCGTACACTGATCACACATGGCGAAAGGAAGTGCACTAGGATTTCTATCTACTAGTACAGGCGTTGACCTGCACGAAATTAGTATCGTGCTGAGTCAGGACATGAACTCTCAGATTTCCAGCATAATCCATGGCTGGAATATTCTGTTATCTTATGTACAGGTAGACCACTATGTAGGCTACCTTCTCACCAAGTTTCATTTTTCTACCCCCAATCCTCAAGGAGATATTCACAAATCAGTTGTGAAGTCCCTTACACTAGTGTATACTACACTAACATTATGTACACTTCTATTAGCTTCCCATATATAGGAAAGCCCCTATGTAGACTACATTATCCTGTATTGCACTGCTTAATCTGCACAGCCCTTGAGCCACATGATCACTGCTGCATAGCATTGAACCTGTGTGACTCTATGTATGGAATTATAAGGTTTGGGTGTTTCCATGGAAACGCACAGCCTCAAGGGACAGATGAGTAAGCGCCAAGCCAATCCTTACCAATCATTGTAGCAGCCAGCCAATAGCATAAGAGCCTCAATGAGTGGAATGGCTGTGTGCATAGCCCAAAAGCAGCTACATATGGGAGCACAGCCTCATGTAAAAACAGTATATAAGGAGTGGATTCTGCCAGCAAAAAGAGAGCTAATAACTCAGAGCTAATAACTCAAGAGCTAATAACTCAAGAGCAATAAATCTTGAGCCAATAAATCTAGAGCAGAGAACTCTAGAGAGCTCATTAGACTAGACTAAGTAGCACTACTACTACTAGCTAGTCAATTGTATTAGGTAGCTTGTACTAAGCAGAAAACAAGTGCCCACAGAGGGCAACCTATACAAACAGATTATCTAAGCATATCCCTAAGTGGGCATATCACTTGCCAACTGTAACCTAAGTAAATCTAGCCTAGGAATACTTGGGAATATTCGCTTAAGAAATCACCTTGCTAACCTTGCTGACTTGTATTCACTCCAGTTGCCCAATATAGCAGGTTTATAAATAACCAATATTGTGTGTGAACTGAGTGACATATCTAGTATTTTCCCACATCATAGCCACCAGCATAGCCACCTTAGTTTCTCAGGAAACATAGCTAACATTATATTAGGCATTATATCACCATTTTGTCTATATCTATTCCAATAACGGAATTCTTTCTGTGCTTTGTCTGTGTAAAATTACACCATAAGACAAGCTCCCATTTCGGCACTTAGCCCCTAACACAGCCACCATACTTGAAGCTCAACAAAGCTTACAAGTTTCCTACACTTTCTACAGCTAGCACATCTAGCTACATTTACCTAGTTATTACTAGTATCTTAGTAGTTCATTAGCTACTCACCATTACCTACACTCAGCTAGGAAGAAACCAACCCTTTTCCTTAGACAAATAATCAGGAAAGGAAGAACGACCGGGGAGCCAATTGGCTAAGTTTTCTTACTCACTCAGCAGATCAGTTTCTATTTCTTTTCTTCTGTTTGATCTGGTAGTTAGTGTTGTCCTATCACCAGCTTATAGCCAGATTGGGCCTGGAGGATTAATTGCCCATAGATTCCCCTAGCCATCTAGCAATCCAAATCCTGAACGAACGACAACTGGAGCCCACCGCGAGGGGTTGGTTTATCACTATCACACTATAAGGTTCTTTATACCTTACATCTACTCTCTGCTACTTGACAGTAGCCTCCCCCTGATTACTAACTACTTACATCACTCCTACCCCCATTGGTCACTATGACTACATCACACTCTTACCTTCCAGGACCTAAGAGTAGAGATGCCCCTGACAGGTTCAAGGGCAACTATCGAGACATCAAGAAGTTCTTTGAACGTTATGAACAACTCTGCAAACAATGCAATGTCACCACTGATGCTGAGAAATGCAAGAATGTCACCATTTACTGCAGTAGAGAAGTCAACCGGCTTATCTATGTACTACCTGACTACAAGAACAGCGATTGGGAAGCCCTCAAGGAGAAGCTCCTTGAGCACTTCGATGCTGACAGAGAGGACACCCATTACAACTTGGGAGACCTACAACACTTCACCCGTAAACATGCCAAGAAGACAATCAAATCCCTAGCGCAATGGAAGCAATATGTACGCAAGTACACAGTAATTGCAGAATGGCTCAAGGCCGAGTACATAATTACAGACACAGAATACCAGACATACTTCTGGATGGGATTACCTAAGGACATGAAGAACAAGGTGGAAACTCACCTATTGGCTGGAAACTCCAAGAAGGATATTTCCAAACCATTCCCCATCAAGGACATCATCGGCGTTATGGAGACCATATTCCACAGGCAACGTTTTGATGCAAAGCGACTCCTGAACAGGTACCACAGTGATGATGACTCAGACTCAGACAGTGGGTCTGACTCTGATGATGAATCTGAAGACACTGACGACACTGACACTGAATCTAACAGTGACTCAGACAGTGATCTGGGATATCGTACCCCTAAACATAAGAAAGACAGGGGCAAGACCAAGCACAAAGGCAGACATACCCCTAGAACCCCTCTTACCTCTAGAAGTCCTACTCCTAAGAGCAAATCCAAAGATGGGTCCAAGACCCCTAAAGACACCAAGAGTACCTCCCCTAGCAAACCTGACCCTATGGATGAATTGGTTGAGAGGATGAGCAGACTCAGGATCAGTGATCCTGCTTATGCTGTAGCTTACTTCAAAGCTATATCTATTAACCCCTTGGTCACACAGGTATTCAGTAGACCCGAGCAAGGAATGATTCATACAATTGTGAATAGACAAGGGAACAATGTACAGCCTCGCCAACCTACACTACCACTACCTCCTACTCAGAGACAATACCCCCTATCATTCCCCTATGGTAGTTGTAGAGGATGCAAGTCCCAGAGCCACTCGACTCGAAGATGTCCTGCAATAAATGATTTGTTAGCACAAGGGAGGTTGAAACATACTCAAGATGGAAGGTTAGGCTTACCTGGTACAGGCCTACCACTCGACAGACGACCTAATCAAACATTAGTTGAAGCGTACGAGGAAGCCGTGCAAGCGACGAAAAGCCGCGCGACTCACCTTGTTACCGTAGATCGATCGTACCGCAAGCGCGGCGCGGCGTACTACGTCGTGCCAGAAGTAGACGACCGAAGCGAGGATGAGGATGAGATTGATATGTTCTATGGAAGAACAGGACTAGTCAGCTGCGATGAGGAAACAGATGAAGAGATAGAACCGCTACATACCTATGCGGTTGAGCGCACGCCCAAGGAGACGGGCCAGCGACGCCGCGAAGTGATGGATGCCGTGTACATCCCGCCCGCGAAGAAACCCTATGCAGAGAACTCGAACGAGAAAAGGTCAGCCTATAAACCTCCGAAAAATGAGGTGGTACTCACAAAGGAGATGCACAACACCGGCACCCGACCAGCACCCACCGTGCAACACAGGAAGACTATGGAAGATGGTAAACGAGTGAACAATGAGCAGAAGAATGAGAGAGAGAAGGAAAACGTTCCACATACCAATACCTGGCGGCCAGTGCCACGAGTCCAGAATACCCCTGCTAATCCAAGCAGAGGGGGGACTTTACCTTCGATGCCCCGGGCATCGACCTCCCGCGATCCTGATGAGGACGTCGAGATGCGGGACGGCACCTACAACGATAAGAGAAGAGAACGAAAGGATGGAGGATTAAAACTCCGTGCTTACAGCCCCGAGCAGCGTGTGCCTCGGCTAAACGCCACAGCCCCGGGCACTGTCGATCAGCCTAAACCGAATATGGCACGCAAATCGCCGTTAGCGCAAGAAAGCGACTTGAGCAGCGTGATCAAGAAAATACTACGTACACAAATAAATCTAACTGCTGGTGAAGTACTCGGCAGCTCGAAGGAACTGAGTGATATCTTGGTAAATCGACTCAAGCCGAGAATGGTCAGCATAGCCGAGCCCCCACATGTCACGTCACATCACGTGGAGGCAGATTCGCCAGAGGCGAAGCCACCAGGAACGCCCTTACTCCGCGTCCATACCAAATACGGCAATCGTGTAATCACCGCTATCGTTGATTCAGGTAGTGAGGTAAATCTAATAAAACGCTCGATTTGGCAACAGTGCTTAGGTGTACCCGTAGACATCAGTGAATCGATTGTTCTGACGGACGCGAGTGGGCGGCGCAGTGAACTCAACGGATATATACCCAAGTTAGAACTAGAAATAGGAGGTATACTAACAGTAGCAGACTACTGGATTTCCGACTCCTGCCCGCCTGACATCCTACTCGGGCGAGGCTGGCAACGACGCAATCTAGCCTCGATTGACGAACGGCTGGATGGCACATATTTGAAATTCCGACACGTCAACGGAGATGCCACCCGAACTGTTGAACTTTTATTGTTGCCGAGCCACGACTCCCATACACGGAAACAATTGGTAAGCGAAATGAACATGCGCCACAGGACCAGCGCAGCTGTGCATTACGCCCAGCTTACTGATCACGCAACGAGTAAAGACCAATATTCCCCAGTAGAGATATCCATACCCCTACTTACAATATGTACTAACGAAGTGGCTAGTTTAAATGAGGAAATAGGAAGGGATCCAGCAGTATTTAAAGGATCAGTATGGGACTATGAACAGTGGACGAGCTCTACCATGGCGGCGGCTAACCCGTTATCCGCCGTCTACTCAACCGCATTCCAGCCCGATCCCGATCTACATATCCCTACCCCTAAGACCGCTACCACGTTGCATGATAACACTCATATCTCTCATATCCCTACGCTACTGAACGCCCCATTTGGTAATTGCTCGGCTGACAGCCTCATTTTGAACTCAGCGCAATTCATTTCATTGAGGCCTGTCATCGCCAACATCGAGGATGACTACAAATTGACGTATGTCATTCCAGCCGAACTGCCGCCAATCTCTAGCCGAGAGGTTGGCAAGTTCCGGCTTCCCAACTTCCCCCTGCCTGACGACGCTCGTCGTATCATTTCTCCCCTCCCCTACGCCGTCTACAAACGGAAGACTCACTACAACAACCCAACTCCCTTCCTCCACAACTACTTTACACTATACGAGGAGCGTATTCGGCGCCAATGCGCAGTCTCTTCGTACCCCCCACCCACTAGCGACAATGCTATTCGCTATGTCCCCCCTTACCCCACTCCCAACTCGGATGGTGAAGACGAAGCCGATCGAAAGGTGAGTCTCGAACGAGACATCACCCAGCGGACCCAGCGCCTTGCCGAACGGATTAAAAAGGAGCAGGAGGAAGAACACGCACGATTCCATAAGATGAGCACTTTGGAGCAAAGTGCGTTCCATCACCATAACCCCCCATTCGAGTCGAAAGAACTAACTGAACAACTACAACATTTCACTAACGTCCATAACGCAGCCGCCAACTATGTGTGTGGACCGCCGCTTTCCGGACCTATCACTGTCAAGAAACCGCGCTACCCTGACTCTGTGTCGTCGACTCCCTCTCCATGCACCATCCCTTCTCCGTCTATTGGATCGGAGAGCGACAATGAGAGTGGATCTACTGCAAGTGAAACCAGCTTTCATTCCTCCCACTCTGACTACCCCTACAACGAAATGTCGATGGCCCGCGCATATCACCTCAAAGGAGAAGGGACCCCCCGGGCTTACTTTGACAAGTATTTCAACCCAGTTGAGTCTCTTGCACGTACGATGAACCGATTCATGTCGATCCCGCTCATCGACGGAGTATTCGACGGACAAGGTCGTTACACCCCCACCATCAGTTACACACAACATTTTGCAGCTCCCCTGGAGTACTCGGAGGAACAAGTAACCGTGCCCTTCACGGGACATTTCCCGCCTGTCTACATCGGTACCGCACTCATTCAGTTAGGAATAGCCCTCCGCGACCTCAAGGAGTATCAGCGCCGACTATGCGATGCTGATGGGCTTTCTCGCAGTCAACTGCTCTCGCGCTACCCACCCAACATCTACCGCGGCCGACTTCATGCGTATGAACTCCACGTTTTCCGTTCCAACGCTGATTACCCAGTCCTGGTACACGAGCTCCGCGCTCTACGACGCCAGATGACTAGCGTCCTCCAGTCGGTCCATGCAGTACTAACCCCCTCTCAGTCCGCGCTCTGTATGAGCAACGACATTACCGTCTATGCCCTCCATGGCAACGTGCTCGCGCCGGTCTCCCTTCACCGCAGCGAGTTCATTCAGCAGTATGCCCCTAGCGCTAATCCCCTCTTCTCAGTCGACGAAACCGGATTCCTGCGAAGCGCATGCAGCGTTCTGCGCTTCCACGGTCAAGTTCCTTTGGCACAGACTCTCGACGCTATTTTACAGACCCCATTACCTGACGAGGACTTCATCGGGTCGCTACTGACCTACGGATATCTAGACGATCGCACCGGGATGATTCCCAACAATCACGGCGGTCCTAGGCCAACCATCAAACGGTTCTGCTTTCTCGCAAACCACCTCCGCGCGAAGCAAGAGCGCTATTATTGGCTCCACGGAGGAGGCGATATCGTCCCTCCCCCATCCGCTCCATCTGCCAACAATGTCCTTGGCAAATACAACACAGAGATCACCTATGAGAGTTATGGGAAGTGAGTGATTCGAGACGACTTCTCAGTATTAATCTCCTTTGTACTACTACCATTCGCGCTCCATGTCCGATCACAGTGTATTCGTAGGGGCGAGTAGACATTCTCGCACCCACCCCCATGCCCTTCTATTTATACAGAAAATGCCCATCCTATTGCAGATAGGATGGGCGACATAACCCGATTTACTTAGTGATCCGTGCTATCTCCCATGTCCTCATTTCATCTTGATATCTTTCTAACATACCCTGTATCACCTTTTTGTGAAGTTGATGTAGGCGTCCTGGACGCCCGCTGTGTACGAGCACTCAATTTTATGTTTTTGAATGACCCATTTGCACGATGTGGGCGTCCTGGACGCCTGCCGTGTACGAGGACTCACTTTCATGTTTTTAAATGACACATTTGGATGATGTGGGCGTCCTGGACGCCCATTGTACACGAGGACTAAACTCTATGTCTTTTAACCCCCCATTTGCTCGCTATGGGTGTCCTGGACGCCTGTTGTGCATGAGGAATCAATCTTATGTTTTTGAATGCCCTGTCCGCGCGATATGGGCGTCCTGGACGCCCGTTGTGCGCGAGGACATGCCGGGCCCTATTTCGGCTTCCAGATGCACCAGTATTCACGCAAATCCGTTGAGAAATGGTTGAGATATGATTCAAACTTGAATGCACTCGTTCTAACAACATTGTGTATTGTGTGTGTGAGGCGGGCGTCCTGGACGCCCGCGGTGTGTGCGAATGTGAAGGAGCTTATGTAAGCTTCCAGATGCACCAATAATCATGAGAATCCGTTCAGAAATGGATGAGATACAATCAAAATACAGAATCTACTGGCCATACTCGATACAATTACAATACAAGACTGCTATCCTCAACCCGCAAGACCACTTGACTGACTATCAACTGACTACTGACTGACGACTGACTGATCACACGTGACTGACCACGTGTGACTGACTAATCCCGTGCTGTCACGACATGAGAGTTTCAACTCGAACTCTTGATACACAGTCACAGTATCTAGTACTACTCGTGCAAACTGTACAGGAATCAATGAATTGTACCATATACCAATACCATACCCTACTCACAGCAAGGGAACCATACATACAACTAGAACTCTGACTGACTACGCGTGACTGATGGATCTCGCGTAGGTAGGCGACCACTGACAGCTGTCAACCCGTCACCCGATCACCTCGGTTACACACGGAACCTATAGAACTGACACATGTCACGCTCATGATAGAAACCATGCTAGAACTATAGACCACTTCAATATTCTATATAGAAGCCTCGAGTACAACATGCTTGTACATAATTTCGCTTAAATATTCATATTTGTGGATGTAAAGTGTGATCCCCAAAGTATGAAGCGAATCCCTATTCATTTCAGCCGAGTTCCGGCCACCCCTTCCCAAATCACAATTATGCAACGACGCTTAGCAAACCGACCTATAAAGCCCTTCCCCTACCGCTTGGAACCTTGGGTGCGGACCCCCAAGACGACTCCCTCTCCAAGGGGCGGTAGGTGAGTACAACATGAAGAACTATACAGCGCTAACACTACCACTTCCATAGAGCCTGCTCAGACGCTTCGAAGCGTTGGGGAACAATTGGGACCCCCTTCTCTAGAATGCCAATGGACGCCAGGTCTATGTGAGTGCGCCGCTACCGAACCACACAAACAATGACTCACTCCCCAACAGCGTTGTCATCCACGACTACCCTTTGGAGTATCCATTAGCCTTGGTAGACAATATCCGTACCCCCCCTACTATACTACGCTATGAACCTCTCTGCGCCCTTAGGACTTAGCCCTATGGTCCCAGATAGTATACCTTTTCTCGACGACTTTCTTTGGACTATGAAACACCTGTATTTACACCTACTACCTACTGTATCTGTACCTGAACCAGACGCATTCGAAACCCCCCTATTCCAACGCATGAAAAGTGTGTGAATACACCCGGACTTTAAGTTTATCTGTTCCCTGCGCTTGGCACACAACACACCTCTAGTATTATGTACCTACACTGGCAGTCAGTAGTAACCGAACTCTACATGACATAAGTCCAGGGAATTACCCTGAAATGATTATAGTAACTACGGCAGTCTGTAGTAATCGAGCTCTACACGACATAAGTCCAGAAATGTAGATACTCTGGCCTTGTACCACCCGTAAGACTAGCAGCATAGCTCTAGCTGTAAGTGTAGCGTACATATGAGACCATACATGACTAGATACTCTGGCCTTGTACCACCCGTAAGACTAGCAGCATAGCTCTAGCTGTAAGTGTAGCGTACATATGAGACCATACATGACCCGACCTGATTGGCCTTTTGTGTAGCCCAGTAAGTCTAACAGCCCGATTACGGGTAGCTATAAGAGGTTGTACACACTGTAAGTCCAAAACCCATTTGTTTGATTATACTTGTATTGGCAGCAGCAGACCTTGTTGTGGTATGCTTGGCATAAGGCCATTGGGCAAGTAGATCCCTTTTACAGATACATCTAGAAACTTGCCCTAGGCAATTCTAGCATTGATACTCAATACACTGAGAGAACCATATACAACATTCAGAGAAGAATATGACCGTACCAATGGCTTACTACCATCTAGACCCTGAATCCATTGGAATGCTAACCCAATCACCAGAACACTCCATATGTGAAGTTTATGGAGCTTACAAGAGGATTGATAAGAAGATCAGACCCTTAGCACAACCTATTCCACAAGAGTTCAAGGTGACTAGGACTATCCCTTATGATCCCCTACTCACTCTTGTACCACCCATTATCCAATTCCAAAATGCAACCCCTACACGTAAATTTACGTGGGAACGCATTGAGAAGATCCTTGAAGAAATGCACAAGGATGACTTTCTACAGCCAGAAGAGCAGCAACTATTTATCTACATTCTAGTCAAGAATGAAGCTGCTATCGCCTATGAAGATGAAGACAGAGGAACTCTCAAAGAATCATACTTCAGCCCTTACAAAATACCTCATGTACCCCATGAACCATGGCAGGAAAGGAATATACCCATCCCCCCAGGCATAAGGGACAAGGTAATTGAACTACTCCAATTGAAGATCAAAGCAGGAGTATATGAACCATGTCAATCGCCCTATCGATCAAAGTGGTTCTGCACATGGAACGAAGCTAAGAAGAAGCTTCGCATAGTCCATGATCTACAGCCATTAAATGGAATCAGTATCAAGGAATCCTCCATTCCTCCAAACCTGGATCAATTCATAGACCAGTACCTTGGAGGAAAGTGCTTTACAGTCCTAGACTTGTATTGGGGATTTGATGCTAGAAAGATGGACAAAGCTAGTCGAGACATGACAGCATTTCTCACACCATTAGGAATGCTGAGGATTACATCACTACCCACAGGATTTACCAATTCCCCATCAGAATTTCAAGAGTGCATGGTATTCATCTTTCAAGATGAGATTGTCAAGCATATAATGAATATTTTCATTGATGATGCACCCATTCGAGGACCCAGCACCACCTACTCAGATCCCAATGGAAATCCTGAGGTCATGGCAGATAGACCAGGTATCAGAAGATATATCTGGGAACATGCTGTAGACCTAGACCGAATATTACACCGCTTAGCTGAAGCGGGAGGAACCTTCTCAGGCAAGAAACTCCAGATATGCAAGCCCAAGGTACAAATCCTAGGACAGACCATTGGAGTAAATGGCAGAGAACCTGATAAAGATAGAGTTAGAGCTATCGTTGAATGGCCTACTCCTACCAGTGCGAAAGAATCCAGACAGTTTATTGGCTTATGTGGAACTGTCCGGATATGGATACCCAACTATTCCCAGATCGCCTCTAGTATTACCTCTACTTGGAGGAAGGGAAAGGAATTTGAATGGACTGACGAGTGCCAACAGTCCTTTGAAATGCTCAAAGAACTTATCACCTCAGCCCCAGCACTACTACCCATTGACTACAAATGCAACCGACCTATAATCCTATCAGTAGATTCCAGTTACATGGGAGTTGGTATGATACTCTCCCAGCTGGATGAACATGGGAAGAAGAGACCATCTCGATATGGATCTCTACCCTTCTCTACTACTGAAGCAACCTACTCCCAACCCAAGTTGGAGTTGTATGGATTATTCCGTGCAATGAGAAACTTTCGCCTCTACATCATTGGAGCACCTAGACTCATAGTAGAGGTAGATGCCAAGTACATCAAGGGAATGCTCAATGAGCCAGAACTGCAACCCAATGCAGTCATTAACAGATGGATTCAAGGAATCCTCCTATATGACTTTGAACTGGTACACGTATCAGCAACCAAGTTCAAAGGTCCAGACGCATTATCCAGAAGACCAGTTGATCAGACACAAGTACCCAACTATGATGACAGCTGGCTGGATGAAATTGCCCTCTAGAAATAGAACAACCACCATAAATACTACTAGCTCAGCCAACTGTTTTACCAACATGGCCCAGCAACAAGAGATCACCTTACCACAGATCTATGACTATCTCACAAACCCCAACCCACCATCTGTTAGCAATGATTTTCTCAAGAAACTTGACAAATATTATGTCAAGGCTAGCAAGATGTATAGGAGAACCACAGACAACAGAGCCTTGCTAGTGATACTAGACAAGGCCAGGCGATCAACCATTATGACCCAAGCCCATGAAGATCTTGGACACCATGGTGCCAGAGCAACTTGGGAGAACCTAAGACATCGATTCTACTGGCCAACTCTACACAAGGATGTGATTCACCATGTAAAATCCTGCCATGAGTGCCAGATTCAAACCACCAAGAAAGTACATATCCCAATTACTATATCCCCTTCAGCAACAGTCTTTACCAAAGTGCACCTAGACGTGATGCACATGCCTAAGGCAAGGGGATACCACTACATCATTGTAGCTAGAGATGACCTCTCCAAGTATGTGGAAGGTCGAGCATTGAAGGCAGCAACTGCACAAGCTGTAGCAGATTTTATACTGCAAGACATTATACTACGACATGGATACATCAGTCAAGTTGTGACTGACAATGGCCCAGAATTCCAGGGAGCATGCGCCCTACTTCTAAGGAAGTATGACATGCCCCACATTCGCATATCCCCTTACAATTCCCAAGCAAATGGAGTTGTAGAGCAGGGACACTTCGCAATTAGAGAAGCCCTCGTTAAAGCTTGCAAGGGAACAATCCAAGACTGGCCCCTCAAGCTCAGAGCGGTACTCTTTGCAGACAACATCACAGTCAGAAGATCAACAGGATATTCAGCCTACTACCTATTGTATGGAGTAGAGCCAGTCCTGCCCTTTGACCTAACAGAATCAACATTCCTTGTAGAAGGATTCAAGAGAAACCTTTCTACTAGTACACTATTAGCCTTAAGAACCCAACAACTAGAAAGACGTGACAAAGACCTAGCCAAGGCAGCTGAGACCTTGAGGAAAGCTAGACTACAGTCCAAAGAACGATTTGAAAGACGATTTGAGACTCGTCTAGTGAAAGGAAGTTATACACCAGGAGAACTGGTACTGGTTAGGAACTCCACCATTGAAAAGGAGTTGAATCGCAAGACGAAGCCTAGATACTTAGGACCCTACAAGGTCATAGAACAGACCAGAGGAACCAGCTACAGACTATCTGAACTAGACGGTGCAGAACTGACTAGACCTGTAGCTGCCTTTCGAGTTATTCCATACATCAGACGAGAAGACCTGCAATATCTTACCTACCCATTAGAGGAGGAAGAACAGGCACCAGAGACCCCAATAACAGAAGTCTGACAGAAGCGATGAGCGTAAACTCATTAAACTATATCCCTGATATAGCATTACCCCCTTACATAGTGGACCAAACAGAAACTCAGACCCTGAGTGAACATATCACCACATTACGTACAGAGTGGAAAAACTATTACGAGGAGAAACTCAATAAGATTCAAAACACCAAACGAGTAGCTATCTATCATTGGTTAGCTCATCTTTGTTTGGAACACCCCCTTCGTATCTATCGTGCCCCAATTGGAAACATACCCCTACAGGATCACAGTTCTCAAACAGTTCAGATTCCCAGAACAACATTAGAGGAAACCATCATTCTCCCTGGAAACATAGTGTGCGACAAGTGTGCTGAGAGCCAGGAAGAGATCAACAAGTGTACAACACACCAAGAAGAGACTGAAGCCTACCAGAGTGCAGTGCTTCGACTACTAGACCAACAAGCCTTATCACTGTTAGCTACAGCTGACATTACCATAGACGATAATCTTTGGTTCTCAGACTTCGTACAACAACAAGACTTCCCTGACAATGGTGGAACACCACAACAACAACCCTGCAGTACCTGCAATCAACCCATACATTCCATATCCCCCAATCATGGTACAGCCCCAGGCACAACCTCACATGCAGCAGCAGCAGATCCCTCACATGCAACCGCCCCCCTATCCAGGGAACATACCGATTGGGTTGCACAACCCCGAGGAACTCACACAGGACAAGGAGAACCTCATCCGGTACCTACAACTGCACTGCCATGTACATCATCAACCCTACGGGGTGGAGTTGAGAATGGAAATTCTAGCAATCGCATGGAAACACAAGGCAGAACGATTTATTCGAGATGAGTGCCTAACGTGTTATGTACTATTCCGGCTGCTGCGCTTAATATTAGGTCATTTAGCTCGGCTCCACTAGCACTACATTCAGAACGCCGTTACAACTACCGAGACACGTACGTAACTACTATACAATGTCATTAATGGAATGTACCTTCTGCGCTGCAAGTTTTCTCTCAACCCCATCGACTCTGTGTACCCTCCCTCAAATCGTGTCTATTGCCAGTGAGAACACACCCACTAGCCAATGACACCACTGCTGAACTCTACCAGATTATGACTGCAACACCGATCCAATTCCAGCACTGCCGGAAGGACGGATCATTCATTTATGCCCATGCTGCCGGTACCAACATTGCATACGCGTTGGGACACGAATTTACTCGTCCCCCGCTTGCCCATTCCAAGGTCGCTATCTACACCTGGAGTCAGTCAACCCCTGCATTCGTTGGACGCCTCAATCGCATCATCAAGCATTGGGAGGATTGTGTGGACATTGAAGTCTTACCCTTATCGCACCATCCATCTCGTGCTAGATTCATCCTACGCGTTCCCTCATACTGGTACGAATTCAGCACAGTTCAAGCTTTCCTCCACCGTGTTTGCTTACGAGTACGCAAACCTTCGTGTGGACTATACGACTTTTCTGATACCTACCCGCTTTATTTCTCCACTCGCGATAACATTTCCCAACTTCACTCTCCCCATCATATACTTCTTATCCCTCAGTTTCAATATTCTCCATCGTCCTCCCCGTACTATAACGTCAAAGTACTAGACTAGATAGCTAGCAGTACAAGAAAACGGGAATAGGGACAATCAGTAGTATAACTCTTATTTAATACGAATCTGTTGAAAGCAACACACAAGATGTCAGAATCAGCAATCTTACACGATTATCAGACACCTCACCTACAGGAACTGCTCGCACATGAAGAACTCATAGACAGTTTCTTCCCCTTTCTTCAAAACCAGTTGGAAATGCATTGTAGAATGCACCATGACCCTAGATCACTTCTAGGAGAATACCAAGCTGGAGTAGCAATCAGCTTATCTGGTCCCAATATGGGAAAACTCATAATCCGTTGGAACTGCAATCAATGTAGATATATCTACATCCATGCCAGATACTTCAATAGATTTCTCAATAGAATCCATGCAGACATAGCAATCTTACAATCTCCTGCTGAACCAGAAGGTCAAGTACCTACTAGCAGCAGGATGATAGATCCATTTACCTACCCTTTTAAACCAATCACAAGAGAAACCATACTCAGCATAATGGATGCATTAACCCTACTACATGAAGGACTGCATCCAGACCAGAATATACCCCAAGGAAATGAACCTACCACTACCTTGGCTGAGCAACCTCAAGAAGAAGAAGCTTCTTGATCTCAGACATTGTACAATCGGGGACGATTGTAATCTGTTCCCTGCGGATGACCTGCACGAAATTAGTATCGTGCTGAGTCAGGACATGAACTCTCAGATTTCCAGCATAATCCATGGCTGGAATATTCTGTTATCTTATGTACAGGTAGACCACTATGTAGGCTACCTTCTCACCAAGTTTCATTTTTCTACCCCCAATCCTCAAGGAGATATTCACAAATCAGTTGTGAAGTCCCTTACACTAGTGTATACTACACTAACATTATGTACACTTCTATTAGCTTCCCATATATAGGAAAGCCCCTATGTAGACTACATTATCCTGTATTGCACTGCTTAATCTGCACAGCCCTTGAGCCACATGATCACTGCTGCATAGCATTGAACCTGTGTGACTCTATGTATGGAATTATAAGGTTTGGGTGTTTCCATGGAAACGCACAGCCTCAAGGGACAGATGAGTAAGCGCCAAGCCAATCCTTACCAATCATTGTAGCAGCCAGCCAATAGCATAAGAGCCTCAATGAGTGGAATGGCTGTGTGCATAGCCCAAAAGCAGCTACATATGGGAGCACAGCCTCATGTAAAAACAGTATATAAGGAGTGGATTCTGCCAGCAAAAAGAGAGCTAATAACTCAGAGCTAATAACTCAAGAGCTAATAACTCAAGAGCAATAAATCTTGAGCCAATAAATCTAGAGCAGAGAACTCTAGAGAGCTCATTAGACTAGACTAAGTAGCACTACTACTACTAGCTAGTCAATTGTATTAGGTAGCTTGTACTAAGCAGAAAACAAGTGCCCACAGAGGGCAACCTATACAAACAGATTATCTAAGCATATCCCTAAGTGGGCATATCACTTGCCAACTGTAACCTAAGTAAATCTAGCCTAGGAATACTTGGGAATATTCGCTTAAGAAATCACCTTGCTAACCTTGCTGACTTGTATTCACTCCAGTTGCCCAATATAGCAGGTTTATAAATAACCAATATTGTGTGTGAACTGAGTGACATATCTAGTATTTTCCCACATCATAGCCACCAGCATAGCCACCTTAGTTTCTCAGGAAACATAGCTAACATTATATTAGGCATTATATCACCATTTTGTCTATATCTATTCCAATAACGGAATTCTTTCTGTGCTTTGTCTGTGTAAAATTACACCATAAGACAAGCTCCCATTTCGGCACTTAGCCCCTAACACAGCCACCATACTTGAAGCTCAACAAAGCTTACAAGTTTCCTACACTTTCTACAGCTAGCACATCTAGCTACATTTACCTAGTTATTACTAGTATCTTAGTAGTTCATTAGCTACTCACCATTACCTACACTCAGCTAGGAAGAAACCAACCCTTTTCCTTAGACAAATAATCAGGAAAGGAAGAACGACCGGGGAGCCAATTGGCTAAGTTTTCTTACTCACTCAGCAGATCAGTTTCTATTTCTTTTCTTCTGTTTGATCTGGTAGTTAGTGTTGTCCTATCACCAGCTTATAGCCAGATTGGGCCTGGAGGATTAATTGCCCATAGATTCCCCTAGCCATCTAGCAATCCAAATCCTGAACGAACGACAGCGTATGCGTCATATATGAACTACATAATATCTGTGGCGATAAGGACCGTGCATCAGTGCCTGCTAGAGACGGATATAGGAAAAAGGGGACTTGCCAATCGATTGCGTCACCGAAGAACTCTTCGATGTAGTTGTCGACCTCCATCTCGCCCATGCTCACAACATGCTCATCATCCGAATTGGAGAATAAATCGACGATTCGGGGAGTCTCCATGTGCTCCATAAGAGAGGGCGCGGAGGGGCCGGCATGGTTGTGCGGGAGGGTGCGAGCGCCAAAGGGGCCGTCCTCCGTGAAAGTGGAGTGCTGCCGAATATGGGAGCGGCGAGTGGCGATGGGCTCCAGGTTGCGAATTACCTGGGGAGTGGGAGTCACCTCAATGCGGCGGGCGAGTGAGATGGTCTCTAGGACCTGTGGGAAGGCGGGGGACCAGGGTAGGAGACACCGGGAGTATGCGCAAGAGCGCGGGGGTCTGGGATGGGCTCGTTGAAGTCGAGGGAGGCCGGGCTGAAAACCACGGGCTCCTGAAACTTCTTCAGAGCGCTTGCCCTGACGACGCTTCTTTCCCTTGCCTTTCTCTTTCTTGCCTTCTACACCGGCGGGTTGTGCCGGCTGTTGCTGCTTCAAGAATTGAGGGTCGCCTTGTTGGCAATGGACGTTGGTGATCTTATTCACCTGCGCTTGCTGCAGCTTACGGCGGGTGAGATAGTGCTGCCAAGCAGCAGCGAGGGCTGTCTCCAGCTCCCCCATTGTGGGGACCTTATTTTTAGTGGGGTCAGTATCGATGGCAGCGTTGAGCTGCTGATGGAGGGTCTTGGCATACTTGGGCATCTTGGCCATGGTGATGAGGGCCTTGAGATTGTCGGCGACCTTGTGTTGGAGGTCCTCGAGCGCCGCAAAACTGGCGTTCAACTTTGAGAAGGTGGGGCCGGGATGCTGGTTATCCGGGATGGTAATCGCGAGCATATTCTTCCACTCAGTATAAGCGGAAGCGATGGAGGCGGTGGTGTACTGCTGTTTCAGAGAGTCCCAAAGAGACTTAGCGGTAGAGTGGGTCTGGAAGTGGGAAGAGACATGGCGTTCGAGGTGGAGACGAATGGACCCGAGGGCCCTGTCATCGTTGTCATCCCATTTTTCCTGAGCTTCGACCTCAGTGTCCGCAGGGCAGGTCTTGTGCTGGGATTTCTGCCAGAGTCCGCTGGCACGAAGGTAGGCCTCCATGTCCTGGGCCCAACATTTGTGGTTGGTGCCGTTAAGCTTAGCGATGGAAGTGAGGGCGGAGGTAGACATGTTGATGGTAGGTTCTAGAAGACATCAGCAAAAAGGAGTATTACAACATTGTCCTATATTGACTACATATCTACAGTTGTCTTGTTGTTATCCCCTTACTATTATGTACAACAGGGGTGCTATATTGAACTACAGGGACTATAGAGTCAATATGTATGGCTATTTTGCTCCCTATTGTACCATTTTGAGACTACTATTACAACAAACAAATCTAGTCATGGTAAGCTATTGTACTATACTGTTCTATGTACCAGCTGTGTTATTCATAATGAGACTGCTATCACGACTCACAATAAGGATGCTCATTCACATTGCACCCAAACAAGTCTAAACATTGAGAGCTATACTACTCCTCATCCTCACTAAAGTTGCCATTCCGTATCTCAAATTCCCAGATTGCCACTGCAATTGCATCTGCTTGCAAGGTCCTCTTGTGAGCTACATTAGTTACAATTAGCATGACGACTACAAGAGAATTGTCAATGCCATTACACCAACAAATACCATGTGAACACATTACCGCCCATTATTATCGAGATGGCTAAGTAGTTTCGGCATGATCTCATGGTCCTTTGTCAACGCAGCAAACTTTCGAAGCTGGTTGAGGTGGTTCTGATAGACTGGCCAGAAAGTCAGCTCATTGAATGGAATGTCGTTTCGGTCACCAGAACTCCACTCATCAATGCAAGCTTCGACCTGAGTGTTGGTATGTGATTGTGTTAGGTGTGATATGAAGGACTGGACACCTACTACCATTAAGATCAGTGCCACTCCAGCCATTGGAAATGGCTGGAAATATTCTGGATACAGTACCCCTTCGTCCCTCTTGTTCCTGTAGAAGGAAATGTTGATGGCTTTTTGAATGATCTTGTTCTCGTATAGGCCCGAGCGGGGTATGTTATTCTCCGGGTCACCTAGGGACTGCATCGTCACAACGGCGATGTTTAATATGAGTGCGGAATCATGTTGCCGAATAAGAACTTGAACCATACCCTATAACACAGCCCGAAGTCTTCTATGAGATCTTCCATAAGCTTGCGGTTGTTGGCTTGAATGGCTCTCTTTGTGCTGCTCTCGAAGCCATATATGGCCTCAGTGAGGGGTCGGATCTTCGTCTTGAGCTCACTGGTTAGATGCCATGTTTGGTTGGTGATCTGAGTACGAGCGTAAGTTAGTAGGATCTTGCAGGCGAAATAGTATTCGGAAAGACGGGAGACACGGACCAGCTGGATGATCTCATTATTGAAGTTGATCTGCGTATCGCACACTTTGCAACCCTCCGTCCATGCCTCTTTGGCCCACTTAACCTGCTCGATACGGTCCGGGTAGGCATTCTCTGCAGTCAAGCGTGAGCGGAATCGCCCTATGGCCACCTTCAGTATCTCTCGGACAGCGACTTCATAATCCTTCGCAGCAACCCGGCCTGTTGTTGCACGGATCTTCTGTGGGTGGCGTAATGCATCGGGATCTTGATCGTTGCTGCTGTCTACTGAGGTCTGCGCGTGCTTCCGACCATGTTCACCGTTGTCAAGGCTAGCATCACCGTGACGATCTGAACCAGATACATCTCCGGCATCAAAATCCCGACCGCGTCCCATCCCAGGCCCTGTGATATATCATCTTGGGAAAACATACCACCAATGAGCGACATACCTGCAGCATGGACATCTTCTGAGTCATCGAGGGCATCACTTTCGCCATCAAGACTATTATGTCCCCATGCGTGACTTGACAGCAGGTTGGACTCGTCATATCCTTTGTTGGTAGCATCCTGAGGCTGAGATCCGTCACTGAGTTCTTCATCTCCTTGGCCATCAGGTTCATCCGTGTCCACGTCTTGAGGGATGTCAGGGAGTTAGCAGGTGATTGCGCAATGACACCGCACTGACCTTTTTGAGTGTTAAGGTCTTGAGCCAGAACACGTCGTCTGTCCATGAGTTCCTTGGCCCGCGCGCTGGTAAGCATTCGTTTGGCTGGCTGGCCAACCCGATAACCTTCCGGGGCAGCACCGAGTTCGCCATCAGCTTCTTCTGTGTCAATGGCTTGAGTGTTAGCGATGATTGCGCAACGACATGCACTTACCATTTTGAGGAAAAAGGCCTTGAGCCAGCATGCGTCGTCTGTCCATCAGTTCATTGGCCCGCGTGCTGGTGAGCATTCGTTTGGCTGGCGGCCCAACACTATAACCTTCCGGGGCATTGATAAAACCAGAGGACTGAAAGGACTCGAGATAGTTAGTAGGTTTGTGGCCACATAGTGTTATTAACTGACCTGCGTCATGATGTCATCGTGGTTCCCGAACCCGGTCAGAGTACGCTGAGATCAGCTGGTGTTAGTCTGTATACACAACCATGAAGGGCACCGTGACTGACCTTCATTTTGGGACGAACACTACTAGTAAGCGGTGGGACTCTCCCACTCTGCGGCCTCAAGTCTAATGGGGGATTACTGCCAGTGTTAGGAGTACGGAGCTCCACATCATGCGATGTGATCTGAGAACAGGCAGGTGGGTAAGCGAGGACCGATCGTGAGCACCCCACCTACTACAGCATCATGTGCCTCGTGAGGGGCTGTGTAAATAAAAATGGTGAGACAAGGGAAGAGCGACAATGAGCTGCTTACCTCTGGTTTCTACATTGCGCCGGGTGGTCTTGCCTTTGCCCTTCTGTCGTTGATGTTCTCGCTCACAGTGTTCATCAGCTAAAAGACAACGATGACTGTTAGTATGTAGTAATGATCATCGTGTAGATTGTACATACTGATGTACTGCGCTTTTTGCATTGGGTGAGCTTCACGAATGGGCTGTGCTCGAACCTGGGTACTGGTTTGGTCAGTTGACCCGTTGATGGCTTTATTGAGAGCTGCTTGGGATGGGGGACGGCACGACATGCTTCCTGGCGGTGAGATGGAAGATGAAGGGTAAGATAAAAAAAAAGACTGACATGTCACGCGGTGGTGAAAAAAAAGAAAAAAGTCCGCCACATGCTTGGGGCGCGCATGGTCACTGGCAGGTCATCAGCGCACAGACCATGATCGGAGTTGTTGCAATGGAGTGTCAGAAATGGGGGTGATGATACAGGGCAACGCACCTTTGGCCCTCACATCTCACAATGCAGCGCTGCGACTTTTGCTGTCGCTCCTTTTGCTCAATGAGAGCAGTCAATCACCACATCGCCCACAGTCTTGCCTGCAGGCAACAGATGCGCACCACTCGAGAGCAGCCTCTCAGGGAGTGTGCATCACAGCATCAACCCCAAGACCACCCCGCTGACACATCCGCTGACACATTCCTGGATTTAAATCAGCATCGCGTCCTCGATGATGACATCGACATACCTGATGCCACTGCAGACGGCCTTGCAAACGAAGGCAATGACGAACCTGTGGCAGCTGGGGGCTGCCGTTTCGTGAAACCATATCCCGGTGTTGTTGCCTCCACACACGGCCGCGCGGAGCGGACGTTTGAGACCATACTGAGGATGCAACCAGAGCATGGCGGTCTTGACGTGCACGCCCCATTTGCTGATGGTGAGGAATGGGAGCTCGTCAAATGGCTCTTCAGGCACATTGGACAAACTGGAATGGAAGAATTCATGAAGCTTCCAATGGTAAGTCATAGTAAGAGAAAGATCTCACCGTGACATCAATGCTGATTGGCCAATAGGTTGATAGGCTCAATCTCTCGTTCACCAGCAAATACGCGCTGATGAAAGCGGTCGATAAACTGCCAAGATCGAGTGAATGGAAACTCAAAGCGTTGACAGTGGAGGGAGACTTACTAAGGCCCGATGGCCAGCGGCAGACAGAGGAGGTCGAACTGTGGCTGCGTGACCCGGTTGAATGCATCCGCGAGTTGATGGCCGATCCAACCTTTCATGACGATGTCTGCTTTGAGCCCCAACAGGCATTTGATGACCAGGAGGGGAGAACGAGATGTTACGACGAGATGTGGACTGGAGAATGGTGGTGGGAGATGCAAGTGAGTGAGCAACCGCAGACCATAAAAAATCGTGACTCACGCCCTACACGCCTGACAGCAACGTGTTCCGGAAGGGGCCGCAATTGCCCCATTGATCGTTGCTTCTGATAAGACATCCCTTTCACAGTTTCGGGGGGACCAGGAGGTCTGGCCTGTTTATTTGACAGTTGGGAACATCTCGAAGGAAGTGTGCCGTCAGCCATCTCGACATGCTTATGTCCTGGTTGGCTACATACCTACGACAAAGCTGGAGTGCTTTTCTCGCAAGAGCCGCTCCCTCGAACGCTATCGGCTATTCCATTACTGCATGGCAACAATCATGGAACCGCTAATTGAGGCCGGCCAGAATGGTGTTGAGATGACTTGTCCCGATGGCTACGTTCGACGGCTGTATCCCATCCTGGCCGCTTATGTCGCCGATTTTCCAGAGCAATGCCTCGTGGCTTGTTGCAAGGAGAGCCGGTGCCCAAAGTGCACGGTGCACCAAGAGGACCGCGGTTTGTATACGAGTTCCCGGGTGCGTACAGCTGCACGTACGCTAAGGCACCTGCAGAAGTATGAGCGAGGGAGAATGAAGAAGAAGGAATTTGAGGGCAAGCATGGACTACGTGCCATTTTCGAACCGTTCTGGGCGAAGCTACCCCACTCCGACATCTTCTTGTGCATCACGCCCGACATCCTGCACCAGCTCCACAAAGGCGTGTTCAAGGACCACTTTGTTGTGTGGTGCGCTGAGATCATAGGTGACGATGAACTGGATGCGCGCTTCAAGGCAATGACTTCGTATGCCGGTCTGCGTCACTTCAAAAAGGGAATATCGAAGCGCAAGCAATGGACGGGAGGAGACCAGAAAGAGCTGGAGCAGGTGTTTGTCGGTGTTATTGCGGGCGCAGTTGATCACTGGCATCGGGTCCTTACGGCTGCCAGAGCCTTGCTCGATTTTATTTCCTATTCACAATATCAGTCACACACCGAAGACACCTTAAAAACAATGGAAGCCGCGTTGAAGAGTTTCCATCAAAACAAGCCTGTATTTGTCGACCTCGGCATTCGCGCTGATTTCAACATCCCAAAAATTCATTCAATGAATCACTACACGGCCTCGATTCGTCTCTTCGGTAGCGCGGACGGATTCAACACCGAAGTTCCTGAATGCTTGCATATCGATCTTGCAAAACGGGCATACAGAGCCAGCAACAGGCGGGACTATGTCATCCAAATGACCACATGGCTACGGCGCCAGGATTCCATCCGCCTCCATGATCATTTTCTCAAGTGGGCTTCGCCTCGGGCCCTCAATGATTCGAACTCACTACAAGGCAGGCACTTCAATATTCTAGAGGATGACCAAGATACCTCTGATTCAGAGGGCTCAGCGTTCGACAGTGACCCCAGTGACCCTCTGGTGCCACCCCAGCTCGCCACGCACAATTTCGGGCGTGATCTGACTCGCTTTGTCATGATTGGCCATACGCGCGGTTACTACCTCCCCATGTCATGCCCAAGTCCAAACATGCAAATCACACATATAGCGGAGAAGCATGGTGCACCATTGCTGGCCCAGAGTCTCCAAGCGTACCTTCAAGTCATTCTCCCGCACTCTTCGCATCCCATTTGAGTCCGTCCGTTTGATCGACTGGACATCTTCAAGTACATCACCATTTTAGCGCCTGCCAGTGGCCAACAGCACACCAGCCATTCGAAGCGGCTCTTCAAGATTTGCGTTTCACCTGAGTCGCCACCTCGAGATGCTCGCAAAAAACCCACAGTGGCCATATTCGATAATGCTATGATAATGGATGATCCCGCAACGTTCACCGGTGCTGGGATCTCAGGTTTGTCATCTTTTGGTGTCGTGCTAATGCTCACTGACTGCAACCACCACAGGGGTTCGTATCGGCCAAATCAAGGTAATTTTCAAGCTCCCACCTAACCTCTCCGAAGCGAGCCATCCGCTGGCCTACGTCCATTGGTATCGCCCACTTCAAAGCTTTGATGCTGAAACGAAGATGTTCCGTGTCACCCGAGCTTCACGCCAGCATGGTCCGCATGCCGAAATTGTCCCGGTGGATCGTATCTGGCGTCCGTGTCATCTTACGCCTCAGTGGGGAGCGGCAAAGGTGGCCGCTCCCACATGCAATGCCAATGAGGTAGAAAAATTCCTACTGAATAGATACATTGATTTAGATCTGTTTGATGTACTAGCTAATGTCAGTATGTAGTGTCGTGGACTCGTGAATTCGTAGCAAGTGTAGACAATATATTCCATACTGAATATGATATGGATGTATGTAGGGTATAGCATTGTAAACACAGCTATAGTATACACAATCGTGCAAAGGGATAGCAATATTGAACTACGTACGTTGCAACAATCTTAGTACAGCTATACCGTACATAATGATGTTATGTGGTACAATGTTGACTATGGGAAACAATACACAGCAGTGTAGGTAGTGCTACAATGACGACAGTGGGCAAGATAGCTTGGCAGGTAACTATGGCATCTGAACCTTTTTGCTGATGGAGTGATGTGTCAGCATAAACCTAATGAAGGGATGGTGACAAAATATCACCAGGTCCGAAGTCCGGGGACTCCTCCGGACATGGGGACTCATAACAGACTTGTCCCATCTCCGGAGTTCACATCTCCGAGACTCCGGAGCGCGTATGTATCACTATATTGTGTGGCGCGATCCTTACGCTTACCCTACTAATTGAGGTACGAGTGTCCCTTTACCATACACTATATAAACCCTCCACTTCATACTATAGCACCTCAGTCGTTTCTGTCCTCTTTGGCATCGACTGAGGTAAGTCTCTTACATCTAGTATTCACCCCTGTACTCATAGTCGTAGCTCCGGTCTACTCCGGTCTTCGCTAGGTAAATACTAGCCGTTTCTGTCCTCTTTGGCATCGACTGAGCTCCGGTCTACTCCGGTCTTCGCTAGCTCCGCTCCGCTCCGGACCTCCGGACTAGTCAGCCTTGCCTTCGGACTCTGTTAGGTTATGAGCCCTGTTAGCGCAAGCTAAATCAGACAAGCTCGAAACGACTCAACACTCGCGCACCCTTCAGCGCACGCCTTACCGTTCTTTCGAAACGAACTCCGGCTACCAGCCATCTGACACCTGTCAGAAAATAAATCTTCTTCTGTCAACTCTATCCGACCCTGTCACTCAAACATGACATCGGATACCATCCGAAATGACGAAATCCTAACGGGACCCGAAACCTTCCCCCTGTGGAAAGTAAAGGTTACCCGAAAACTCCACACAAACAAAGTACATGGAGTTGTCATTGGAACATATGTAAAACCAATCCTCGCAACCGGAGTATCAGCTTCAGACATCCGTGAATGGTCGGAAAGTGATGAAAAAGCCCACGGCATCATACAGGAACGCCTCTCCGACGCTCTCCTACTCAAGACGGAGTCCTGTACCTCCGCAAAAGAACTTTGGGAAAAACTCCTATCGCTCCTAGACACTCCGAGTGTCTCCTCCGCGTTCTACATTTTTCAGCAACTCTTCAACGTGAGCTGGGATGGCAACTCCGAAGTATCAGAGCACATTGCTTCACTCCGCACCTCTGAATCTCGGCTCGCCAGCATGAAATTCACCGTCGACTCCAAAGTCATGGCGTTCATCCTTCTCAACTCCCTCCCGAAGTCTCCGGCATGGGAACTGTTCAAATCCTCCCTCATCAACACTGTGGAGGACAACAAATTAACCTTTGACGCTGTAGAAACTCGGATCATTACAGAAGACGCCCGCCTCCGATCAGCCGGACACTCGGAGTCTGCCATGAAGGTCTCCGGAGCACAACGGACACGACCCCCGAACGCCTCTGCCTGGTGTGAACACCACCTCTCCCCCACGCACAACTCCGGAGATTGCTACCAGTATATAGCATGGGTCGAGGAATTGAGAAAGGGAGGTTTTAAACGGCTGAGAAAAGGAAAGGAAAAGGCAAATCCAGCGGAAGGAACTCCGGATACTCCGGACTCCGCACACGTAGCCAGTGCAAATGTATCGCAGTCCCTAATCAAACGCAATCAGGCCTACTCGTCGTCTGAGCAAAGCGATAGTGGGAGAAACACACTAATCATTGACTCCGGAGCGTCATCCCACATGGTTCCTCACCGATCCTGGTTCCAAACATACCACCCACTGAACCCGCCACGTCCGGTAACCCTCGGAGACAACTCCGAAGCACATGCCATAGGAATCGGAACGGTACCCCTCGTATCACAAGTCTCTGGACAAACCTACGAAGTGGTGTTATCCGATGTCCTACTCATTCCGAAGTTCCACCTTTCGCTCATCTCCGTAAACCGGCTCGCCTCCAAAGGCCTTTCCGTCACTTTTCCCGCAAAGTCCGATGCATGCTACATCCAAAAGGATCGGAACACCATCCTTGTCGCCAAGCATAGGAACGGCCTGTACCATGCAAAGGTTACTCCGAGTATTCAGAAGGAGGCTGCTCACGCAACTGTTGATGTCAACCTCCTCCACCGCCGAATGGGCCACATCTCCGTTGACCGTATTCAGAGCATGGTCAAGTCCGGTCAACTCCGAGGCATTGACACCCTCACTGGAACGCCCACATTCTGTGAAGCGTGCACACTCGGAAAGATGAAGAAACTCCCTTTCCGACCTAAGGAGGACCCTCGGACTACTCGCCCACTGGAGCTGATACACACGGACGTCGGAGGTCCCATAACTCCGAGATCACGCGAAGGGCACAGATTCTGGCTAGTCATTGTCGACGACTTCAGTCGTTTCCCCTGGATCTACTTCATGAAACACAAAAATGAAGCTCTCCAGATCTACAACCAATGGAAATCAGATGTGCAAACCCTCCTCCGGTCAGAAATTGGACAAGAGGACTTCTCCAAATCCTACACGAAATTCGTCTGGAGTGACGGAGGAACAGAATACACCAACAAGGCGTTCCGAGACCAACTCCGAATTGATGGCACAATCCACGAGACATCTGCTCCCTACACTCCGGAGCAAAATGGTCTGGCCGAATGAATGAATCAAACATTGGCCACACTGGCAAACACCATGTTGGAGGAGTCAAAGCTCCCGAAATCCTTCTGGGTTGATGCCATGTCCACCGCTGCTTACATCTCCGCACGCAGTCCAACCTCCAGACTTGCTGGAAAAGTACCCTATCAAATTTTCTTCAATCGCCAAGTCGATCTGACTCTCTTCCGCCCCTTTGGGTGTCCCGCCTATGCACACACGCCAAAGGAGCAGCGGGGGGGAAAATTCTGATCGCATGGAAAGAAATGTATCATGATTGGGTACACTCATGGGCAACAAGCCTACAAACTCCTTGACATTGAACGCCGGACCATCATCTCCAGCCGTCATGTCACCTTCAATGAATCCGGAACCATCTCCGATGCTGAATCCGCTCCTTGGAAAGCCTCCGCTGTTGAGGGACAGTGGGAGGGCTTATTTCCGGAGCCGGACATCGATGATGATAAACGTCGACCCCACCTTGAACCAGTGGGAGTTCCAGAACGTCCTAACAGTCCCGGCATCGAGGAACTCGCCGAACGCCTGGACCAACTCCGATTACATGACATTCCAGCTCCTGTTCCAGATCCTGGGCCACCTCCAGCTCCAGCTCCGATTCCCCCTCCGGTTGCCATTCCGGCCGCACCTCCTGCTCTGCCACCCATACGACGAAGCAACAGACAACGGCAAGCGGCAAATAAAAACAAAGAGTATCACCGCACCCTACAGGAGGAAGCCGAAAGGCGAGCAAACCGCAAGGAGGAAGCTCCGGAACAACCTGCGGAGCCCCCAGATGACGATCCAGAAATCCCTGGTGCATTTATGGCCTCCATAGAGGATTTCATATTCGCCGGGTCTGCAAACTCGTCCTCCGAACAACCACTCCCGAACACTCTAAAAGAAGCCTTCTCCGGTCCAGACAAAGACCTGTGGAAGTCCGCCTTAGAGGAGGAACTCCTAAGCCTCAACTCCAACCACGTCTATGAGACCGTACTCGTTCCGAAAGGAGTAACTCCGATCACCTCCAAGCCCGTGTTCCGAATCAAACGGGATCAAACCGGAAACATAGAACACTACAAACTCCGAATTGTTGCGCGCGGCTTCACACAAAAGGAAGGAGTTGATTATCAAGAGGTCTTTGCCCCGGTCGCAAACCTTGACTCCGTCCGAACCCTAATTGCACTAGCCGCCAAACATGACCTAGAATTAGACCAAATGGATGTGTCTACAGCATACCTAAACGGAGAACTGCAGGAGGACTTATATATGTCACCTCCGACAGGTGTTCAAATCCAACCCGGATATTGCTGGAAACTCCGACGATCTTTGTACGGACTAAAACAGGCCGGTCGGACTTGGAACAAAACCCTAGACCGCAAACTCGGAGAACTCGGTTTCTTCCGTTTAGATGCAGAGACATGCCTGTATGTATTCCGAAAGGATGGCCAACTCTGTTTCCTGGTCATCTACGTCGATGACCTCCTACATGCAATGTAAAGCTCATTTCCATGGGCACCTTGTTAGTTGATGTGTGCATGACCCTAAAAACCTGCACCAACACCATAGACATCTTTGATAAGTGTTCTATGCAAATCGTCCTGAGTTTTCACTCTCATGGTGACACCATGTACTGGATACGTGCAAACACAGTTCGACCACAAGTCGACTTAGCGTCTATGACCTCTGTGGACTATGAACTTCTTCACCGCTGTTTAGGCCACCCCTCGCATGAAGTGCTCCACGCAGCAAAGAAGCACATTAAGGACTTCCCGGAGATCGACATACCATCGAACCCTCCTATCTGTCCCAGCTGCCAACTTGGTAAACAGCCCAACCGTACTTATCCTCATAGCGAGAAGCGGGCCACCACTCCCTTTGAGTTGATTCATTCACATCTTAAATCTTTTGAGATCGATTCGTACCACAAGTACAAGTACACTGTCATCTTTTATGATGACTATACCTCCCACGCTTGGTTAATGTATATAAAGACCAAGGATCAAACCCTTCGTGTCACCAAGCAGTTCATTGCCCACGTCCGGAATCATTCCAATGCCGTGATAAAACACTGGCGAACTGACGCTGGTGGAGAATTTACCTCCGCAGCCTTCAAGGACTATATGAAGGACAACGGCATTAACATGCAACAATCCACCCCCTATGTACACCAACAGAACGGACGCGCGGAACGCCTAATCCATACTCTTATGGATAAAGCACAACCTATGTGACTTCAGGCTTGTTTACCTGAGTCATATTGGGAATTTGCGCTCTTTCATGCGCTGCATGTGTACAATTGTACCCCCTCTGCTCGATTGAACTGGAAAACGCCATCCGAGATGCTCTCCAGCTCTAAGCCAATTATATCACATCTTCGGGTCTTTGGCTGCGGTGCCTATGTGCACATTGCTCCAGAAAATCACAGTGGGAAATTGCAACCCAAGTCGCAATTGATGATCTACCTAGGTGTTTCCACCGGTAGTGATTCAAACTACCTTTTCATGCGCCCTAACAACGCGCTTCACATTTCGGCACATGCCATTTTTGATGAGAACCTGTTTCCCAGGTGCTCCAAGGCACAGCCTCACAGGCCAATTAACCATCCGCCTGCCCCACACGATGATGATGAGTCTTCTGACTCGGATTCTGCTCCGGATGAGTCTGATGCGGAACTCGCTCCTCGTCCTCACCCTCCTTCACAACAGAAAGCACCGTGGCCCCTTACTCCACCTCCAGTTGCTCCTCCCTCACCTCCTCCTGCCACACCACCCCGGTGGTTCCCGCTCGCCCACAACGCCCTCAATGCGAACGACGCGCCCCTTTCTGTCCCGGAAATGTATATGGGGAATGTCGCGATCCGCTTAAACAGCTACGTGACATCAAAAAGGACTCCGATTGGCGAAAGCTAGTCGAAGGATCAGGAGCTGGTCCATCGGATTCACCAGTAGTCCCTGGAGGCATGCCCCACTCCCCGACTCCGTCGGAAGAATATGTGGATCGCATGACCAGGGAAGGGGGAGACACTTTGGTTTCATACCTCTGCAACCGTGCCACATCAGCAAACCTACATTTGTTCTGAGTTATCAAAATCAATGACCTTGCTGAACTATCTGAGTTGACTGATAGCATGCTATCAGTGCTATCATTCATAAGTAATTCATTGCTATCAGCATTCTCAGAGCTATCAGCATATCAGCTTGTCAGTTCCCCAGTGATATCAGTCACATCAGTCCAGCCAGTCAATCAATTAATCATCTGGTCAGTCTTGTCAGTCTTGTCATCCCATCAGTCAGTCAGTCAACCAGTCATGTCAGTCTATCAGTCAGTCAGGTTGTCAGTGAATCAGCCAAGTCAGCCCATGAGCCCATTAGCTGATCAGTTAGTCATCTCTGTCAGTCACATCAGTTGGTCAGTTGGTCAGTCAGTCAGGTGTGTCAGGTTTGTCAATTTGTCAGCTAGATAGTTAGTCAGTCAACCAGTCCATTCAATAAATCAGCTTATCAGCTTGTCAGTAAATCAGTTCAGTCAGGCAGGTCAATCTATCATTGATTAGACCATTCAGGCCTATCAGTCTTGTCATTGATTTCAATGACCCAGAAAAAATGTAGGTTTGCTGATGCATACCTCTCGACGAACACTCAAACATCAACTATAGAGAATGGACATACTGCGACATACTGAAGTTGCCCAAAGAAGAACAGAAGCTATGGCGTAAAGCCTGTGATATAGAGCTTCAAATGCTCAAGGACCGCAAGGTCTATGAGATCGTAGATCAACCCACACACAGAAAGGTCATAAAAAACCGATGGGTCTTTGATGTAAAAACCGACGGAAGAAAGAAAGCCCGGCTTGTAGCCAAAGGCTTCTCCCAAGTAGAAGGGATTGATTTTGATCAAATATTCTCTCCTGTCGTACGCTTTGAGACAGTGCAGTGTATGCTCACCCTCTCAGCACTAAAGAACTGGTATATAACTGGTCTCGACGTCCGATCCGCCTACTTATACGGCAAACTGGATGAAGAACTCTACATGGAATTCCCTGAAGGCTTTATGCCTCCTCATCTAAAGGGAAAGGTTCTAAAGTTACTACGCGCCTTATACGGCCTAAAACAAGCAGGATTAGCTTGGTGGCGCGAACTAGACCAATCCATGAAAGAACTTGGCTTCACACGTCTTAAAACAGACGCTGGCCTTTTTATATATCGCAAAGGCAAAGAGCTTGTCCTAGTGATTATCTACGTAGACGATGCCATCTTCTGCAGCCCCAACAAACCTTTTGTAGACAAGGTTAAGGCTGCCTTCATGAAGAAGTGGGACTGTCGCGACTTAGGAGAAACACGCGAATTCCTAAGGATGAACATACGTCGAGATGGTCAAACTATTAAGATAGACCAGCGAGAATACCTCGACAAAGTCATAGAGCAATGCGGAATGACTAACGCAAAAATCACCAACACCCCTCTCCCTCAGGGATACTACCCAGAGAAGAATGAATCTCCTGTTGTACCTCATGATCGGTACAAGACCAGACATCTCATATGCGGTTACCCAACTCGCCCACATGTCTGCCAACCCATCAGAAGAGCACCTAAACAAAGCTCTATACATTTGCCGGTACCTACTAGGAACCCGAGACTACGCTCTCGTCTATCAGGGCAAAAGCGGCAAAGGCATCATCGCCTGCACCGATTCTGATTGGGGACAAGACAAGGTCACCTCCCACTCGCAGACAGGTTATTACCTGAAACTCGCGGACGGTGTGTTTTTGTGGAATTCACACTTACAAAAAACCACTGCTCTGTCCTCTACTGAGGCTGAGTACATGGCCTTGAGCGACTGTACGCGCCAGGCTATTTGGATTTATCAAATGATGGAAGAGCTCGGTTACAAACTTGGCCCTATCCCCATCTGTGGTGACAATCAAGGTTTGCTCTTTATAGCACAGAACCCTGTTACCGAAAAACGCTCCAAACATATCCAAATCCGGTATCACTTTGTACGTGATGCTGTGATGGTATGGAAGCAGGTTGAGCTACTGTTTATCCCTGGAACTGATAACCCAGCGGATATGTTCACCAAGAACCTTGGACACATCAAGTTCAAGCAGTGCCGCTCCCAGCTCGGTTTAGAGCTTTACTCGCCGTCTTCATGATTGTGCGGATGTTTCTACTTTACTATATAACTTCTCACTTGCATATCTACGTAACTACCGTATACTAGACAAGGGGGAGTGTTGAAAGGTGGCGTGAGAGTAAGTCACGTGACCTATAATTACTAGTAGTATATAAGACTCATCTGAGTCTGAATATGAATAACACTTCTTGATCCTGAACTACATCGTTCTATTAAGAAACACCTTCCCAAAGGTAAGTACCACTGCAGCAGTTCCCTACCCTGTGTGGCATCAGCTGCCGGGTACACATCATTGCAACACCAACTTTGAGCTATTTTTTTTTGATACAAATGCACCACTCATCGCATAAGCGTCAGATACTGCAAGGTATGAACTGAGCTGACCTAATTTGTGAAAGGGAGGATATACAGAAGAGATGCGGTTCGGTAACCAAGACGATAGACATGAGACAAAGGTCTGGACTTTCCTTGGAGAAGCGGAGTCTCATCATCTGGATGTCTATGAGACGGGCGCATAAGTACTAAGGCAACAAGTTCGCACGACGGGTGATGGTGACTGATGTTGAACAAAGTTCCCAGTCCGCAGATTTTTTACACAAGTAGCGGCGGAAAGAGGAGGGGATTGCTGTGCTCCATTTGGCAGGGACTTCGTGCTGTCACTTTGATTGAGGGATGATGTTAATACATAATGGGCGGCGTTATGATACTTTAAGACACCTTTTGGCATGTCGTGAGGCTCACTTGAACGATGGTGTATGACTCAGCGCATGTGCATTCATGCTGCCATTCTTTGACACTGTGGCCCGCCAGATAGCCACCACTGTAAATAGTAAAAGCATTACTTATCAGTGTCCTGGACGCTGATGTGTGAGGAATCAGTGTCCATGCCACTGATGTCTAGGACGCGTCTTTTTAGTGCCAGACGCTAGACATTTATTTTCATTACCTTCCATTCTGGTGACACTGATTTCCAGTGTCAATGCAGGCGGGCGAATGACATGATTTTCCAGGCTGTAGTGGAAGAAACTTGCAGGCTTTTGTGGTAGTTATCATAGCTATCATTTTGCAGAGTTCCCAATCATGAACCCATGTACCGCACATGTACCGCATATATATACAAACTTTGCAAGACACGACCACTGACTGACCGACACACTCTTCCGTTGCAATATATGCAACACCACCGTGTTGCTTTGCTTCCGCCCCATCCGATACACGCACTGCATACAATATTGCAATATGCTCTGAATACTCACCCTTCTGCCCTCCATGCAATCCTCGCAGTACGCGCCCGACTCGACCTTATCCAATACATACAATATCCAGCTTGCAGTATGTGCCCGATTCGACCTTTATCCGAATACATGCAACACGCGCTGCGCCTGCAAGACATCCATCAGATCCCCCCTTCTCCCCCCTCCGTGCAATACTTGCAGTACTTGACTTCTATCTGAATATGTGCAACATGTTCCACACCTGCAAGACAGCCACGGGATCCTTCCTCCTCCATGCAACACACTGCAAGACATTCCGTTTCTACCCAGTACATGTAATATGCTTCTTGCTGTGTGTTGCATATCGCTCACCGCACCTGCAATACCCTCATTCCTAGCTCACTGCTCTATGCAATACATACAATATGCTGCCTGGCTCAACCTCTTGCAGCATTTGCTAACGAGAGTCCATGTACACATAAATATGGTCGGGTTTGACTCCTCCCATTTGCCACTGCCCCCCACCCCCACCCTGCTCCCAGTTTTACATGTCCTTCATCCCGGTGTATAAATTCGTAGCAGCACGGATGATAAAAGGTGATATATGTGGTCTAGATACATGAACTTCAATAAAAATTGCTAATATATTCACCACATGAGAACTACGAGGCATGCAGAAACTTCGAGACCATGCTGCAAAAGGAGAGGAGAGCGACTAGCCTATTGGTCTTTGCTAATCTTTTGTTTTCTGAATATGGGGTGAGTAAACGTGATATTCCAAGATGCAGCAACGTACTTTCGTGGAGGATTGTTGTTTCCGCTATTGTTCTTGGTAAGTGCCCGCTTACTACTATTTTTTGGCTTCTTCACTGCCTCCAAGTTGGTAGCAGGAGGTGGGACTCGGTTCTCTTTGCCGATGGCGTTGTCTCACAGGGCACGCTGGGATGGAACAGTTTTTCTCCTAGATCGTCCCAGAGAAGTCGTCTTTGTACTCTCTGTTGTAGTGCTTTGACGGACAGGCTGATTGATAAGACCAAGTTGAGTGGGAGGAATCCCCGGGGCAGAAGGGACGTTGATGTCAGAGAGCGGATTGGACGACACAGATAGAGGGGAGGGGCCAGTGGGAGGGGCTGGCAGAACCGGTACGGGCAGCTGAGAGTTGCCGAAATTGAAGGCGTTCGAAATCACTTGGGCAGGAGGGACATTGGTGTTGGAGAGCGGATTGGGCAACACAGACGGAGGGAAACATGCAGCCGGAGGGACCGGCAGAACTGGTACAGGCAGCTGAGAGTCACTGAAATTGAAAGTTTCCACGAACGCCAGCTGAGAGTTGCCGAAATTGAAGTCGTTCGAAACCACTTGGGCGGAAGGGACGTTGGTGTCAGAGAGCGGATTGGGCAACACAGATGGAGGGGAAGATGCAGTAGGAGGGGCCGGCAGATGAACTGGTGCAGGCAGCTGAGAGTCACTGAAATTGAATGTTTCTGGTACAAACACGTTGTGACTCTGATTGAGGCTACTCATGCCGTGTCATCCCTGGTCGGGGCCCCCTCACGTTTCGGAGATACTGGTGTTCCATCAGTCAATTATTCATGTAACGTTCAGTTAAGCATGCAGAAATGCTACTAACCAAGTACGTTGTCCAGAAATTCGCCGAATGCTTTCACCACCTCACTTTCAAACTTGGGGTATGCATTGGCAAAGTCATGGCCATTGCTGGTCTTTCCTGTATGTATACTAGGCAGTAATCAGTACGTCAGTGGTTCAAGGATGCAAGATGGGACTGACCTTGCTACGAATTTTCCACCGTCAGGATCAAGAGGGTCAAGACCCCCCATTAAGACAGTGAACTTTAATCCCGTTTGATTGCCCAAGTGACGAAGGATGCGTTGCAGCACTGCACCACATTGCTGTATATTGCTGTCCGTAATTGTCAGCCTGAGCACATGAAGGGTATAGTTGTCAATCAATACTTACCGGCAACGAATGAATGGGTCCGTTTCCACTCCCTCGTTGTCATCGGCTTCATCAGAGTCATGGTCGGCAAGTTCTTCGCTCGCCTTGCAAGACTCTTTTCTCTTCTTCGTATCTTCTTTTTGTGCTTCGCTGAGTTGATGTATTTCATCTCGAATCTCGAGCGTCTCACTCTCGAATATCTCACGGATCTTCTTGGCGATGTCGACAATTGGTGTGCCAGCTTCCACTTGCTGTTGGACACGTGAGACGTAGTACAAACTTGCATATATCTCCCAAGGCTTCTTGATGCGTGTCTTGGTCTCCAGGAGGCCGTCGACGATCTTTGTGGTTTTGTTATTGGCAGCACGGTTGTCACCAGCCCCATTATGCCAGTGCATCCACCGCCGGATTTGTTTCTGTCGTTGGCTGACAGCATCGGCGAGAAGCTTCTTCTAATCCTCAGTGAGGGGTATGTTGGCTGACATGCCAGGTAGTGCGCTTGCACACTCAGGCCACCGCTGAAAGAATCTGCTGTAAAGGGTGGGCCAGTTCTTCGTATAAGCACGACCGCCAATCTGTTTGAACGCAATGAGCTCTTGCTGGAGGAAGACCTTTTGCTCCCCTGTTGTCCATTCTGATGGCATCTTTGAGCGATCAGTGAGAGGTGAAAACCGTGAGATAAGTGCACACATACTTTTCAGTTCGGTGGGTGATGAGAGACAGCGCAAGGGGGCTATGCGTAACCGGTAGGTTCGGTGGGCAAGAGATGCCACAAAAGAGGAACGTGTCACGGGTAATACGTGGTGGGCGACGCGTCTGAGAGACAGCGCAAGTAGGGAGACAGACAGATAGCAAACTTCTTGTAATAATTTGCTCGATATCTGTGAGCGGCCAGGGTTCTCTCTTCCGGAGTGAGGTGTATCTTTGGTCGACCCATGGCATCGAGGTGATGAGGGATGTGGTCAGAAAATGAGAGAATTACGATAAGTACAAAGCGGTGTAACCAAATCGTGTTTGAGTTCAGCTAGTTTTTCGTCCACTTGTATAGGAGATTTACCAACCACAACATTCCTTGTGTTCCAAATGACCACCACACTTACTACATGTTCCCTGACCTTTGCATATTATATCTCAAGCTCATTTGACCATCAAACTGACTCGAGTGACTCAGGTGCATCATGAAGCCTGTCATATCACACTGCTCTCGCTCGCACTGGCCGCGGCCCGAGTTCACCAAAACAGGTCAAAATAGATTATGTCAGCAAGGCCGAACATTCGGTCTGTTATGTTTCAAGTGTTCACTGAGATCCACTGGCGCATTAGGATCAGGAGCGGCAGTGACTGTGGAAGAATGGGACTTCAAGGGGTCATCTGCCAGTGGAAGCGGCTCATGGCGGGCTTTGGCCGCATCCAGCACAAGATCTTATCACACTTCCGAACATCACAACACACAATTGCAGAGTAGGTCCAATACATTCATCGCAACACATACAGCAGGCAATATTCTAACGCGGGTTTGCAGATATGTCCTTGGTATTGCCATCATCAATCGCTGTCTCCATCATCTTCCGGGCCTGCGTCAAGCATTTCACCTTGCAAAACACCGCACAAGAGATGTCGGATACGAGAGGGGAGGCGCGGTGCCTGCATGGTAGTCAGTAACTATTGTGACAGTGGGATAAGGTGTGCAAACCACTGCGCAATGATACCAATCGCCCTACCCTTGGTAACGAGATAGTAAGGGCCTGAGACACCGGGCATTGGGAAATAGAACACGATGCCATTGTGGGTCATAGTGTAGTGTTCACTGAGCGCCACTGGTGCGTTAGGATTGGAAGGGGTGTCTGCGACAGCAGCTCCAGCCAGACCGGAGGGAGTGTCTGTGGCGATGGCTCCAACTAGCGCAGACATGTGGCCATCAGGATCAGGAGGGGTGTCGGCTGCACAAGGTGCTTCGATGTCCGCATTGATAGAAGGGGAATCTGGCCCAGTCGCCAAGGCACCGGCACGTTGACGAGTGACTGCAACAACCCGCTCTGCGTCGGCAGGAGATAGACTAACTCTTTCGATTAGAGCCAGTAGTTCTACGATCAACAATAATTTAACCACACAATGGGTCGAGAGAAGTGGTGGTACAAACCTTCAAGTTCGTTGGCAGAAGCTGGAGTAGAGGTCACGGTAACCATTGCGATACATTGACAATATGTATGGGTCACAGTGATATGACTCGAGCTAGACAGCTGGCATTTTATAACCTTCAAGACGAAGATGAAGACAAACAAATGTCCAACTATGGACCCATGGACAATGTATGCAGCCACGGCGCCACATGAAAACCCATCAGCTAATGTGTCTTCTTAGAACAAGGTTGTCACACTCACAATCTAGGTTTCTTTCAGGAGTCGGTCGCCGGCGCCACATGAAGACCCATCAGCTAATGCACCTTCCTAGAACAAGGACGTCAAACTCACAATCTAGGTTTCTTTGTTAGTCACAGGTACCATTCATTGCAGTAAGCTTTCTAAGTCCAACACGGGGTCTGCGGCATGGGCAGTGAAGCCAAGTGGGAAGTTCTGGGGAACACAACAGTGAGCTTGAGAGAGCGCAGGTGTCAGAATTCTTCCCTCACAATCTGCCGCTCTCATCCTGTTTTGATCTGCATGTAACTATACTCGTTTACCATGGGGTTTATCCGATGAAGTTCGGAGCTTGGCATTTGTCCTGCATCTTCCTGTAGAGCATGGCCTCGTCAGTCTTTCTCTCCACTGAATCAACGGTGATTGGATTATCGACCTCCTCTGATGTCGTGTGTCTCCATTTCTTCACACGAGACAAAATCGCAGGCAGGAAAGCGAAGTGGGAAGACCTGGGGAACACAACAGTGAGCTTGAGAGAGCGCGGGTGTCTGAATTCTTCCCTCACGATCCACTGCTCGCATCCTGTTTTGATCCACATGTAACTCTCCTCGGCCATACTCGTTTACCATGGGGTTTATCGGAGATTATCTGATGAAGCTTGGAGCTTGGTGTCTGTCCCGCATCTTCCTGTAGAGCATGGCCTGACTTGTCAGTCTTTCTCTCCACCAAATCAACAGTGAACGCATCATCGACTTCATCTGATGTCATGTATCCCCAGTTCTTCACAGGAGACAGAACCGCGAGCCGGCAGCTCAGTACCAGGTAAAGTAAAGTTGCCCAGCTTCTGGTGTGTAAGCTTAGCAGTGGATTTCATTCCAGATCGTCCGGTTGCAAGACGGCATCTGTCTCCCTTGCTCTCCAAGAGAATCAAGGGATCGAAACTGAGAATACACCATCAGCAAAACAAGCTAAATGAATCAATTACTTCACGTTACCAGAAAATACAATCCAATGACGCTGGATCTCTGAGCATCAAGAAAAAGACGTTCAGATTGCACAGAGACCCAGAGAAAAAGACAGAGTCCGCGGGTGTGGGTGCACCGCCTTCAGATTTATATTTCAACGACGTGACTATTCCTGAGGCAATAAACAACCTACCAGCAAGCGTTGATTTAACCATTCTTGATTCCGTTCCGAGGCAGCGAACCATATCATTAAATTTGAGGTGTATGTCATACCATTGCTCAAACACAGTTGATTTTGTTACAGGACTTTCCCCTCCTCGTTTGGATGCAGCAATGTCATGATGAGTTCCTGCGAGAATTGATTCGTATGGAAGGACAGTGTGGAACAAATGTGTGTACACACTGTAAGATGGAGCCTGCAACGCTTCGGTGTCATGACTGTCTAGGCATTGATATGTGTTGCAAAAAATGCATGTTGACAGCCCATACAAGCCTTCCCCTTCATCTTGTCAAGGTTTGTGTTGCTATCAATTGAGTTTCGCGGCCACCAGCTGAGACTTGTTGCTACTTTAGGAATGGACGGGCACACACTGGCTTCAAAAATCGCTCAAAGACTTGGGTCTGGTCATTCAACTTGGTCATCCGTCTGGAGAGTCATGCTATCTTCCAAAGGCCCCGCATTCCAATGACTTTGTTATCATCAACGGTAATGGGATCCATGCTGTCACTCTCTGATTTTGTGGCTGTGAGTTCGCAGAATCGCACATCCAGCAACTCCTTCGCTACCGTCTATTCCCTGCAAGTACCAATAAGCCACGAACGGCCGCCACCTTTAGTGTCATGGAAGAGTTTCATCTGCTTTCACTCGAGTCGAAAGTATCTGTACATCATTACTACAGCGGTCTCACTCGCCGTGGCAATAATGTCGGTTTGTTACCTCCAAAGGTAAGTCACTTTTTTTTTTGGGAATGCATTACAATATATCTTGTCCCTAGGATCGATATGAGCAATTTATGTGTATAGTACGTGAATGGCGCCACTTGAAGATGCTGAAACGATCAGGTCGAGGTCACCATCCCTCCGGCGTTGATATGACACAAGAAGGAGAGTGTGCGATACACTGTCCTGCATGTCCTCACCCTGGAATCAACCTCCCGGAAGACTGGATGAATGCGCGTAATGACAAACGGTACGTCTACTCGAGTCCAGCATTGAATCTTTACTCATTTTTTGTCAGGTGGCTATATGCCTTGTTCGTGGCCATTGATGCGAACTTTCGCCTGAAGCAAAGGGCAGTATCCAAAGACGCAGTGGATCCCAGCCTGAGTAATGGTTGGGCCTACTTCGTGGAGGAGTTGTCATACAAGCAATACCTGACTAAGCACTTTGATACCCGCCAAGAAGTAAGTGTGTCCCAACTAACACTTGGTCCATAACTAACCCCCTACACAGAAGAGTCTTTGCTCGAGTCACAGTGCAGTTAATGACGCCGATACGAAGTCATCGGTGGGCCTGGCGGCCACCGGGACCAGTAGCGTCTGCTGTGCAAGACATGAGATGAAGCTTCCCAGAGGAGTCGGTGATCTACAAAAGGGAGAAAGGTTTGATTCGTGCTCACACTTTCGCTGGCGTAATCTGACATGTAATGTACTAGATACGTCAACATGGATTACATATTCTTTTTGGCGCTCAAGGACACTACCCTGAATCGTTTCAATGTCTCCTACGACATCGTTTGCCAGTGGAGTCGCCATCTTTGGGAGCGTATGAAAACGCTTCCGCCTTCCCACCATTTCGCCCATGTCGAAAAGCAGGTCATACCGTTTGTTCCAAAATTCCACCTTCCTGCTCACATCGCTGAATGTCAATGGAAGTACTCCTTCAATTACATCAAGGGTGCGGCACGGACAGATGGTGAGGCCCCTGAATGGGGATGGTCTACTCTGAATGCTGTGGCATCAAGTACGAAGGAAATGGGACCAGGACACCGTCGAGACACGCTTGACGATCTCATCAGTGACAGTAACTGGAAGAAACTCATAGGCCTGGGTAAGTAATACGCATTGCCGTTCTGATTATGAAATTCACAATTTGAAGGCCAGTCAATTCTACGGAAATTGAAGGAAGCTGTGCCGGAGCGAAATGAGCACCAAGAAGATTTGCTTGAATTCGAGAGGTCACTCGAAACCCGATATGGAGAGCAACTGGCAAGATGGAGCGCAGACGTCGAAGCATGGGAAAAAGATATGTCAAAACCTAATCTGTTTGAGGTCAAGAGCAAGTGTACGTGTTTCCCTGTTTGTCTTACCCCCTTACTAAGTAGTTTTGCTAGCTGTCACTCAAGCTGCTGTACGCCTCCAACTTGCCCAAGAGGAATCTGACCAGGTCAAATCATCCATTCACATGGATATCTCACCAAGTGTTCTGATAAGCACTGGTATTGATCTCGAGGAACAACAGTGAGTCGTCTCTGTATTTAACATTTCGATGGGACTTATTTTCGTAGACGTCGACTTCGGGCGGACGCAGAAAAACACAGGTCCCATGCTACAGAGCACCAGAAGATGATACTTCAGCAACGCACCAATTCCCTCTTGAGACGCATCGAAACATGGGTTAGTGTCCAGATGTTGTACATGCCAGTGGTTGCGTCCCTTCAAGTAAGAAGAGCCGCTGATCCTGCAACGGTCCCAAAACCCCAAGACTTACTATTATGGCTACCATCTGCCCTCCATTGCCAAGTTCCCTGTGATGGTAGGCTTGAAGAAATTGAATGGAGGCTCCGGTTCGGACAGGCCCACGACGCCCTCGAAGAGCTGCGCCAAGCATTACGCTCCCACGCATACATGTTACACTTCAAAGATAGGTTTTTACGCGGACAGGGTGCCAATACCCGTGCCCGCAACTGCCTCAGGTCTGTTGACGTGAAGGTGAACGGTGCGGCTGCAAAATATTGTGCCGCCCACAATGCGTTATTAGAGCTATCCCCACTGCTTGGGAAAGACAGGTGGAAGGGGACTTTGCGTCGTCTAGAAAACAGTGACATCTGTTCGATGACGGAAGGCACAGATGAGTGTTCCAGTGAGGGCCGCCGATGGCTCTCGTGGATCTGGATCATGTGTGGCTACACCGAGGGGACTTCCACGTGTACGGAGGATGATTCAGAGGATTTGCAAGATGGTGCAGTTTTTTTTCGGTCAGTTACATATTCTCATCTGAGCTTTTAGCTATCCGGATCGAATGGTGCAAAATGCGTGCACGCGCACACCGATGGGCAGAAGAGGTGGAGTTGCTTGTAGAGGAGCAACAGTCGAGTGCTCAAATTCCTACACTGGCAGTCAAAATGGTGGTTAGACCGACAAGCATTGATGACAGTCGACGATGCTGCACTCCAGGAAGGGCTAAAGGCATATGCTATACTGACAAGCAACACTCATGGAGGATTTGGCGTTGCAGTTCCAATGCATGTGGAAAGACACACAGAGATATATTATGCTCGCGGATGGACACAGTGACGGTGTCGAGATGGATTCAGAGCCTCTACTTTGTACATTAGAAGGTACAACCCAGTAGTAGCGAGCAATCAAGTGAGACATAGGTTTTGCAATAGCATATCTTGCAATACATGACGTGTACAAGAGCGCCCATGAGATGTGTTGCAAGGACACAAGTTGCCCGTGTTGCGAGGTGGGGAATCAGGCACACGGGACATGTTGTAAACGGGCGCACAGGTTTTGCAGGAACGTGTCTTGCAAGGCATGTCCAGTGAGGTGGAGAAACATGTTGCAAGACATGTTGAGTCACTTGAGCGAAGGAGTTGGGCACACAGGTTTTGCAAGACGTGTCGAGTGGAGGGGGGAATTGGGCGGATGGGTTTTGCAAAAACACGTCTTGCAAAGCATGTCCGGTGAGGCAAGGAAACGTGTTGCAAGACGGGTTGAAGTAAGGAGTTGGGTACATGGGTTTTGCAAGAGGTGTCAAGTGAGGTGGGAGAGCAAAAACACATCTTGCAAAGCATTTCCAGTGAGGCAAGGAAACGTGTTGCAAGACGGGTTGAAGTAAGGAGTTGGGTACACGGGTTTTGCAAGAGGTGTCAAGTGAGGTGGGAGAGTGAACGGGGCGATGGCACCGTTGCAAGACACGTCCAGTGAAGCGGGTACACAGGTTTTGCAAGAGGGACTGAGTGAGGTAGAGAAACGGGCACATGGGATGATGGACATGTTGCAAGGCGTGAGGTGGGGAAATGTGTTGCAAAACATGTTGAGCGAGGAGCGAGACGGGACACTAGGGTCGGACTATCAGAGTTCCTGCAAAATGGATTGACGATACTGATCGGATGTCCTGCAACAAATACCCAGGACGTGGTGGATTTTCAGCGCTATGTATACGCTGTAGTAGTGGTAGTGCCGCGCGCGCCAGTACGTATGTACATGTTGCCCGACTTCTATCCAATCACTCGAAACTCCAACGTGAGCTGCTAAGCATCCAGCCTTAAAACTGTTCTATTTGTGTAGCTCGCCAGGTCCGTCTTCACCCATAATGAAACCTTACTGGGGCCTTGCCAAACACTCTCGCACCCGTTACAGAGACTTGGTGGTAGGTGCCGAAAGGATGGTAGTGATAGTTATGTTAGCTCAAACTAGCCATCTGGCAGGGTTGAAAAGGTCACGTGATAGAGTTCCGTCACGAGTTGTGACGAGCCACATTGTATCTTCAGACTCCAACCTATCTCCTTATCTCCCAACCATCATCATACGCATACATCCTTGTTCTGGTCCTTCCTCATCACTTTGAGTTCATCAGATGAGTAATATCTATCTATCAAGCATTCAAGGTGACAGTATCTGAAACAACCCTTAAAGGACTCTCAGTTAAGAGAAGCCTAAATGTATCTATAGGTTGCTTGCAAAGGGAACAGAGGACTGAAGACGAACAAGACTAGTGTTCTCCGGGCATGGCATTGGGGTTTATATACTAAATACAAGAGTGCACGGACCAAGCAGTGCTACTACTACATAAGGTAAGTATTGGAGAACATGAGGTAAGTGCATGTAGCGGACATGCGTCGTAAGCATGTATAGCTGTGCCAGCATGCAGCTTGTGCGTGTTAGAAGTAGAACATGCGTCGTATGCATGTTAAGCATGAGGTTGCAACGTGTATGCAATGTGATCGAGAAGCATGGATGTGGGTAATGAAATAGGCATGTGTGCATAGAAGCGGTGAGGCGGAGATGCATAGAAGGCGTGTCGAACGCGTGTAAGGGAAATAAATAAGAAATGGTTGTTGCTAAGTCCACGTTTGGACTAGCGATCGCAGCGATCGTAACAGTATCAATGAGTTTACGGGTTTGAAGACTTTTTCATGGGTGGATTCAATCACGGAGGAGCAGATGTATCTGATTATGTAATTGGCCTCAAGCATGAGTACCGTTCTTGGCTTCTCTCACCATTCGCTAACATAACATGCTTGTGGTGCTGCCACTTCTGTCCCATGACATGTGCAAGGAGTGTTGAAAGGTGGCGTGAGAGTAAGTCATGTGACCTGTAATTACTAGTAGTATATAAGACTCGTCTGAGTCTGAATATGAATAACACTTCTTGATCCCAAACTACATTGTTCTATTAAGAAACACCTTCCCAAAAGGTAAGTACCACTGCAGCAGTTCCCTACCCTGTGCAGCATCAGCCGCTGGGTACGCGTCATTGCAACAGGTTATGAGCCCTGCAGCTCTGACGTTCTCGAACGTCATCTGCTCAGTGGCGAACACCTTCGGAACACTGGCTGTCCCGTGCAGGCAATGCCGGACACTCTGACGCGGCAACGTTCAGAGTAACCGCCAACAGACTACAGATGTAGGGGGTCATTATGACCCTACATTCTGGAAGCTCTGAGTGTTCAGCAACGCGGGAATCTTCCCGCTCCCTTCATTAGGTTTATGCTGACACGTCACTCTTCTAGAACCTACTAGTCGACATGTCTACCTCCTCCCTCACTTCCATCACCAAGCTTAACGGCACCAACCACAAATGTTGGGCCCAGGACATGGAGGCCTATCTTCATGCCAGCGGACTCTGGCAGAAATCTCAACACAAGACCCGCCCTGCGGACACTGAGGTCGAAGCTCAGGAAAAATGGGATGACAACGATGACAGGGCCCTCGGGTCCATTCGTCTCCAGTCTCGAACCCCACGTCTGTTCCCGCTTCCAGACCCACTCTACCGCCAAGTCTCTTTGGGACTCCCTGAAACAGCAGTACGCTACCGCCTCCATCGCTTCCGCTTACACTGAGTGGAAGAACATGCTCGCAATTACCATCCCAGATAATCAGCACCCCGGCCCCGCCTTCTCTAAGTTGAATGCCAGCTTTGCGGCACTCGAGGACCTCCAACACAAGTCGCTGACAACCTCAAGGCCCTGATTACCATGGCCAAAATGCCCAAGTACGCCAAGACCCTCCATCAGCAGCTCAACGCTGCCATCGACACCGACCCCACTAAAAATAAGGTCCCCACGATGGGGGAGCTGGAGACAGCCCTCGCCGCTGCTTGGCAGCACTACCTCACCCACCGTAAGACGCAGCAAGCGCAGGCGAATAAGATTACCAATGTCCGTCGCCAACAAGGCGACCCTCAATTCTCGAAGCAGCAGCAGCCGGCGCAACCCGCCGGTGTAGAAGGCGAGAAGGAGAAAGGCAAGGGGAAGAAGCGTCGTCAGGGCAAGCGCTCTGAAGAAGGAGAGAAGAAGCGCAAGGACCGTGCGGCCACCGCCGCCAAGCAATCCTCTGCCTCATTCGCATTCGCGAACTTCTTCCAGGAGCCCGTGATTTTCAGCCCGGCCTCCCTCGACTTCACCGAGCCTGTTCCAGACCCCCACGCTCTTGCGCACACTCCCGGCGTCTCCTACCCCGGTCCCCCCGCCTTCCCGCAGGTCCTAGAGACCATCTCACTCGCCCGCCGCATTGAGGCGACCCCGCCTCCCCAGGTAATTCATAACCTGGAATCCATCGCCACTCGCCTGCTCCCATGTCCGGCAGCACTCTGCTTTCACAGAGGACGGCCCCTTTGGTGCTCGCACCCTCCCGCACAACCATGCCGGCCCCTCCACGCCCTCTCTTATGGAGCACATGGAGACTCCCCGAATCGTCGAGTTATTCTCCGATTCGGATGATGAGCATGTTGTGAGCATGGGCGAGATGGAGGTCGACGACTACATCGAAGAGTTCTTCGGTGATGCGATCGATTGGCAAGTCCCCTTTTTCCTATGTCCATCTCTAGCAGGCACTGACGCGCGGTCTTTATCGCCTCAGATATTATGTAGTTCTTATATGACGCATACGCCTGTACTAGTAGATAGAAATCCTAGTACACTTCCTTTCGCAATGTGTGATCAGTGTACGAAGCCGGTATCCGGCAAAGGAAAGGAAAAGGAACATATCCATGAGATACCACCAGATATGTGGCTCCTCGATTCAGGAGCTTCATCGCACTACACCAACGATTTGGACGACCTGATTGAGTACTCTGAGTTTACTCAGCCTACTTTCTCTCAGACTGCAAATGGCAAGGCCCACATTTTGGGTAAAGGCACAGCAATAATATGATACAACGGTAAACTTGTGCGGTCATCGCCGGTTATTTACATGCCTACATGCAATGTAAAGCTCATTTCCATGGGCACCTTGTTAGTTGATGTGTGCATGACCCTTAAAACCCGCGCCAATACCATAGACATCTTTGATAAGTGTTCTATGCAGATCGTCCTGAGTTTCCACTCTCACGGTGATACCATGTACTGGATACGTGCAAACACAGTTCGTCCACAAGTCGACTTAGCGTCTATGACCTCTGTGGACTATGAACTTTTACACCGCCGTTTAGGCCACCCCTCGCGCGAAGTGCTCCGCGCTGCTAAGAAGCACATTAAGGACTTCCCAGAGATCGATATACCATCGAACCCTCCTATCTGTCCGGGCTGCCAACTTGGCAAACAGCCCAACTGTACTTATCCTCATAGCGAGAAGCAGGCTACCGCTCCCTTTGAGTTGATTCATTCACATCTTAAATCTTTTGAGATCGATTCGTACCACAAGTACAAGTACGCTGTCGTCTTTTATGATGACTATACCTCCCACGCTTGGTTAATGTATATAAAGACCAAGGATCAAACCCTTCGTGTCACCAAGCAGTTCATTGCCCACGTCCGGAATCATTCCAACACCGTGATAAAACACTGGCGGACTGACGCTGGCGGAGAATTCACCTCTGCGGCCTTCAAGGATTATATGAAGGACAATGGCATTAACATGCAACAATCCACCCCCTATGTACACCAACAGAATGGGCGCGCGGAACGCCTAATCCGTACTCTAATGGATAAAGCACAACCTATGCGACTTCAGGCTTGTTTACCTGAGTCATATTGGGAATTTGCGCTATTTCATGCGCTGCACGTGTACAATCGTACCCCCTCTGCTCGATTGAACTGGAAAACGCCATCTGAGATGCTCTCTGGCTCTAAGCCGATCATATCACATCTTCAGGTCTTTGGCTGCGGTGCCTACGTGCACATTGCTCCAGAAAATCGTGGTGGGAAATTGCAACCCAAGTCGCAATTGATGATCTACCTAGGTGTTTCCACCGGTAGTGACTCAAACTACCTTTTCATGCGCCCTAACAACGCGCTTCATATCTCGGCACATGCCATTTTTGATGAGAACCTGTTCCCCAGGTGCTCCAAGGCGCAGCCTCACAGGCCGATTAACCATCCGCCTGCCCCACACAATGATGATGATGAGTCTTCTGACTCGGATTCTGATCCGGATGGGTCTGATGCGGAACTCGCTCCTCGTCCACACTCTCCTTTACAACAGAAAGCACTGCGGCCCCTTACTCCACCTCCGGTTGCTCCTCCCTCACCTCCTCCTGCTACACCTCCCCGGCGGTTCCCGCTCGCCCACAACGCCCTCAACACGAACGACGTGCCCCTTTCCGTCCTGGAAATGTATATGGGGAACGTCATGATCCGCTTAGACAGCTGCGTGACATCGAAAGGATTCAGATTGGCGAAAGCTAGTCGAAGGATCAGGAGCTGGTCCATCGGATTCACCAGTAGTCCCTGGAGGCATGCCCCACTCCCCGACTCCGTCGGAAGAAGATGTGGACCGCATGACCAGGGAAGGGGGAGACGCTTTGGTTTCATACCTCTGCAACCGTGCCATACCTCTCGACGAACACTCAAATGTCAACTATAGAGAATGGACATACCGCAACATACTGAAGTTGCCCAAAGAAGAACAGAAGCTATGGCGTAAAGCCTGTGACATAGAGCTTCAAATGCTCAAGGACCACAAGGTCTATGAGATCGTAGATCGACCCACACACAGAAAGGTCATAAAAAACCGATGGGTCTTTGATGTAAAAACCGACGGAAGAAAGAAAGCCCGGCTTGTAGCCAAGGGCTTCTCCCAAGTAGAAGGGATTGATTTTGATCAAATATTCTCTCCTGTCGTACGCTTTGAGACAGTGCGGTGCATGCTCGCCCTCTCAGCATTAGAGAACTGGTACATAACTGGTCTCGACGTCCGATCCGCCTACCTATACGGCAAACTGGACGAAGAACTCTACATGGAATTCCCTGAAGGCTTTATGCCTCCTCATCTAAAGGGAAAGGTTCTAAAGTTACTACGCGCCTTATACGGCCTAAAACAAGCAGGATTAGCTTGGTGGCGCGAACTAGACCAATCCATGAAAGAACTTGGCTTCATGCGTCTTAAAACAGATGCTGGCCTATTCATATATCGCAAAGGCAAAGAGCTCGTCCTAGCGATTATCTACGTAGACGACACCATCTTCTGCGGCCCCAACAAAACCTTTGTAGACAAGGTTAAGGCTGCCTTCATGAAGAAGTGGGACTGTCGCGACTTAGGAGAAACACACGAATTCCTAAGAATGAACATACGTCGAGATGGTCAAACTATTAAGATAGACCAGCGAGAATACCTCGACAAAGTTATAGAGCGATGTGGAATGACTAACGCAAAATCGCCAACACCCCTCTCCCTCAGGGCTACTACCCAGAGAAGAATGAATCTCCTGTCAACCCGGAACTTCGGACGCGATTCCAGACAGTGATCGGATCATTACTGTACCTCATGATCGGTACAAGACCAGACATCTCATATGCGGTTACCCAACTCGCCCGCATGTCCGCCAACCCATCAGAAGAGCACCTAAACAAAGCTCTATACATTTGCCGGTACCTACTAGGAACCCGAGACTATGCTCTCGTCTATCAGGGCAAAAGCGGTAAAGGCATCATCGCCTGCACCGATTCTGATTGGGGACAAGACAAGGTCACCTCCCACTCGCAGACAGGTTATTACCTGAAACTCGCCGGACGGTGTGTTTTTGTGGAATTCACACTTACAAAAAACCACTGCTCTGTCCTCTACTGAGGCTGAGTACATGGCCTTGAGCGACTGTACGCGCCAGGCTATTTGGATTTATCAAATGATGGAAGAGCTCGGTTACAAACTTGGCCCTATCCCATCTGTGGCCCTTGCCAGTCTCACGGATCCTCGTATTTCAGAGGTTCAGAGGTTTAAGGAAGATCATAAGGAGCGAGGTTGGAAGTATATGGCTTTAGTTGAGATATTCGTACTGAAGGTACGACAGAGAAGTACAGGAGGTTTATATACGATAGAGACCCGGAAGAAGTCTGGGTCCGAACTACTGCGCGAAGGCAATGTACATAGGAATGACTGACGGAGGCGGAACACAGCCGGAACAGGCTGTACGGACTGGTACAGGGAATGCAGACTACGACTGAAGGGGATTAATGAAAAGTACAAGTTCGGAGATGTAACTCCGTGGATGTCCAATGGATCTGTACAAGTCCGAGGTTTCAGGATAGGGGCTAAGGAGATGATCTCCGGAGTTGAACTCCTAAGTGAACTCCTAAGGGAGTGGAATGGAGATGAACTCCTGAGGTGGAGATGAACTCCTAAGGGTGGAGATGAACTCCTAAGGGAGTTCTTCGGAGGTGTGGCCTTATTTACAATCAAGGTTCGCTCTTTATAGCACAGAACCCTGTTACCGAAAAACGCTCCAAACAAACATATCCAAATCTGGTATCACTTTGTACGTGACGCTGTGATGGTATGGAAGCAGGTTGAGCTACTGTTTATCCCTGGAACTGATAACCCAGCGGATATGTTCACCAAGAACCTTGGACACATCAAGTTCAAGCAGTGCCGCTCCCAGCTCGGTTTAGAGCTTTACTCGCCGTCTTCATGATTGTGCGGATGTCTCTATTTTTACTATATAACTTCTCACTTGCATATCTACGTATCCACCGTATACTAGACAAGGGGGAGTGTTGAAAGGTGGCGTGAGAGTAAGTCACATGACCTGTAATTACTAGTAGTATATAAGACTCGTCTGAGTCTGAATATGAATAACACTTCTTGATCCCGAACTACATCGTTCTATTAAGAAACACCTTCCCAAAAGGTAAGTACCACTGCAGCAGTTCCCTACCCTGTGTGGCGTCAGCCGCCGGGTACGCGTCATTGCAACAAGGAGGACGTGGAGGGCAGCACAATGATGACACTGCCATGGCACCATCAAGCACATAATGTACATGCTATCACACTCACGCACAAGTAAGTCTTGCTAATGTCTTGGGGAAAATGACTCTGGACAAGGTTAGACTCACCGGACCAACATTCACTCACCCCTTTTTTCACAGCTCGAAAAGGCAGCAAAGCCTTGAAAATCTGCGTCCGCGCACACGAACATGGACGACTTGCTCGCTTGCACTGTCAGTCTCCTCTCGGTCCTCAACGGTGGCGGGGTGGACTCTCACACAAAGACATCATCCTCTCGGGGTGCAAGTGTGGGCATCAACATAGATACCCTTGCCTCGCAAGTGTCCATGACACTCCGTGAACCAAGAAACCCATGTTGGACGACACTCAAACAGGCGGTCACTGCCAGAGGCAGTACGCACCCGCGAGAACGTGGGTCGGAGCGTATCCAAGCCTGAAAAGTGGTCTGTGCCACGCACCGCCGGTATCGCATCGCACGTTGTCTCTACATCCGGGTCAGTGCGGAGGCAAGTCCAGACAAGGTTAGATTCACTGGTAATGTGTCATTGACTTACCACACACAGCTGCCAAGTCGCAGACTCGAGACTGTGGACTCGCGGACAATTGCAATACCATTGAGGCTTATTCACTTGTACTACAGTAAATTCACATTCGACTCGGAGTTGTTGTACCCAATAGATTCATTTGATGCGGAAATTGATCCTATCTAACTACCTGAGAATGAGCTTGGCGGCACACGAAATATTAGTTGTTTCCACGGCGATTTTGAATGTGTTGATAAAACATTGGGATTCAGCGCCGAAGACGCTGATTTCTCGTAGACCAAATGTCATCAATCAGCGTCAAGATTTGGCATAAATTTAAGTGATGGATGCTGATTTCCAACGACGTTGACAATGATTCCTATTGATTTGGACACTAATCTACAGCGACTTTACTATTTACAGTGCACAGTATGTAAGTTCAGACCGCAAGCCCGAACTCCGAGTCATTCTTCTCACAAAAAGTTTCGCCCGTAGTCGGCGACCACAAAATCGAGTGCTGGAATATGCTATCATGTCACGGCCATGTCGTTTCGTTCCAGCGCACGATTGAACCAGCATAATACCTATCATCTACCCAACCACTTCAAGCCCCATCTGCCATTTTTTCTATACCCCGCGGAAAACTGGCAGCACGTCTAGAAAGCGACTCGGACGAGAACCACGATGCTGAGTCAGGGATGCGATAGAGCCGTGGTTTCAAACCCGCAATATGGTATGAAACCTTCGCGACAAGAGAATCCTGGTGAATGTGCGGTTTCTGGTTTCGATGTGTAGGTGGCTTGTCATGGCTCGTGGAACGGATAACATCTCGCTTGCAATCTCCATGGAAGCGCGTAAAGTGTATCTCAAAGAGCAAGTGAAACGACATCAGGACCGAGAATTCAGGAGAAGAATAGCGCACCTTGAAAACCGGACCGCATACAGTCACGCAGTGGGTCCGGATTCCAGAATGAGGATGTTGGTGACTGAGCCATCCATCACCGATCGGTCTTGCCAACTCATCGAAACCCATTAATTGCTGGCTTCAAGTCCCGGACTTGTACTACAAATCGCGAACACACCCGTGGCACGGCTTCCGTGTCAATGCCAAAATTCGTCACTGAGAAATGACGTCGACGCTCAAGCTGCTCGTCTGTCTTACAGACTAACACGCATTAGACTTCACGCAGAAGAACAGGTGACACCACGAAGCTGCATGATGAGAACCGAGGAAATGTGTAATGGATGGAACATATTTTGGATGGCCGCCCAAAGCTTTACTAGCATGATATCTTACAACATGTGTGTCGCCGTTCAGGCCTAGGCAGGTTCCTACCCGATATCCCTACTTCCTGTCTTTCAAATCTGGCAAATGTCGCGATAACAAGACTAAGAGCGTGGTGATCATTGCCAGGACAGCAAAAACCAAGTTGCCGCCCAAAATGTTGTACTCTTTGGAAACGGCGAACAAAGAAGTTGTCAATGCTGGTGCAATCGCACGCGCAATAGACGAAGAAGTCTGGCTGATCCCATTCACAGAGCCGAAAGACTGCTTATTGGGAGCTACTCTCATGACAAATATAAAAATGGCAGCTACACGACGAACGTCAGATCACTGAGGATTAGAGACTGAACAAACGCACGAAATGCCAGGTCCATAAGGACCATGGATACGAGTTGCATGACTAGAAGAATCCAGATTATTGGTCCGACCGTGCCACGTGCTGTAACGACAGCACTCATGATAGGGAAGAGCAGGATCAGCGGGTAAAAGCAAAGGATTGCGCAACAAAACACTTTCTGGGCTCCGAACCATTCTATGAGTTTTGCGCCAAACAACGCTTGTACAATGCCATCCAAAATTCCAAAGGCTGATAGAAGTATACCGATGATGGAGGGCGGGAGTCCAAGGTCACCGATTTCAATGGGTGATGAACAAAACAAGGGCAGAAGAACAAGGATGGAAATGTATCCAAGCCCCAATGCCCCATAATTGACGACAGGTATCATTACAGAGTACGTTTGCAGGAGGGTCAACACCGGGACAGGTTGCGCATCGTTCGCGGGAGAGTTATCTGGAGGATCCTCATGTGTGTGTCGATCTAATGGAGGCTGTTTCCCGACTTTCGAAGGCAACGACTAAAAAGAAACACATGATTCTTAGCCGGTTCGAAGCATACTGGTGTCGTACCTCCTTCATGAATATTATACAAACCAAAAATGTCGACAAGGTAAAACACCCCGACACCAAAGACGGAAGGAAGTACGGGTATGTTGCCCAAAATTCACCCTGAAAGATGTGGGGCCATTGCTCTTGCGGCTTCGCTAGTGCACCCCCATATAACGGGCTACAAATCAGCATGAGTCTCACGAAGCCAGTCAGAGTGCCTAAACGCACGCGATGGTACCCCCGATGCGAGAAATGGGTAATACGAGGGTAAAGACCTGTGCCATATTGGTGTCATCGGTCAGATCGCCGAGCATACTCTTCATCACCCCAATGTTGCCATTGAGAACGCCAGCGATACACCGGCTTGGGCATCCCTTCAGTCAAAATTTCAGACAAGGCTCGATGTTACATACCTGATGATGAGCGTGCCCAGTGTCCGCGATAAGCCAAAGGCAAAGTTAGACACACTGAGACCGAACAGACCGAGTAAAATGAGGGGGCGGCGACCCATGGAATCAGATAACCGGCCCCAATGCCATGTCGTGAGTGCTTGGGTGAAGAAAAAGAGAGATTCCTGCGCGGAGTGAGTTCGGCAGCATATCTGAGAATGTATGCGCGCCTACGATGAGGCCTGCATAATAACCGATCTTGCGATCGTCTCCTCCTGTGATGCCGAGTTCGCCGATGAGCTTTTTTTCATGGAGCGGACCATCAGACATTGCAAGATACAGAAACAAATGACCAACCTGATTGATGAAGGAAAAGATGTACATAGACGAGAATGGTTCGGCAATCAAGGTGAGAAAGGCAAGACTAATCTGACTCCATGGCAAATGTGTTTTAGACTTTCTCTGGAGAAGTGGTGACTCCTCATCGGAACGTCTGTCATGGCTCGCCATCATCATCATGGTACTTCAGCAAGGCAGCTGAAATGAACGGCGCTTTCGCAACTCAGCAAGCCCCCTCATTGGCTGATGCTCGATGAGGGTTTAAGCGATCCTGACTTACAGCATCATTTACTCACTGGAGAGCGCAACTATTGCGTTGTGTTTTGGTGGCTACAAGCCTAGGCGAGGGCTTAATGGGTCCTCTCTTTTCTACGGCACTTTCCCTGAAATTCCCATTTGTATCCTGCTCAATGAGCAGGGTTCGAGTTGAAGTCGCAGTAAGCAAAGAGGAAACACAAAAAAGGATGGGGTTTCAATGGTGAGTTGGTTCCCACGATTATGGGGTGCGAAGAAACCTTGTCAAGCAAGCATCGGGAAGCAATAGGCGCGGAAGGAGGGTACTTTGTGAGTCGTGGGCTAACTTTTCGAGGGTTCGCTCAGCATGAAACGGCTCTTGAACGGTAGGGTACGAGTCGGTAACTTCTCGGATCGCTGTCCATAATCGTGTGCGAAGATGTCCTTCATGCTGGATTGGCTGTTTCATGTGGACTATCAGCCGTGTAGGAGTTGTGGATGATCCATGGGACGTTGTAACCTTCGATTTTTGCTGCCGCGAGACTTTCAGGTTCAGGTTGAATTCTCTGGAAACCCAAACTCGTCACAAAATCAACCCTTCCATCATGCCAAACACGTCCGGTGACCTTTTTGTGAAGCAACCACTATCTTGTATGATTCCTTTATCTATCAGTAACTGTTACCATACCAGCTCGTACCCCGCGGAAATGCAGCTGTCTAGAAAAGCCACAGAAGCGAGAGCCGCGACACTGACGGCGAGCTGAGTCAAGAGTACGTAGTTTCAGGATACGAAACCTTTACGACGAGAGAAATCCCGCAGTGATTCAAGTTATATGTCTTGTCTCAGCTGCATGAGCCGTATCTTCGCCCTGCAACGTTCACAATGAAACCGGAAATCTCCATGGAAGTACGCTGTATTTCGCGAGGAGCAAGTGAAACGACATCAAGACCAAGGCCGAGCGCTGAAATTTGAAACTTGAAGAATGATGGAACAATCGCATCAACGCCAGAACTCGTCACCAAGCGAACACTCCCTCGCCATCTCAAATTGCTCGTCCGTCCTACAGACTAACATGCGATTTCCCCCGTCATGCTTACCGATATCGATGACAGGACCCTCATGGTGCTCTAGCCCCTGGTTCACGTGCTCATCTATAGCCGAATAGCCCAAGCAGGAGACTGCCTCTCCAATGGCACTCCTCAAATCCTGACTTCGTTCTCCGATCCCACCGGCAAATACCAGTGCATCAACCTTGCCGCGAAGGGACAGATGATACGCACCGACGTAATGCAAGATGCGATCGAGCACAATGTGAAACGCGAGTGTGTAAGGGTCCCCTATTGCAACCGACGGTGGAGCGGAGAGGTCGGCCTTCTTGGTGATTTCCCCAAAGTCAGTGGTTCCTGTCAATGCTTTCCAACCTGCTTGACGATTGAGGATTTCCTCTGCCTAAATTCTTGCAGTCAGTATAGAAAAAGTAATCAAGAAAACAAGGAACAGACTCTGGTGACGTGGACTTCTTTGGTCATCGCAGAGTCATAACTCAACCGACTCAGAGGCTCGCTCGCGTAATGGAAAATGAGACTGGGATCAACGTCTCCCGCTCTGGTAGCCCCAGGAAGTCCACTTAAAGGAGTAAGACCCATGGATGTATCGATGGACTTTCCGCCCCGAATCGCGCAGGCAGATGCTCCAGATCCTAGGTGCAGTGCAATGATATTTAACTCATCTTCGTCCTGAGGAGCATCAAAGTGAGCACCCTGGTTCAACCTTTCAGGAGGAGGGGGTGCACCTTGTGCAGATGATCGGCAATCATGTCTATAATGAAGGCATCTAAACGTCATAAGCATATAGATGCACTGTCTATGGATGGACACTTGCAACTCAGACCATGGAAGCCATACTTTTTCAGACCATGTTCTTGCGCGATTTTCTGGTCGATAGCATAGGTCGAGACATGGCGAGGCAGGTCCCGGTGGAATGCAGTGTCGAAAAATGCAATTGACAGGGCGTGCGGCAGGGCGTGGATGCATGCGCGTATGACGGACAGCGCTGCCGCATTGTGCCTGCCCAGAAGACAGTTCAATCAGGGCGATACAAGGAGAATTGAGAGGGGCTCACAGAGGAGCCAAGTCAGACAGTGTCTCGATGTGATGGTAAGACTGCTCGGAGATGACCGTAGGCTCCGTGTAATCTCCACCATGGACAACACGATGGCAAATATGCTTGACTTGTTGGCGGTCAATGCTTACATCCGCCTTGAGACGGTCCAGAAAGTAGATGAACGCAGATTCATGGTCGCGGAGTAAGGGTACTGGTGGGTTAGGATGTCTAACCGCCTGACTTAAGTTGGGATGCTGTTGGAACGAGACCCTGGCTGGGGGGGAAGAAATGGAAGAGATAGTGGATGTCAAGAGCAGGCGTGGCGCCTTTGGGTCTTCTGATACCCGCTGGTAGAGCGAGATCTTGAGCGACGAGGAGCCTGCGTTCACTGCGAGTATGAGGGACATGTCGGGGGTCAGCCCAAAGTCAGCCTACTCAGGGGAATTTGGCCTCTTAAGTAAGCCCGTGGTCTAGTTTGGTCTAGACGCATTCGAGACACAATCGTTGGCGTCAAGTTGGCGTCCAGATAACAAGTCTAGCCCGGCGTTACTCCTCTCCTCATTCCTAGGGTCATCATCATCTCTAATGACCGCGAGTTGGCCGTCCCCAATCACACGATTCTCATTCGCAAAAAACCACGTTGGATAACCAGATCTGGACAAGGTTGGCATATCAACTCTACACCCTGATTAAAGACCGTAGATATCGGGCACGACTGTTCTTGAGACCAATCATCGCCGTGCCAGAATTCTTAAAAAAGCAAATTCAGAACTCATAGAGGGAACAGCGCTTAAAGAAAACTTTGAATGCAAGATCATCAACTCAGCTTTGCATAGGCCGGATGGCCACCTTTGGTAAATACCACTCAAAGACAGATGGAGACAGTTGACTGATCGGGAAAACGTTGCCTCGAGTGGAAACTAGCTTCGCGCCTGTCCGCCATAAAGCATGCCGAAATGAATCAGGGTCGCGAGTCTGTGGAACGTGGTCATATGAATTCTTTTCAATACACATCTTCGAACAGCCGGGTGTACTCCCCCGACGCGGGAACACTGAAAAAGATGACCCAGACACATAGAGATCCCGAGTTGCCTCGTGGTGAGAGGAGACAATAAAACACTCAACCTAACAGAATTCGATAGAGTAGAAGCCAGCGGCGTTTTCCAAAACAACGGACAGATTTTGACTGCGAATCCGGAAGTAGCAGGTAAGGCCCAGCAATCACTATATCTGACCCCTGATCACGCACCGATCTACTGCGTCTTTGGAAGGCGCTTGTGGCGGTTCCGCGACGATGTCATGACCGGCATTGTCGTTGCGGACACGTAGATTAACGGCGCTTAGAGCCTCCTTTCTCCCGAAATAAGCCTAGGTCATATTAGTGAACGCGGGACGGATAATATTCCTGATCGCACATTACCATGTCAAGGATCACCCAGTCATAATGATGAATGAGCTCCGGCAGAAACGAAGGCGTGACCGTGTCCGGGACGTGAAACAGCACTACTTGTTTGTACAGGGCAACACCCAGTACGGTCTCCGTCCGTAGAACACGGAGATCTTGTCGAAGGTGGAAGTATTGTCAGGTGGACGAGCGCTCCGGGATACAGAACTTCGTTCCGGTGCATTAGGATGCTGCTTAGGCCCGGGCTCAGAGAACTTCCCACCGGTACACGAGAACCCATTAGTGCCACCGAATAGTACACCCGAAGAGAGCGCAAACGAGAACTGCGAGCAGCCCGCCGCCATCGCGGCGGCCAGGATGGAGATTTGAACGAACTATCAAGAAGTTCATTTGAGGTTAAGGTAGTGTCGCAACTGACGGTCCTCAGATTAGCTGAAGCGGCGTTTGGATCTCAGACTGCTAATATGCCCAGAAAAAAAGTCACCAGTGAGGCCAAGTCCTGATTGGTGGTCACTCCCACGAAAAAGGCAAGTTTCAGATTGCAGTGTCGTTTCTTACTCGCTGCGTCGCGTTTCGGAAAGTAAGCGGCCCGTTTGCAGGGTCGCGGGTATCAGCAACGTAATGATTGTTCCAATGTCACGTTCGCGTTCGAAGAACCTGGCGGAAGAGCGGAAGCCGTGGCACCTTGACTACCCAGCGATGACCATGTCAAACCACGAGTTCTCTCCAGAACACCTCGTCGCTCAGATGAGAACTCAGGTGACCTACTTTGGGCCGATCATTCGGCTGCCGAGAATTTGACGGTGAGAGCGGACGAGTGACTGGGTACTGGCGTTGGGAATATCCCCGCCACTGATCTGATTATCTCCCGCGCAATTGGGTTCTATCTTGGTCCGCTGGCTAGTCTGTAAGTCGACATGCTCCCAGAGAAATCCTTCCATGACGCGATTCTTCGCCCCGGTACCGGGTCCGGTGTTTCAGAATCGGTACACCGATACAGTGGCATCCTCATCGACCCCTGATCATGCTGCTATCATCATCATCGAGTGTTCTCATCCTTCCTAACTGAGGCCGAAAACGCTCCACGGTGCTTGATATCCACATGTATCCAGCTATTCAGGAGTGATCAACTGATCTTCAACTCTAGGCGTACCTGACAGCGACCCTGATTCATGTATATCTGCATGACATTCATTCAAGCCTGATTGTCCAGGGACGTCTACAAGTAGATCTATTGTCAAATCTACGCCTCACAAGTCACCACGACAGGGACGGATGGAAGGCCGGCCATTAACTAACATGACCTTTTCCCAAATGGCGGAAATACCTCGAAGACCGCATCACCAGCTGGGTAACTAGGTCATGAGTTCCATTTATGTAACCAGGCTGAGTAGTCATCTGAACAATAACTGTCTCACCAGTAATAGTATCTTGATGCTGAAACTCGTGCTTCATATGTTCGCGGCCGGCTGAACCATGACGAGCACCCCATTTCTCAACAAAGTGTATTCAGGGGATGTTTGATCCCAGCATAAAATTAGAGACAAGCAGATTACCACGCATCGAGGGAACATACTAGAAATACAAAGCACGATACAAAACAAGGTGGAATAAAATAAATAACTAAAATGCTCTACACTACTCCAGTGTGAACTTGAAACCGTGCAACATCATCTGTTAGAAGCCCGTGGAGATAAGACCACAGGTAGCTTGCCCTTCGTCGCCACGAAATAATCCTTTAGATCACGATCCCAGCATTCGGGGTCGTATCCATCCGCAAATCCGAAGTCCAGACGCTGCATCATCATACAAACAACAGTTCGCATCTCTTGATACGCGAGATTTTTGCCGACGCAGTTCGCGGGCCCGAACGAGAATGGGATGAAAGCCGCCAGATCATGCCTGAAAGGAGTCTTGTCTGTGCCATTTGAGTCCGGGTATCCCAATGCTTTTCTGTCGTCCTCAGACAGCCATCGCTCTGGCCAAAAAGTGTTGGGCATTGGTGAGAAGTAACGAGGGTCGCGATGGAGAGAATAGACATGGACAAAAGCATTCGTTCCCTCCGGCACGAAACTAGAGATGAAGAAATGAGAATCATGGATATAAAACTGGCTGCTAACTCACCAAGGTCCTGCTAACCTTCCTCCACTGCTTTTTGTTGCCCCACGCTGACTTCCACTGAGTACGGGTGGAAACAACCGGAGGCTCTCGTTACTGGAACAGTGACACGTTAACTATGTTCGGTGTTACAGAAAGGCGAAACAACCCACATCACGGCATTGAGATACTGCATTTGTGGGTGGTGTGTAGTAGACGAAGCATCTTCGCCTGGAGGGTAATAGCGATCAACTTCCGCTTGGAGCCTGCGGTAAGCGGTGGGGTGGCTTAATAGAGCCCAAAATAAACTGCTGAGCGTCGTCGCGGTGGTGTCTGATCCTGCAACTATAGTAAGAACCCCGTCGGAAGCAACCTCCGCAAATGTGGGAGGGGAGCGTTCAACCCCCGCTTCATCGATCTGAGATATCATGGGTACACTCAGTCTCATCCAGAGAGTATGTTGCAAAACCACTTACCAGGTAGTGGAATAGATCCTTTGACTGAGAACCTTGGGTTCGTCTGAGCGATGCTCGCTCCTGACAGAACGATCGGAATTTCTTCAAGTCTGAACCGATCCCAGGGAGTCTAACATAGTATTTCCCTAACCAGGGAACATGGGTCAGGATCAAAGCAAGTCTGGAAGACCATGAGTTCGTCGCATTCATCGATGATTGATCAATGTACGTACGGTAACCCACTTTCCAGGAGGTGCCATGTATTGTCCTTATCGCCATCGCGAAGCATGTCAGAGCCTCCACCAAATCTGCACAACACGTTGAGATGGGAACAATCCTTGGGGAGAAGAGCGCCTTACGCCATATCACTCATGAAGTCGAATCTACGATCTTTGTATTAGGTTACAGCCGGAAAGAGAGGTGAGAAAGCTCACGTAAAATGACTAATCCACTCTGCCAGGTTGACGGGTTGTTGCTGTTGTTCGAGTGCAGTCACGAACTGGTGGACTCTCTTGCCAAGTATTTCTTCGTAGCCTTTGAGGGCAGCTGAACTGAACCCTCTGGCCCATGGCTTCCGGCGGCGTGCGTGCTCCGCGGGATCCCGTAAGGCTATCATTGCTCTGATCTTCGTCTGCTCAGCCATGCGACCGTCCCAATCTATGGCAGTAAGTTCCGGTGCTCCACAAAGCAAGCCAAGTGAACCTACGCGGTCCTTTTGGGAGGCCAAAGTATCCCATAAGAGGGGATATTGCCGCCACGTTGCGGAATGACAGCTCATTGGGACCTGACGTTCACATTATCAGATAGAGTGAAAAAGGGTGTGAATGAAGCATCTTACCGATTCTTACCACGTCACCATACTTCTGGTGTAATTCGTAATAGTATTTATGCTGTTTTCCGGCTGAAGATACCCAAGCCATCCAGAATTTCGAGATGCGACACGAGATGGGACCTGGATACTTGGCCAGGGGATGGAAGGGTGAAAGTCGATAAGCAAGGACAGAGACAAGGATGGTGGAATGATAGAGAAAGAAAGTGCATGCTGCGATGCGAATGATGGAAGGGAAGCTAGACAGGAACACGCCCGTCAAGGTGGCTGGAACGAGAACGAGAAGGGCGATATGAGAGAGTGGGTTGACGGGTTCATAGCGGTTGAACACTAGATGGCAAGCCTTGGAGACACGTCAGGAGAATGGAGGAAAGAAGAAGAGAGGTGCGCACAATGCCGGCAGCTACGGTGAGCACGGAGGCGTCCTTGGTGGAAAGTGGGTACATGGCTGACTCTCGGGAGGGTGGACAAAGAGAAACGGGAGGATGGGGTCTTTATAAATGCTAGCGCAGAGACGCTCACGGATTCGGAAGTCGGAAGCAGGAGCAGGATCGACTTTCCGACAATCTAGCACCGTGAAGTTGACAGGAACCGGACAAGGAAGTTTTTGACTTGTGAACAAGAGTAGGGAAACAAGATCTTTGAATAGAGATCGGATGTCCCGAGACATCGGTCGGGAAGCAGATGGCTGGACAAGGTGTGGGTGGTGTTCTGGAAGCGGGGGCATCGAATGCGGAGCAACCGTCTCGAGCGCCATGACAAAGAAAGGGAGATATCGGTTAGGTTGGAACAGTATTAGGCAAGCGAAGCCGCGGTGACGGTAACACAAGTGCCGAGCTGAATGCAAACTTGAGCTGAGTGATGTCCGTGGACTTAAGTTAATGGACAGGAGAGGAAGGACCTCGTGTGCATGTGGCACCGAAAGCGGTGTCGGAACAACGCCAACAGGTGTGGATCCTTCGCATGGTGAAAATATGCGAGGACAGAAGTCATCATGATAGGAAGACACGGTGGCTGATCGCGGTCGTGGTCGCGGTCGGGAATGGCCCTCTGCAAAGCTCTCAATATACGACACATGCTAAATTGGGTGTTGCCTTTAAGAGTAGTCAGGGACATGCCGTATCGCGGCAGATTATCGGCCCTTATGTACTCAATCAACATTTGTACATGTACGACGGCGATGTCCTTGTCAAAATCACCATACATGTCCTCTCCAGCCGTTTGCGCCCAATAAGTCTCGAACCGAACACCAACCCGCCATAATTCACGCGGGTCCATTCGCTAGACTGTCCGGTTCAAGTTCATTCCACAAATCACTTCTTGGCGGCCGGCCACAACAATAAAACCGTGTATACTGCTGATATCGAGGTCACAGGACAGGCGGAAGAAGCCCGCCACTATCAGCTATTATTTATGAGAACCCTGTACCGGGATGCACGTTGCACCGTCACCCTACGGCATCACAGCAGGCGAGCGGCAGGCTGTTATCGCAACGTACAGGCGCGGGAGGAACAACGCCATCACCGACAAAACAAGGCCCCTTCACATGCCAAACGCCCTGATTTCGGGCCCGAGGTCTGACGGGGCTATAAAAACAAGCAAGTGGGGCATGTCAATTTGACTTCAAGGGGGGCAAACCTGAGACACCCGAAAAGAAGGAACAAGTCAGAAAGTCCGAACATCTAAAAAAAAAGTATTCCAATTCTGGTCTAGAGACTTGCGCGCAACTTCCGAGCGTTCAGCCATATCGCCGAGGCGTATTCACAAATCATTGACGCCGTAAGAACCAGTTTACGCAAGGGGAAAGCGAACCAGGTCGTAAATGTGTGAAAGCATTGCCCTCTGAGCTTGAAAGGATGCGAGTCTGGATGGATCATCGCTATTTACTCCATATGAGTAGATGCCCAGAACACATGAACGCCTACGGTCTTCACTCGCATGGAAACGCGCTTTGTAGCCGATGAATGGCAATAATCTGTCCGATAAGCCCCCCTGTGGTGGTTACAGCCACTGATATGAGATATGGAGCTGGGCGGAAGTGGCCAGACTACCTCGTTTTTGAATGAAAAATCACCAAGTGCGGTGAGTGGGGCGTATTTCACAAGAAGTCCGATTGATAAGTATGATCGCCGTGTCACCCAGGTGCCGTATTTCGCCGCATTTTGAACCTCGAGTTACATCAACCTGAGGGCATGGGTTGGAGTGAATGATGAGTAAGGAATATTTCGCACCATGACCTGCAGCAAGAGATTTCACGGTAGAATGCCTCATCTGAGTACAGCCGAGGATAGCCGAAGACTCGCAGTGACTCACATGTAGCGTTGTTCAACTTGAATAGCATCCGGTTTGGCTATGCGACGCTACGAGTCGTTGAACAAGGCACAGTCTGCGCAACTGCGGCGCATTCCGATTGATGCACATACCTGTCATGTCAGCTACAGCGTTTCAAATCATCATGGACCCGCGGAGGAGGGCAAGGTCACGCTCTTGTTTCTGCGCCGCTTGGCGAGTAAAATCGCCGAATAGCATTCTGATTGGTGGTCCACGATTGAGCACAAGAGATCGGTGACCTTAGATCGGATGCACACCATCAGATGGCTGCCTTCAAGGGAATAGTGCGAACCTTGCGATCGGAACTAGACAAGGTGGCACAAGTGGGGTACGGCGTTTGCCATCAATCGATGACAACACGGGCTGGCTGGCCCACGAACCCTAAATTAACGGATATGGTTAAAAGCACAAAAGCATTTCCCGATTAACACGACCTCGTGTTGGGCGATCTAGCCAAGAAGCACTTGTACCGTGAACCAATTCACATGCCTGTTTGTGATTAGCTGTTCGAGTTGTTGTCCGAGCGATTTGCGCGTGGATACAGGGCATTGTACAAGAGTCGAGGTGGGGGCACGCATGAGGAGCACGGTGGATGGGAATGACGCAGGGAGTGGGTAAGCCGGAGTGTAGGTCAGCGCCGTCAAGGTCGGAAATGCATGCGGGTGCCCGTCAGGACCTAACCACCCCGGCGCCAGCAATTTGACAAGGACTCGCCGGAGGACAATGCGCGGGGGGAAGACGAGTCTGAAACTCCGCGGTCATTGTCTTGACTATATTGTCAATGTCAAAGTGAACGGCTTATGTCATCCGTCATGTGCCCCAGTCTTCACACGATCTTCGCAGGCCCTCTGACAACTCTCCTCACAACCGTCATGTACCCCATCACTGCCTCCATCCGCAGTCTCCCCTGTTTCGCGCAGATCCGTGCATTCCACTCTCCCTTTGTTGTCCTGAATGCCACCAATCACTTGAACACCACACCCCCATCCACCGCAGCACCCATATACGAGAAGCAGCACGACAGTTCCCCAGAGCCCCATCTGTCATCCTCAGGAACGCGCACATACGTCGTATCAGAACCTGACCCGTCTAATACTCCTTACCAAGTCCCGTCTGGCGCTTATCCTGCATCCGCACCTTATCACGCACCTATCACCGAGGGCCTGCATAGGCTCTGCCAGCTCCTCCCTACTCCATCCGTACAATACGCGCGCGGTGCCCCATAAAGAAGCTGGCGTCGGGCAGAACGCGGCGGTAAGGGACACCGCGGCTCCTGGAGAGACGGGCCGTAGGGGCGCCGGAATCTAACCGGCAAAGGTGTCTTGGACAGAGAAAATATCTGGCGGTTTGAGAGAAATACCTCAGGTCCGCATGCACATTCCCTCGGCCTTTGTTTTCGCTTGTCACGTTTGCACCGAATGTACGATTAGGCAGACTCACAAACTCTGTATTCCTGTCATGCGTTATCTTGTACTTTTTGTCTTCAACGTTCAACTTCCACGTCACCCTCCTTTGGACTCTGCAATATGTATGTTTATCGTCTATCGAAGCAGTCGTGTCTTGTTCCATGCTTTCTTGATCGAATCGGACCCTCTGAGAAACACAAATAAAAACTCGATTATCTCCCGACAGATGCAGAGGTTATTCTACTATCTGATCGCACCTCGCACCTCGAAAGCAAAATAAAGTAGACATACGCAATACACAAGCATCATGGTATAGACAAGGAAACAACTCCATTTTCCAGAAGAATGGAGTTGGGAATACGCAAGGGTAGTGACACGTAAGGACTGTCAAGGGTATGGGTGGGTTGATGATATCGTCGACCTGCGAAAGAAACGGCATGGTTCCCCGTGTTCAAGTTCAGCAAGATAGATGGGCAAGTATAATAGCGATAGGAAGATAGATCGTGCGCTTGTCGTCGAGTACCTCGTGCTGTCGCGCTCACGTTCAGTCGAGCAAACACACAACTGCAATAGGAGCAATTCACCAGAGTCCCAAAAGAAAGTGCGACCTGCGCATGTATAGCAACGGATCCAAGGATGGTTCATGCCCTGCAACAGAATAGGCTGTAAAAGAAGCCTCTTTTCTTGGGGTGTCGGTCATCCTCTGGATCATCTCCCCCGCGCATCTGGCTGTCGAACACGGCCATGCGTGTGTGCGTGCCGTCGCGAAGAACCGTACCACCAGTAGTGTCCTCCCGCGAATTAGCCACTTGCTTACCGCCATGGACTTGCACTCCATAAAGGAACGAATCGGATCCCTCGGTGCGACCATGACCACCGTTGATTCCCATCGCCGCTTGCGTTGGGGGTGCGGGAGAAGCCCTGCCATATCCATTGGTCCGATAACCCGTCGGGGTGGGAACGGTGGCGTAAGGATGAGGAGAAAGTCCCGGACTATCCCGCGGATTCTGGCTGACTCGTCTATTAACAGGGGCTGAAGCCTGGGCATTGGCATCGCCGCGGGTCATCGAATCTCGTGTACCATGACCTTCGCGAGTTCCAGGTTGTCTAGAACTCTTATGGTGAGCGGGTGTTGGAGCAAGAACCAGGGGAGATGATGGTGATGCTGGGTCAATCGGAGCTCGAGGACGGCGATTGGTATCACGGTGACGAGGCGTATGCGGGGTATTCGCAGTTGCGGTTGCAGTGTGCCTGTGCCAACAACGAAGAAGGGGTCTGCCGAAAGTAGGTATTATGTAAAGATTCGGAACTCGGGTGGAGCGCGAATCACACACATTACCAGCTTCCCATCCCTTGCCGTTGTTCAACAACATCCAATCATAGATACCATCATCTTGCTCTCCGATATTCTTGAGAATCTTGGCAAACAGCTCACGAAGGAAGTCGTAGTCAGGAGACTCCTCGAATCCCAGCTTTCGCACGTAGTTCATGTAAATGGCAAACTCCTCTGCAAGGAATATGGTTGGGCACAATCAGTCGAAAGAGCTGCCATCGCCACGCCCTCGCTGAAAGCGATGACATGGTGACGCACCGAAGACGAACGCACCTGGGAAGCCCTCGCACAACTCCGAAATTGGGGTAGTCTGCTTCTTCTCTCCAATCTTCTCGTACTTTTGCTTGTTGGTCGCAGCCCTGAGTCCTTGCCAAGGAAGGCCACCGCGCAGGAAGTACATAAAGACATGACCCAAGGACTCTAAGTCGTCTCTCCGTGATTGTTCACGGCCAAGATGAGTGTTGATCGACATGTACCGTGCTGTGCCGGACAGACTCTTACGTTCACGGTAAGGGATGTGAACTTTCGTCTTTGGATCTCGGTAGTGCTTCGCCATGCCGAAATCTGAATAACCCAAAAGTCAGGTCAGCAAGTCCAAGTAAACTACAACGATATCTGGCAGGAATACCAATCACGGTAGTAGGATCAAGATAAATGTAACACCGCGGGGGGATTGGGGGATGGCAGTCTCTAAATATGCAAGAAATGTACGTACCAATGATATGGATAATGTTGGCTGTTTTCGTGCTCGGGACGCCAACGAGAAAGTTATCGGGCTTGATATCTCGATAAATGAGTGACTTGTCGTGGACCGACTGAATGCGGCTGATCTAAAATATGATTAGTTCAGCGGTAAATATGCGTGCAATAAATTGAGATTAATCGGTAAAAGATAAGTTGATTACGATCCCATACCAGAACATGTATGCTTGACACATGCGCGCGCATACATGGAAATACAATACGATGTCGAACTCACCATTTGCTTCGCTGCCATGCATACTGTCTTAATGGTAAACTTGCGTCCACACATGTCGAAGAGGTCCTCAAGATTAGGACCAAGTAGATCAATTACAAGGACATTGTGGAGTCCTTCCTGCCCGAAATGGTGGACTTGAGGAACACCCACTGGACACCAGAATTTGAGCCGCGGACAGAAAGGAGCGGGGGGAATATACGCACATGTGCCGTTGAGCGTTCTATAGGATCGAAACTCATCCCGTAATTGGGGGGCATCGGACTTTCGTGGCTCCTTTGAGAAAGCACGGAGATCAAAAAGTTGTCTCCTCGGGAAGACGGTAACTTACGAATTTGATAGCAACGGGTTGGCTTGTGAGAAGCTTCGAGCCTATGAAGACGAGCGGTTAAGTTCAAGACGAATTATCATGAGACAAGAGTAAGATAGAGTGGAAGGGTTCTGTCGATAGGACATCAACGACGCTAAGTTTACGACCATCTAGTATAGCTTAGGAGGGCTACTGCGTCTCCACGACCACGGGACAGACAACAAACAGTCATCTCCACGCTGGGAAATTCAAGCGCCTGATACTTCGGGTGGCTCGTACACAACCAATCGATCATCGAGTACTTCTGAAAGAGTAGACAACGATGTGTTAGCTTGAATAGACTTACCTTCGAATACGACGCCGAAGGAACCTTCTCCGATTTTCTTGCCAACGCGGAAATGATTACCAACGATGCCATTCGAAGAGGTGGACTGAGAGTGGTGCCCCGAGGATGAGGCTACAACGTGAGGGGTCGTCATTTAGGATTGAGGGGAAACGTTTTGAGGGACACCAGTCCGAGGAGGGTTGAAGGAGAGGATGCGGGATGGACTGGTGCTGAGCGAAGAGAGCGCCTACTCTGGCTGTGAAAATAAGGAGAAAGAGTGTCCCAACAGCGGACTTTGAATTGCATTGCTGCTGGATGGCAGACACGTTCCTACCGACGCCCACAACAGCGTGGACACACTCGAAGTTCCCTGCTCCCCACTCATCCTCGACGTCGTACTTCCTTGCCACGTAGTTCTCTCATTCGGTTGTCCTGAATCTCAGTTGTGATTTACTTTTTACTTCCGGTAGTAATTTGGATTGGGCACAGCCCATGCACGGTCTAAGTAGACAAGCGTGTCGCAGTACGCAGTGCACAGTACCGCAGGGTATGGCTGCCACCCACGTGCTGGCAGTCAAGGGGTCGGTCTGGCCACACCCGAGGCATGCCGGGGATAGTCGGGGTCCGCTGAGAATGGAGTGACATCTTACATATACAGCTGACTGCTGACTGACACTGTTCGCACATGACGTGGCTAATCACAAGTGGACAAACACTCCTCGGGGATGACAGTGGCTGTCAGCTCATGTCTGGAAGACGAGAATCTGGTGCGCAGCAGCCGTGAGCGGCCACACACCCTCAATCGCTGCATCCTCCACATCAGCTTCTTTCCTCTGCAGGATAAAATTATGCACAACCGTCTTGGTGGAATCCACCACTCGACAGACCAAAAGCATCCCAAGCTTCGCTCCAAGGTAGAACATATCGTACTCAATCTGCGCAACGCTCGAACTCTGCGCATTCACATGGAGCGAAGGTGGCGTTAATAGTGTGGTCGCTATGTCTAGACGGGTCCGTTTGCTGCCAGAGGCTGTGGTCCGAGATTCTCGAGCATTAATTGCCTCCTCGAGGTACTATAACGGAAGCAAGACCCACAAAAGCAATTGGGAGAGGCTGCCCATACGGACGAGGACCTCTCGCTGATATTTTGAATAATGTGGTGAACACGGTATGCGAACGAAGCGTTGCTAGCGTATGCGGAAGCAAGGCTTGCTCTGTCTGATTCGTAGGTTTGGACATATCTGTCAACAGGCCCGAGGCATCAGGCCAATGTAAACAAGCAATTTGCCCAGTTGCCTACCGGCGAAGATAGTCCAAAGTCATTTCCGACATCTCCTCCTCTGCAGCGGATGGTGGATCAGGAGCGATCGACTGGTCACAGGCCCTACTAGCAGGCCTCGAAGGGAGGCCAGTCTGGCTATGTTGAGACGAGATATCGGGCAATAAAGGTACGCGGTCTGATGCACTGGATACGCGATCGCGTGATGGAGAGTGACTTTCGCGTTCTGATTCCCTGGAGAGCCTTGGTTTTTTAGGACAGGGGGAGGAGGAACCCGGTCCGCTTGGTGGTGCGTCGACGGGGATCAGTTGGGAGGGATTGTTTCGACGCCTCGACGACGGCCGTGGCGGAGCTGGCAATCTTTTCTTCGACGGCGGTTCTGGATTAGGAGTGTCACCGGAACTGGGGGGAGGCACTGTAGGGCATTCTTGGGTGGAGGTAGTCGCGGATTGATGCCATTGTGCGTTAGACCTGTGGGTAAGCATAATTATAGCAGCGAGGTCCTGTGGGTCGGGCTTGAGTGTATCTGACCAAACAGGGACGTGGCTCCTCCTGCGAGGCGTTCAGGCATGGGGAGTCGAGAGACACTGTAGCATACCAGTCGATAACCAAGCCGTCGTCCCTAGATAAAGCTCAGGAGGGAGAAAAAGAAATACACTTTTCTCTTCAGAACTGACCTGAACAGCTTCCTCTCTGGGACGAGGTTTAATGCCTCCAGCTCCTTGACGCACCTTTCTACCCATTTAGATCGATTTTGTTTGTAATCAGTGCAGGATGAAGACAGTCGTTAGGAACGGGAGTGAACCGCTTTGTCCCAGAAGTGACCAGTCTCTTTTGAGTAGGAGATGGGCTTCGCTCGTCCTTGACTTGGGTCGATGGAGATGGCGAATGGCACGAGGTTAGGTCGGGCTCATCTACCTCAGCGCGAGTGCGCTTGGATGGTTTCGAAAGTGGTCCAGGCCTTACCATCATGTCAAGAGGTTGCAGTGAAGATGCAATCCGCGCGTGAGAATCTTTCAGAGGCCCCTAATACAAAATACTATCCCGTGTCGACCAAGTCTGCTAAGCTCTCTCGCTGAACTCCATGGCGTCTCTTCATCCCCGTCTTGCTCCTCTCTTCATCGCTTGTCCCAGCAAGTAGGTCCTCTGCTTCGTCTTTCTGAACGCGCTACGGCTGCGTCCTCTTCCTCTGAATTCACGCCGGTCGGGAACTTGTCTGCACCGCTGGCGCCGAGAGGGATGTCTGCCGTCTCATCGCGGTACCTTGTGGACATGGCGGGGTCATTAGTGGAGTTTTTGGAAAGGTTGGTGCGCGTGGACATGATTAATGTGACGAGTGGTGGTAAGTAATGAGTGGAAGTGGGAGCGCCCATGCTCAAGGATTATATAGCTGCTTGGACGAGTGTCGTCATAGGATATTGCCTCGACAGCATGTTATAGGTGAGTGTCTTTGTGATGCAGCCATGTAGCAGTCACAGTCACACCAGTCACAACATTTTTGACATGTCATGTTTAAGCTTGATTTAAAGCTTGAAGCATCATGCAAGTCAATCAACTGATTAAAACCACTGCTGTAATCAGTAGTCCCACTGATTCGCAGGCTCAGTTGCAACTTCTTGCTGTCTTTGCGCACCGCAGCTATAACGCCCGCTAATGCTGTACTTGGTGCCTGACAAGTGATAGGCACGCGAGGTATGATGCAGAGTTGGCAGCGTGTTGTCCAAGTGTCGCCCATCCGGGCAACATCCGGGAGTGCCATCAAGCGGCATCGGCCCACGAACGTTGCGCTCGCTAGCCAATGGTTGCCATTTATGCTAATACTCCCACATTAGCCCAAAGGGGACGTATAAGAACTTCCCCATTGATGCTGGATTAGCGCTGGTCTCTGTCCTGCTCCCATCCACCAACATGTCCGAGCCTAAAGGACTGTCCAGAGTCTCTCTCATCTTTGCGTATGTTTCCTTCTGCCTCCCCCACTCAATCCACTCACGCCTTCAAACAGTTGCGGAACCGCCTTGTTTTCTGATGGTACTTGCATCACTCATTGTCATGCGTCGTGTGCACTCAGATCTTTCATCTCCAGGCTATTCCAACAATGTTATTGGGATGGGTATGTCCAACCCACCTTGCATCATGTTCGCTATCTCAACATCAAATCCATGCCAATAGTTAATACAAGTAAGACACTGGCCCATCATCCAATCTCCTTTCTGGTTCTCATCTCCCTTGCAGTCTTGATCACCATCTACGGTGCCGAGGCATTGGATGCACATAATTATAGTAGCATTCTCACCAGTATCACATTTGCAGGTCCTGTCTTCTTTGCCTTTCGTTTCTCTCAACATTCTGAATGTCATCACTAGGCACGTTGGTGGGTATGTTGACCTTCGGCTGGATATCCGACAAGATCGGTCGTAAAGTTGGCATGGTGAGGGTCACTCAGAAACCATGGTCACGCTCAACTCACACACTCTAGATGACCGCAACTGGTATCGTTGCTGTTTTCGCCGGCTTATCCGCTGCTTCCTCGGGAGCGCACGGTAGTTTCGGTGGATTGATTGCCATGCTCTCTGCTTGCCGGTAAATCGGTTCATTGATAACTACTGCATCACCCCACGAATGCAATGCACAGTTTCTTAATAGGTATTGGAATCGGCGCAGAATACCCCTGTGGTTCGGTCTCTGCTTCGGAACAAACAGAAGAAGAGGGCATTGCAAAGAATGCTCAGCATCGATGGTTGGCACTCGCAACTAGTATGTACTCCCCAGCTCCAATCTCACTGTACCGCGGATCTAGACAATATTATAGACACCATGATTGACTTCGGTTTTGTAATTGGCGCCTTTGTGCCTTTGGTTTTGTATTGGATGTGAGTTGTGTCGTCACCGCAGTGGGAACTCAATCTCATTTCTTCTTTATAGCTTTGGGGTCAATCACCTCCGAGCTGTATGGCGTCTTTCTCTCGGTCTAGGCGTTGTTCCTGCTGTCGCTGTCTTTTTATGGCGTCTACGCATGGAAGAGCCACCAAGTTACAAAAGGAACTCAATGAAATCCGTGAAGATCCCCTACTATCTAGTCATCAAGCGGTATTGGAAAGGGCTGCTCGGGATCTCGTTGGCCTGGTAAGTTGACGAAGCTGTCCGGGATCCAGTTATCATATATTAACGGGTGCGATATAGGTTCATCTATGACTTCATTACGTATGTACACTCGATTTAATCCTTCACTGCGATCGTAACGCGCAGGTATACAGGTATCCAGTGAGATTGTCTTTCTGTTTCTACTTCATCACGCCTGATCTATATGCAGTTTGGCCTTTACTCTTCAACAATCACTGATGCGTAAGCGGAGCTCGGCCTTTGCTGGATAATGGGTGATACTGATTCTGTACAGCGTTATTGGAAAATCCTCTTCTCTTGGCGTCGTGTTTGGATGGAGTGTTGTTATCAAGTACGCTTTCTTTCTCGTCCCACACTCCGTTACTCATTCCTCTCATTAGTCTTTTCTACATTCCAGGTTCGTTGCATGGCGTGAACCCTAGCTTACCATACTAACAACAAATATTCCAGGAACTGTCATCGGCGCATTCGTCGTCGACTACTTGGGGCCTAAGAACACGATGGTAATGCTGCCGCGAGTCGTGATCGCATGACCGTGAAATTCATGACACACTGTTAGATCTCCGGTTTACTTGCTCAGGCGGTCATTGGCTTCATCATGAGTGGTCTGTACACTCGGATATCGCAACACATCGGTGCTTTTGCGGTTAGTCGTGAATTGCATAATAAAGTAAAACGGACTATCCCATTTTCGATCATAGGTCGTATACGGTATCTTCCTGAGTTTCGGGGAATTTGGTAAGAAATGTTCTTATTCTGTCGTTCAGGTAAATTTATCATACATGTAGGCCCTGGGAACTGTCTGGGCATCCTTGCTTCCAAGACCGCACCGACCGCAGTTCGTGGCCAGTACTACGGTGTCGTGGCCGCTGTTGGGAAAGTCGGTGCATTTGTCGGTACATATTGTATGTGGGATACGATGTCAGCGGGTTCGGCGATGATTGACTAATCTCATCTCGGTGGATAGGCTGGAAGTCGGTTGTCTCTGGTGGGTATTCGTGGGTTCGGTCGATATTGTGCTCAAATACAGCACAGATTTTGGCGGATCCAGCTCGATTAAAGGAACTACGGGTCCCTTCTGGATTGCTAGCGGACTCGCCATCCTCAGCGCCATAGTTGTATTCCTCCTCGTCAAGCCTCTCACTCATGATGGCATGGCTGCGGAAGATGAGGCGGTATGTGTCTCATATTTCTTCCAAATGGGTTATTGTGACATTTGATCTACAGTTCCGCTTGTACTTGGAGGAGAACGGGTTCGACACTTCTCAGATGGGCATACGTGAAGATACCTCGTCTGATTACTCTCGCGATGAGAAAAACGATCGGAAGGTGGAAGCGTAATGACGGGTCCCGATCGTGATATGTGCTTTTCTTGCCATATTTTTGATGAAATGATAATGATTTCTACTGATGTAATTCCGTTATTCATTCTCGACGCATTTGTATGTTGCAAACATTCCCAATGCCAATGTTGAATGTTGGACAGTCGGACCGAGTCCCCGCCTGGTCAGCCTTTGATGCGACAAACATCTGCGCAACGGATGGCCGATTTGTTGGAAGGGTCAAGCTACAGGTTTTCCCTCCACGCAGGGAGTCGGGTGTTTCCATCATCCCCCACTCTTTTTATCCTCGATAGTGGGGAGTGATCAAACTAATTCGAGCCGGAGTCCGCAGTTTGGTGATCACCAGCTAGCACAAGCCGGTTGTTTCGGGTCCCGGTACATATACGATATTTGGACTCGAATAATTAAAAATTCATTCTACCACTGACAAGGTGATGAAGAGTTCAAGCCACAAAATGGGAAGAAAATTGTCTGTGACCCTGGAGTACTAGTCGTAGTAAGTCACTTTTATGTGTGCTCGATATCTGATTGCCAGCTAGCTGTCGTCACGATGAAGTTCCGGTAGTTGTTGCGTCAGACTTCCAGGTGAATCTGACTTTCCATCCATGTACATTTACTTAAGTAAACAGTTCGGCGCAGAGCGAACCTGAGGTTTCTGGTTGTGTTCTCCCCTCTCTCGGATCCTTACTATGACGAATATCCTAATGACTCGGAGATCCCGCTTCTCCAGGCAGAGTCCAAAACACATCTGCCGTGGACTCGGAGTCAGATCAGTCTTGTCTTTGATATCTGCAGGACCGACGGCGGTCTGCTTCCATCACAACAAAGAGCATTGGCGAGCTCGGCACTACGGGAAATGGGGGGGGGATGAACGCAAGATCGGCAGGCATCATCGTGGGCGTGCATACGCTTAAAGATATGCTGCTATACTCATTATTGCGCAGGAGTCCCTCTTTTTTGTCACGCAGGGACTCGCGACGTGGCAATGGAGCTGGTTATTCGATTTTATCGGTCGCCGACCCGACATTTTACTTGGACTGCTCGGTCTCAGTGCGTCCAACTTCGCCTTTGGCTTTTCGCGGATACTAGGCACGCTCGTCATCAGGTAGCGATGACATCAACCCCTTGCCCGAAAGTCGAGCTGAAGGAATGCCAAGTCGATGTATCGCCGGCGCCCTCAATGGCAACATGGGTGATAAAGAATATGCTTGGTGATCTAACTGATCATACTAATATGGCTCGGGTTGTTACCCTCGTATTTCATCGGGACTACCATCGCGTGCGTTTGGGCATATAATCGGTGTAGTGAATCTGTGAGGCTCACGCCACACTGTAGTCCACTTTACGGGAAAAGTACGGGTACGTTGCCCAGAATTCAACCTGAAAGATATGCGGCCACCGCTCTTGCGACTTCGCAAGTGCACCCCTCCCGTCCTTGGTATCGGGGTGTTTCACCCGGTATTTATGAAAGAGGTAGTAGGGCATTTGAAGTGCTTCAGACTAACTATGGTTCGAAAAAGCCTCGATCACAGAGACTCAAAGCTGCCAAGGGACCTCCAGATAGTCCAACTACGAACGACGCACGACCCATTCCGATGTTGACCTTGCTGAAAACTGGAATGCTGGCACTCGTAGAAATCAGCTCCGTTGTTCTTCTGCCCTTGTTTTGTTCATCACCGGTTGAAATTGGTGGCCTCGGACTCCCGCCACCTATCATCGGCACTTCAGGCAATATTTTGAATCACGAATGGCATCGTACAGGGACTATTTGCCGTAAAGATCATAGAAAGGGTTGGCATCAACGAGGTGTTTTGTCGGGCCGTCCTTTGCTTTTACCCGCTCATCCTGCTTTCCCCCATCACGAGTGCTGTTGTTACAGCACAGGGCAAAGTTGGACCTATCGTTTAGTGCGTCCGTTCAGTCCAGTCCCTAAAAAAGATCCAACCTCTTAACGTGCGGTCGTCATCTATATGATGGTTGTCGCAAAAGCGGCTCCCAACAGACAATCTCTGGGCTCAGTGAACGGCTCAGTCAAAGCCTCACGTCAATCGTGCGTGCGATCGGACCAGCACTGACGACCTCGTTATTCGCCTTTTCCAAGGAGTACAATGTTCTTGGGGAAACTTGGTGTGTCATCATGATCATTCTCACCACGATCTTGGTCGCGGTGTCGTGGCGTATGTCAGACTTGAAAGACAGGGAGTAGGTATATCTAGCAGGAATGCAATTGGAGACGTACAGGCAGCGAAATATACTCACTAGAGGTGGGCTAAGACATTGCCGCCGTGCGCAGCGGCTCGAGTCCAAGTGTAGCCAGCCTGAGGGGGGGACTCAAACGACAATCTTGTGCTGGTGTAAGTTGATCCTGAGTCATTAGCCGTCCAATTCAGTTCTTACTATACGGCCACAGCAATGGTTCTGCCCATGGAACGATTCAGAGCCCGGTGGCCGTCCTTACCAATTCCGGATGTACACAAATCTACCGCCGAACGAACGGTTGTACTTACACACTCGTCAGTAAATATTGGCCAATGACTGGTGTCGGTGATTTAGAAGACGGGCGCAATATACCTAATTATCCTTCAAGTAGCCGAGAGCTCGGCATAAGGCCAGAAGTCAACTCGTCCTCTTCTATAGTCCATCCAGCTAACGATTCATTGTATACAAATCAATTGTACAGCTCAGCGAAGCCTAAGTGAGATCGAGGAAAACATCCGAATAAATACTGCGGTAAAGAAAAAAAAAACACTAGCGCAGAAGAACGAAGACGAACGAAGATCGAAGAAAATGCTTGGGTCCAAGTCCGCTGGCTTAATGTCTATCTCGCACCGAGCCAATGCATAGCGGCCTTCCAAACGACGAATGGTATCGGGAGTATGAAACCGGATGGTGGGTCTTTCTTGACATTTCGTTCTTGAGCTGCAGCTCTTACGGCCTCCACTTCCCGTCGAGCTTTTGCGAGTTCTTCTTGCAGCTGGGCGTTCTTCTGACGTTCTATGACCTCTCGTTCCGCTGCCTCTGCCTGCAGCCGTCTCCGATAATCTTCGGCCTCAGTGACGCGTCTGTGAAGTTCCGCTACTTCCCCCTCCAGCTTGTTCTTGCGCTCGTGTTCTTCTGCCAACCTAGCTTTCTCTTGAGCCTCAAACGCCAACGCTCGAGAGAGTTCTGCGGCACGCTTTGCCTCAGACACTCGACATTCCTTTTCGGCTAGCTCTTCCTCCATCGCCTTGCGAACATTGGCAACTTCTTCCTCGAGCTGATTTTTGAAAGCTTCTTCCCGCAGCTTAGCTTGTTGGCGCTCTTCCTCGAGCCTCGCTAGAGCGGCTTCTCGAGTCTTCCTCGCCGCCTCCGCCTCGCTCTCTCTCCGGGCCAGGCCCACGTCAGTAGCCGCGTCCTTCTCTTTACGATGGCGTGCGAGCTCCTCCTGGAGGCTCTGCCTACGCTGCTCTTCCTCGCGTATCCTGAGGCGATACTGTTCCTCCAGCTGTCGGATACGGTCCTGTTCTGCTTTCCGTAGGGCGTGTGCCTCTTGTTCTTTCTTGGCGTGAGCTTCCTCCAAGGTCCGACGCACGCGTTCTGTTTCCTCCAGGATATGTTTCTGGTATCTCTCCTTCTCTTGCTGCAGAGCCTCGTTCTGTTGTTCGAGGAGGAGGGCGTGAGTTTCCGCTTCTGCTTGACTTGCAGCGGCGGCCTCGCGGTCGCGGCGCTCTTGCTCAGCGGCAGCTCTCTCCATCTCTTGTCGAGCTTCCGCAATCTCGGCCTGCAAGCGAGCTCTTTCGCGTTCCTCCTCCAGCTGTCTGGCTTTTTCTTCTTCCTCCCTGACTTTTGCCTGACGTTGGAGTTCTGATTCGAGCGCAAGAGCCCGTTCGTGCTCTAGCCTGATCTTCTCCGCCTGATCTGCCTCAGCCTTTTTTTCTCGGCTTCTGCACGTAGCATCTCTTGCTGCAGGGAGCGCAGGTGCTCCTGGTGCCGCGCTTCGGCGAGCTCTCGGGCCTTGCGCTCTTCTTCAAGCAAACGAGCCTTTCGCTCTTCCGCCTCCTTCTTCTCGTTCTGTAGTTCCGTTTCGCGTCGTGCATGTTTGACCTGCGAGGTCTCCACTTCTTTGCGGGCCTGGAGGACCTGTTCCTGCAGTCCCTCGAGCTCCCGTACACGACGACGATTTTCATCCTCCATAAACGCGATCTTAGATTCGAGTCGCACTTTCTCCGCGACGAAGTCTGCCGCCATACGCTCTGAATCGCGCTGTATGCGCTCGATCTCCTCCCGCTTTCTGTCGACTTCTTCCTGGAGCTCCGACTTGGTCTCCTCGTCCTTGGCGCGCATCGCAACCTCCATCTCCTGGCGAAGCTTCTTGAGCTCATCATCGTGACGGTCAGCCTGTTCCTTCAAGGCGCGGGTGAGCTCGGCTCCGGCGGCGGTATGAGCCAGATCCTTGCGCTCGTTCACAATCTCATGCTGGATGAGGAGTGTAGCAGCCTGATTATTGATCAAATGACGAAGGACGGATAGGGCAGACGGCTGGGTGCCGTTGTGGCGGAGTAGTCGCGCGCCCTTTTCGAGGACGGGCTTGAAGAACTTGTCGTTGTTGGCAAGCTCTCGCTCGCGTGCCTCACCGATCTTGGGGTCGACGTTTGACCACATGTTGGTCACGATGAGGACGTTGCGGAGGGTGTTGTCTCCGCACAGCTCGCGAAAGATACGGAAGTTGCGCTTCGATGTGCCGCCTATCCTGACATCGGAGATCCGATGCATGTAGATGATACCAGCGAGCTTGGCGCCTTGCTCATAACTGTGTACGCGAGTCGTTTGTATGTGTCCTAATGTAGGGAAAGCGGGACTTACGTGTTGGACAGATAGGCAGCGATGGACGAGAGAATGTCCGTGTCGCTACGTGACGTATCGTCGAATCCAGGCGTGTCAATCAAGGTGACGATGCGCCCGTTGAGGAGAAACGGTCTGGACGTGTGTACGTCGGACGTACAGCTCTCCAGGCCACGACCGACGGGCAAGTTGGACCCGCTAGCGAGATTAATAAACTGTGGAAAGCGATGATCAGTACGTGTTGACGCGTCGCGTCGTGCTCGGGACTGCGTACTGTCGATTTGCCACTTCCGGTGGCTCCCATGACGCTGTGAATGCCATGTTAGAGAACGACGAGGTGGACGGTGGAACCAGGGATCGTACGCAATTCTGATCTCTTTTCCGCGAGAAGCCATTCCGATACAAGTGACTCGAGGAAAGGGGGGAAAGGGTTGTAGGGTTATGGGGCAGAGAACGAGCGAGTTCGGACTGTACGACCGTCGAGGGTACGCTTATATCCCCCACAAGGACCTACACCACGCACCCTGTTCACATTGCTTGATGTGACGCCGGTCGAAGGACACATGTTTACGGGTTCTTGGTGGCACCCTCTCCAAGGACGAGACGCGAAAACACCTGGCTGATCGGTTATTAAACGGCCACGATGACTCCTGCTGCTCTGGGTGCAACCCCTGAACATACGGGGACTTCGCGGAGCGCCACAAGGAATTGTGGCAACGTTACTACCACCAATACCCCGTCGAGACCCGCGCTCTAGGCTGTTGTTGGTGGAGTCTAGCATGTGGTCTTGCACATCTAGATCCAACGTTCAACGTCCATTGGCATACTACACGAAAAGGAGCCAAAGAAGACCATGGGAATATGATGAGCCAGCTCGCAAATACTACATAACGTGCGCGGCTGGGCGAATCACCCTTCCTTTACCTGCAGTATCTCCTCAATCCTGCGTAGTTCAGTCTGATAGTCAGACGCAAGCCGAGCTGCCTGGCTCTGCGCCTTCTCCAACTCGGCTTCCACCTTGCGCACCTCCTCCTGCAGCTCTCCCCGTGTTTCCTCGTCCTGGCTTCGCTCAGCGTCAGCCATCTCTTCCTCGAGAGCTTTGAGCTCCTTCTGATGCCGCGCGGCGAGTTCCGACATCTCTTTATCAAGCTGCTTATATGCGGCCGTCTGGGTGATATCCATGCCTTCTCCCAACTCCCGCTGGATTTGGAGCACCACGGTTTCTTTGTCGATCAAGTTCTGGATGATTTGGTGAGCAGACTGTTTCGTGTGATCGTGCCGCAGCATCTTTGCCCGCTGATCAAGGATTAGCTTGAAGAAGATGTCCTTGGTAGCGAGTTCCCGCTCTCGGTCATTTCCATCTTCCGCAGTGACTGTGCCCCACATATTAGTGACGATGATCACGTTGGGGTAAGCTTCTTCGCCGCAGAGTTCCTGGAACATTCTGAAATCACGCCGAGCCGAACCCCCGACCCTCAAGTCGGAGATCCTGTGCATATAGATGACACCGGCAAGGCGTGCGCCTTGCTTGTTGCTGTGGAATGCGTTAGTCGGTGGAGGCTATGACTTTGGACGCAGGCATACGTGGTGACCAGGTACGCAGCGATGAGCTTCAAGACGTCGGTGTCTGTCAAGTTCGTATCGTCGAATCCAGGCGTATCAATCAAGACGACTTGTTGGCGGCCCACGTGAAAGGGCGTTGACGTCTGTACTTCATCGGTGCAACTTTCCAAGCTAGAACCTTCTCGAAGGTTGGACCCCGACGCGAGGTTGATGAACTGGGGTCGGGATGTGAGCAGAGAGCATGCTCGTCGCAATCAACCGAGGGACAAACCGTCGTCTTTCCACTACCAGTGGATCCCATAACCCTGATGTGACTGATAAGCAAGCGAGAGGGACGACTGCAAGAACAACGTACACAATGTAGATGGTTTCACGAACTGGTGGTGCAACTATGGGAGAGTGTGGAAGCTTTCGCTCCTCGTCGGCAAACTTGTCGAGTTGCCTGCGTCTGGTGCACGCCAAGATTTGACCCATTGTTGGTGAGTTGTGAGGGAGGAATGTGAACTCTGGCCAGCGAGATATCCGGGACGGAACTGACGTTTCATACAGCACGTGTTGGCAATGTTGTATCACATCGGGTCACGCGATGGATTCGCCTTGCGTTGAGGGGGTGCTCAGAAGCGATGCGGCTTCCATTTTCTGGTGGCTTGTTGCTGTGATTCTGTAATTCATGTTGGTTGGTTGGCGGCGAACACGCGTTTGTACCGTGGATGGACAAGTGTCAGCATGGGAGCAAGATAGACTCGAGGAATGCGACTCTTGGCGAGGTTCGGAACTGAACGGGAACAGGTTAGGAGATCGTTCGAGAAAGCGAGGAAGACGCCTGGGAAGAAGACAAGGTTAGACTCGCTGATAAGACCATAGAAAATTCCAAACGTCGTTCCCGGTAGAAAGATCGCTAAGAATAGGGTGGACGAGACAGCGAGGTGGATCATCGATGAGTCATTTATCGCCGTCTGCAAATGAACTCGGAGGCCGTCCCTTCCCAGCTCGCCGCGTGTTCACCTTTTCTGCCTCTCTCACCAGTGAGAGTACTCACTCCTGCGGACACTCTGGACGTTCGAACGTTCAGTCGTCGAGACGTTGAGCTCGCCAATGGTAAACGGACCATTGTCGATGGCGTGTGATCCGCTTCAAAAAAAAAAGTGGCCTGATGTTTGACGGACGACACCGCTCGGGTTATAAAAATTAGCTTGGGGTCATTGCTTCATCGTCTTCTTGTTTGGGTCCCGTCCTGCCCCCCATGGACCTCGTTCTACACATCGCCGACGAGTATTTATTCGACAGTGTATGGGCTCGTCTCGTCCCCTTCAATGACCCCCTTGCCGACGACCACTCCTTCCTCGCCGGCAACACATCAACCATAGTCACTCAACCGCAGTCCGCATGGCCAAGAGATCACATTCCCAGACAGTTACTCTCGCTGATTGTGGTCACCCTGGTTGGCATCCACCTCCTTTACTTCATTTTCGCAGGTCTTTCCTTCCGACTCATATTCAACCACGACATGATGCGACATCCACGCTTCCTCAAAAACCAGATCAGAGCCGAGATTTTATCCAGTCTGAAAGCGTTTCCTGGAATGACGCTGTTGACGCTCCCCTGGTTCCAAGCCGAGGTCATGGGGTACTCCAAACTGTATGACGACGTGTCCGAGTATGGATGGTTTTACCTCGTCTTCTCAGTTCCCTTGTATGCGTCATTTTTGTCGATTTTACTCCATGATGCTCACATGATATGTATGCTCAGCTTTTTGGTCTTTACCGACTATCTCGTATATTGGGTCCACCGCACCCTGCATCACCCCATGTTATACAAAACCTTCCATAAGCCTCACCACAAATGGATCAGTACGTGGCATCGGTTCTTTCGTTTTCCCGTCGGTTGACATGTTTTCCCTCAAGTACCGACCCCTTTTGCATCCCATGCATTCCATCCTGTGGACGGATACCTCCAGTCCGTGCCGTACCATCTCTTCATATTCCTGTTCCCCCTTCACCGATGGTTGTACTTGGGTCTCTTTGTGTTCGTCAACTTTTGGAGCATATTGGTATGGTGCCTTTTCTGTACTCGAGACGTTTCATCTAACGTATCTGTCTGGTTAGATTCATGATTCCGATATGATTACCGGTCATCCACTTGAACACGTCATCAACGGTCCCGCACACCACACGCTGCACCATCTTTATTTCACGGTTAATTACGGCCAGGTACCCACGCGCCCCTTGATAGCGAAATTTAAGCCGCTAATCTCCTATCATCAGTATTTCACGTGGGCAGATCGTGCGGGTGGCTCGTATCGCCAGCCAGAATCACACCTTGACCCATCGTTGGAGATTCCAAAGGAAAAGACGCTATGAACTTTGAGTCCCACGCATTGCATCACGCATAGACTGATTTCAAGTACATACATCTACTCGAAGCTACTAATTTGTGATGACTTACATGTACATTCGCTTCAATACACAGTCGAGGGACGTCAAGCCTGTAATTGGGGCTTGACGCGTGACGACTCACCTCCGATTATAAAGCGTGTGCGACTCATTGTGAATCCGACGTTGCAGGGAGAATGGTGAGCGTGGTGGGGTGCTGTGAATGACGTCATGGATGGCACCAGGACGAGGATGTCCACTTGGCTACATGCTACATCGGGCCGAGCATTGAAACATGTTCATAACACAGCACAGAACCATTCTGCCTACGCACGACGACGGCGACCTTGGACCGTGTGCGACATTCAAACAACGAGGATTTGGCGAGGACGACGGTGGCAAGGCAGGCGGTGCCAGGATCATATAATCGACCTCGCTGACGTTGAGGGCGCCGAGGGTGGCACAGGCTGTGTGCTCCAGGCGAAGGTGTGTGGACGACGAGGACGAGCATGCGTTGAGATGGCAATACTGAAACATGCGGCAGCAGCGTGAACAACTGAGTGGGCGTACATATCTAGTTGGGGTCCTTGAACGACGATGAGGGGGTTGCGTCGAGTGGCGTGAGAAGTACGCGAGTATTGTCTCCTAGACTCATACTACGACCATGTCTTTCTTCGGCTCAGCGGCCACGCCCACCACGACCGCTGCCCCGGCCGACAAGGACATCGAGGTCCCAGAACCTCCGTCAGACTCCATATCCTCCCTTGCATTTTCCTCTGCTGCCGATTATCTCGCCGTGGGCAGTTGGGATAACAATGTAGCTTGCATTTTCCTCATATCTCGCCCTCTCACTGACGCGTGTCCCAGGTCCGTCTGTACGAGGTCGGCGCAGGGGGCCAGACACAGGGAAAGGCCATGTACGGCCATCAGGGACCAGTACTCAGTGTCTGCTGGAACAAGGTGGGTCCCATGTCACACCCATCATTCGAAATCATCTCAGTCACCCTAAAGGACGGGAATAAAGTCATATCGGGCGGTGCAGACAACGCAGCACGCGTGTTCGACATCACAAACGGACAATCAACACAAGTCGCGCAGCATGATGCGCCAATAAAAGTCGTCAAGTGGATAGATACACCACAAGGCGGCATTCTGGCCACCGGCAGCTGGGACAAGACACTCAAGGTCTGACCACGCCACCATTGATCGTGAATTTGGCGCGTTAACTCGTTGCACAGTACTGGGACCTCCGTTCTGCCAGTCCTGTTGCCACAGTGCAATTACCGGAGCGTTGCTACACCATGGATGTCCAGTATCCTCTTCTGGTCGTTGGCACTGCGGAGCGTCATATTCAAATATACAATTTGACAAATCCATCCACACCATACAAGGTCGTCTATGATGTCACACTTTTAATTGCACCCGTTCATGTCGCCGTATTCAGACCATAATATCGCCCTTGAAGTGGCAAACCCGTGTAGTGACCTGCTTCACCAACTCCACGAGTAGCGGTTTTGCAGTCGGCAGTATCGAAGGTCGTGTAGCAATACAGTACGTCCCTCCCAGGTAGACTTTTCGCGTGGCCAACTCGTCGTTTTATGCAGATACGTCGAGGACAAGGACAGCACGTGAGACTATTTCGGAACCATTAACGATAAGGCCCTGACGTTCGTGGCAGGAATAACTTCTCTTTCAAATGTCACCGCAGAGATCAGACCCCAAATGCAAAAGATCAGTCATTGGTGTATGCTGTGAACGACATCACGTTCCACCCCGTTCACGGAACCTTCTCTACCTGCGGTGCGCTTCACTTACTCACGTTACAACGTGTTTTCACTCATGCTTGTATGAACAGGCTCCGATGGAACCATTCATTTTTGGGATAAGGATGCGCGTACGCGGCTAAAGAGTGCGTTCTAATATACACTCTATTGGGACCGGTTCTCATTTTTGTGTCACGCAGCGTTTGAAGCCGCCCCTGGCCCTATCTGCGCCACGACGTTCAACCGCAACGGTACAATCTTTGCATATGCTGTCTCCTACGATTGGTCAAAGGGACACAGTGGAATGACCCCGGGTCATCCAAACAAGCTCATGTTGCATGCATGCAAGGAAGAGGAAGTTAAGAGGCGGCCGAAGAAATAAATGAAATCATAGCATTGTCATTCAGCTTATCTTACCTCCAAGTTTGTACATTCATACTTACTCGGTCTCTTTGATGATGTTCGATAATACCATCCTACTGCCGACACTTCGCAACTCTGCTTCGTTCTAATGTACATACTTGGGTGTTTATCTTGGTTATTTCCGTTGCTCAGTTGGCTCATTACTATCAGTCCCGCGGTACGTACGGCGTTAAAATGAATCCCTGATGTCGACCTGTCAGAGCAATACGTGCTATGCCAGCAGGGACAGCCATAAAGATGATTCACTACCCAAAGCACACAGAAGAACACCCATATTCCCGCAAATACTTTGCAGTGTTCTCGTCGGCGCGAGACCAAGACCGCACTCATCCCGGCGATTTAGCCATTTATTCAACAGCGCACGCAATGAGAATCCAGAAGCACTGTGACGGCCGTCGGAGCCCGTGCCTCTGCTAGCTCTGGTAGCAAAGATCTTGCCTCTGGTGAGTGAACATCAAACTCGTTCCCGCTCTTCTTGGCGACTGACGACCTGGCCGCAAGATAGGTGACTGACCTGCGCCACCGACAAGAGCGTCTTGTTCCCTGCTCTGTTGGGTGCGCGAACAGACGTTTTGACGGGGAAAACCCAGCTGACGCACCGTTTGCTCTCTAGCAGACGAAAAAGGCTCGAGCGACAGTAACCTCGGACGCCGAATGGTTAGCAAGTCTCGCAGCTACGATATCTTCGTCTTGGTGGTCGACTAATCCATTGTGGTTGCGAGTGAATTAGCCCAACTGTCCACGGCGCGGCTGCGCATCCTGTTCCTGCCGTACTGGGTGACCGCTTCCGCTGTCGACTCCGTGCCACGCATGGTCATCGCGTCGCGCTGCCTTGGGCATTGTCTCTGTGCTCCCAACTTGAAATCTCCAGAGACCCTCGAAACCGACCGCAAGCAAGGAGTTGGTACCAGAGGCCTCTCAGTCTTGTGTATTTCAAGTGGGTGACATACTCAGTACTCGCTTGCCGTCACGTCACGAAACGACATGCACCCTTGCAGAAAAAACGGCTGACTGCTGGCGTTGTTGCAGTTTTAGGACGTCGACACTATTCGTTTTTGGGAATTCGTGGGGTGCCTGCCGGACAGGGCCCGACGTCCACCGTTGCCTTGGTGAATGAGCGCGTTCAACACGCCATTCTCTTCTGACGCGAACCAATCTACAAACGAGTCCATTCTTCAAAAAGAGGTCAAGTCGCATGGTCAGGGCAGCCACTTCAAGTCTTCTACCGCCCCCACCCGTGCGCCTGGGCCACCGTCCGCTGGAGAAGAGGGAGAGAGTAGTAGCTTGATACGTCCGTCTGCGGAACTGCGGAACCCTGTCGGGACGGGACATCGTGCATCCATGTGGGACAACTAGTAAATAAATAGTCCTGCGCCCTGCTTACGCTTGGCCATATCTCTGCTCGTTAGGACGAGCAGCAGCTTGGATCCTATCTGGGCAACGTGCGCGGGGCTTGGGTCACCGGGCCCAACGCTGGGCACCCGGTCACCACGTATGGCTCCGAGCACACGTCGCCGATTGCTCTCGGTGAATGATCAACATTTACTCGCCGAAACATCGACGTGGGCTAAATGCCGCCATGATAGATGGGGATGGTGAAGAGGGGTGAACAGAAGAACTTTGTACGATGACTCCCAAATACATACTCGCGAAACGATTCCGGGGGGACAACTTATCTGGCATGATGGCGTGGTGGAGGTGTCATGGGGTGTCGAGTAAACCGAGAGTTCATTTCAATGGTTGCCATCGTACTTGTAGTATGATTTGATGTAGATAAATCTGCAAGGGAGGTCGCCTACCCAAGGTAGGTGGCTACATAAGAGTGATATAGATATGATTGTATACTGTCGGATGAGGCGGGTTGGCGTAATGGTAACGCGCTAGTTTCCGGCGCTAGAGATTCTGGGTTCGAGTCCCAGGCCTGTCGCTTTTTACATGTCCTACCGCTTTACCGTTTTGACTTTGATTTCGATTTCGAGACAGCCAAAGCTACTCTTACACAATTTGAACGATACGATAGCAATACATATGCTTGCCAGAACCTTTCACTTCTTTTCAAAGACGGGTGTGTCAAAGGTGCCATCAGGGTCTAACGCACAGTCAATGTATGATTACGCTTCATGGATATTTGACACGGGCTTACCTCGCCCTTCGTGGCAGATGTATTTCTTATCCATTTTCGCGAGGTGCGTGACATAACTCGCCATCTCATGGGCCACGGTCGTGACCTTTGGGTTGTGGAATTCCCCAGCACGAATAGCGGCGGCAGCCACGTCATATCTCGAGACTTCGTTGCACAACATCATCTTCATGTCTCGTCAGTACAGGCCGGCAAAGCAAAACCGACAGAACAAACATCAAAAGGAGACGTTGTAGTTCCTTCTTCTTGGTACCTGTTGGTCGTCATCAACCACAAGACCCTGTCAAGAAATTGCGCCAACCGACCCTCTGATTGATATCCTTTCAATATTTGGCCGGCCATACAACAGACCTTTCACCTCGACTGGATAGCTGTGATAATTGACGATGACGGGTCTATCCGGCGTAAAGAGGGAGTCAAAGTTTTCATCGCTCAGTGCATGAGGGTGACTCCCCGGCGGACCGAGAATCATCAGATCCGTCACGTTCACAACGCGTACGCGAAGGGCAGGGACTAATTTGCGGAGAAGGGCTGCTGCTGCAATCACCTCAAACGTAACTTCCGTACCGATGCCAACGAGGACGCTAAACTGTTTGTAGAATCATAGTAAAGTCGCAATGAGCTGTCGTACGCGTCTGGATTCACTCCCTCCTCGGTGCTCGCAAATTTCCAAACGGAGGCCCCGGATTTACAATGCTTCAGGGAATTCAGTTGTACGTCGGCCCAAGGTAACGAAAAAAAAACCCACACGGTTCGCCTCCTCCGGGCTCAGCCATACTGTAGTCGATTGCTTGCTGCCAACCATAAGATTGATGTAGTTCTTGGCCCCAAGACAGTGCGCCACAGTAGAAAGGAAACAATTCGCATCAGGTGGGAGGTAAACCCGGGCAAGTTTCGGTTTCAGATCAAGGAGGGCACCGATGAAGGAAGGATTCTGATGGGAGAAACCATTGTGCTCCTGTCTAGCCCAGGTAGATGTCTCCAGGAAGTTGACAGAGCCAATATCATGACGCCATTCAGTTTCATGAGCCTAAGCATTGAACGTGATTGATGCATTGCAGAAAGCAAAAGACAATACAAACCATCTTCACAAACTTGCTGTATTGCACCATCATGGTGTGGACGATGCCTATGAAAGCCTCGTACGTGGGGAAAAGGCCCGTCCTTCCTGTGAGTGTATATCCCTGAAGCATACCCTGACAGGTGTGTTCGGAGAGAATTTCAATAACGCGCCCTCCCTGGCACGAGAAGTAACGTCCCACTGAAAGTTTCTCGCGGTGACGTCGAATACAGCATCGAGCTTGTTCGAAACCAACTCATCGGGGGAGAAAATCCTGAAGGTGGTTGAATTGCTAGCAACAGGCTTCAGCTTCAACAAGGAGTAGAATAAAGCATAAAACGCCTACCGTTTGATCACCTCGCTAAGGAAGCTGCCAACTGTTTTCATGCAGCTTGCCTCGCGACCACTTTCAATCCCGAATGGCATCCAATCAGGGACTGAAAGTGGCTGGAAGGCTACATAAGCCTCCTTCCTGAACCCGAGTCTCTTCTCCCTGGCAACAGGGATAATGCCTGTGACATCACTTATCGGTGCACCTTCGGTCTCGCCTTGAGTACTGTGAACAGTAAAAAGTTCCTCGGGACGATAGCTGGCCAACCAGTCTTGTAGCATCTGCAGCTCCTCCTCTGACGTCTTGGCCTCGGGAAGCGGTACTTGGTGCGAACGGAATGAACCTTCTATAAACTCCCCATGTAGCACTTTTGGACATGACCAACCCTTCGGGGTTCGTAAGATCAGCATTGGCCAACGAGGTTTGACAATGGGTTTTTTCGAGCGTGCTGCATGCTGAATACGCGAAATCTCTCCAAGAGCCCATTCCATGGCCCCGGCGAGATCCTTATCGATGTTTGGCAGGTCATCGACGATACAGACTTGGTAGCCATAACCACTGGAGACACATAAGTAAATGCACGTGTAGGAATGATGCCATGCTAACCTAAACAATGCAATCAACTCCTTGTCGTCCATACACCCAAAGATGGTGCGTTCTGAAATCTTGAATCCATTGAGGTGCAAAATGGGAAGGACAGCACCCGACTCTACAGGGTCGATATATTTGAACCCATGCCACGCAGTCGCAGTGGGGCCGGTTTCGGCTTCACCATCACCGACAACGCAAACTGCGACGAGATACGGATTATCCATGACAGCACCAAATGACACACTGAGAGCATATCCCAATTCTCCACCTTCGTGGATACACCCAGGTGTCTCGGCGTTGATATGACTGAACAACAGTTAGCTTCAGTCAATAGGAGTTAGTAGTGCTCACCTCGGGAAACCACCCGGAGTACTGAACTTGGCGATGAGCCGCGTCAACCCAGCTCTATCGCGAGAATAACGTGGCCAGAAACATGCAAGGGCTTCCTCCAACCACAGACAAGATAGAATGCCAGGTGCGCCGTGGCCTAGATTAGTGGAGGGGGATCAATAGACGGACAGAACATACTCTCAAGGAGAAGACTAACCGGGTCCTATGACAAGGAGAGCATCTAGATCGGTCTTTTTGATGATGCGATTGAGATGCGCGTATACGAGGGTGAGGCCCGGGCACGTCCCCCAGTGTCCGAGCAAGCGAGGTTTGATGTCGTCCGAAGTGAGCTTCCTCTCGAGAAGAACATTGTCCTTCAAGAAAATCATAGCTAAGGGGGCGCTTCAGCACGGATAGATAACACAACCGAATAGGGGCTAATTACCAGCAGCAATGTAATTCACAGCTCGCTTGAACTTGTCGAGGGAGGCAAGTTCGGTGGAAGTGATGTCCGAGGCAGTACCGGCCCGGACACGACAATCCAGCACAGAATCGGGGAGATGGGATGGGTCAGCGGGCGGATTGGGCTGAACGAGGAGCTGGCCAGGCATCGCGAAAGCTGATGGAGTTGGGAGTAGAGAGGAGAGAATATGACCGCACACAAAACTGGAGTGACGTATGCCGGCCTGGTTAGGCCCCTAGTCTGCGTGAACGGGTCGAACCAAGTTCAGATCGATAAACGGGCCGGGGGAAGGTTGAACCGCACTCAATACTCAACGAAGAAACTTTCACATCTGGCACCTGTCAAGGTAGACTGATTTTCAACATTCGTACACCTACTCGTACAACTTGAACGACACCCATGGTGCCTACCAAAGCTACTCTTACACAACTTGAACGACACCGACGGTATGCATGTTTGTCCAAAGCTTTTACTTCTTTTCAAAGACGGGAGTGTCAAAGGTGCCGTCAGGGTCTAATGCACAGTCAATCCACACTTGTACAAGATGGATTTTAACGCGGGCTTACCTCGCCCTTCGTGGTAAATGTATTTCTTGTCTGTTTCTGCGAGGTGCATGATATAGCTCGCCATCTTATGGGAGTCGACCGCGACCTTTGCGTTGTGGGATGCCCCAGCACGCACAGCAGCTGCAGCCACGTCATATCTCGAAACGTGGTTGCAGAGCATCATCTTTACAAATGTTGTCAGTACAAGCCGATAAAAGCAAAACTGACAGAACAAACATCAAAGGGTGACGTCGTGGTTCCTTCCTCTTGATAACTGTTGGTGGGCGTTAAACACGAAACTCTGTCAGGAAAGTGTGACAACTGACCCCCCAATCGATATCCTGTCGAGCTTTGGCCGGCCATACAGTAAACCCTTAATCTCGATTGGATAGCTGTGATAGTTGATGATGACAGGTTTGTCCGGAGTAAAAAGGGTATTAAAGCCCTCATCACTAAGTGCGTGAGGGTGGCTGCCCGACGGACCGAGAATCATCAGATCCGTCACATTCACGACACGTACACGAAGGGCTGGGATTAATTTGCGGAGAAGAGCTGCTGCTGCAATCACCTCGAACGTAACTTCCGTGCCAACGCCGACAAGGACGCTGAACTGTTTGTTAGCAACACAGGGAAAACGCAACGAGTGCTCGTACACATCTGGATTCACTCCCTCCTCGGTGCTCGCGAATTTCCAAACAGATGCACCGGCTATACAATGCTTCACGGGGGTGAGTTAAATTTTGGCACGGGACAATCGAAAAGCGTACACGGTTCGCTTCCTCCGGACTCAGCCATACTGTAGTCGGTTGCTTGCTGCCAACCATGAGATTAACGTAGTTCTTGGACCTCAAGCAGTGCGCCACAGTGGAAAGGAAACAATTCGCATCAGGTGGGAGATAAACCCGGGCAAGTTTCGGTTTCGGATCAAGGAGGGCACCGATGAAGGAGGGATTCTGATGGGAGAAACCATTGTGCTCCTGTCTAGCCCAGGTAGAGGTCTCCAGGAAGTTGACAGAGCCAATATCATGACGCCAATTAGTTTCATGAGCCTAAGCATTGAACGTGATTGATGCATTGCAGAAAGCAAAAGACAATACAAACCATCTTCACAAACTTGCTATATTGAACCACCATGGTGTGGATGATGCCTATAAAAGCTTCGTATGTCGGGAAGAGGCCCGTTCTTCCTGTGAGTGTATATCCCTGAAGCATACCCTGACAGGTGTGTTCGGAGAGAATCTCGACAACGCGCCCTCCATGGGCACGAGAAGCAATATCCCACTGAAAGTTTCTCTCGGTGACGTCGAATACAGCATCGAGCTTGTTCGAAACGAGCTCATCGGGGGAGAAAATCCTGAAGGTGGTTGGATTTCTAACAAACAAGTCTCAGCTTCGACAAGGAATAACATATATCTGAAACACTTACTTTTTGATGACCTCGCGAAGGAAGATTCCAACTGTCTTCATGCAGCTTGCTTCCGAACCATTCTGGACTCCGAATGACATCCATTCAGGGACATCAAGCAGCTGGAAGGCTGCATAAGCCTCCTTCCTGAACCCGAGTCTCTTCTCCTTCACAAGAGGGATAATCTCGGTAACGTCGTTCATCGGTGCGCCCTCGGCCTCGTCTTGCGCACTGTTGACAGTGAAGAGCTCCTTGGGACGATAGCTGGCCAACCAATCTTGTAGCATCTGCAGCTCCTCCGGTGATGTCTTGACCTCGGGAAGCGGTACTTGATGGGCACGGAATGAACCTTCTATGAACTCGCCGCGCAGCGTTTTGGGACACGACCAGCCCTTTGGGGTTCGTAAGATCAGCATTGGCCAACGAGGTTTGACAATGGGTTTTTTCGAGCGTGCTGCGTGCTGAATACGCGAAATCTCTCCAAGAGCCCATTCCATGGCCCCGGCGAGATCCTTATCGATGTTTGGCAGGTCATCGACGATACAGACTTGGTAGCCATAACCACTGGAGACACATAAGTAAATGCACGTGTAGGAATGATGCCATGCTAACCTAAACAATGCAATCAACTCCTTGTCGTCCATACACCCAAAGATGGTGCGTTCTGAAATCTTGAATCCATTGAGGTGCAAAATGGGAAGGACAGCACCCGACTCTACAGGGTCGATATATTTGAACCCATGCCACGCAGTCGCAGTGGGGCCGGTTTCGGCTTCACCATCACCGACAACGCAAACTGCGACGAGATACGGATTATCCATGACAGCACCAAATGACACACTGAGAGCATATCCCAATTCTCCACCTTCGTGGATACACCCAGGTGTCTCGGCGTTGATATGACTGAACAACAGTTAGCTTCAGTCAATAGGAGTTAGTAGTGCTCACCTCGGGAAACCACCCGGAGTACTGAACTTGGCGATGAGCCGCGTCAACCCAGCTCTATCGCGAGAATAACGTGGCCAGAAACATGCAAGGGCTTCCTCCAACCACAGACAAGATAGAATGCAGGTGCGCCATGACCTGGATTAGTGGAAGAGAAAATATCATTACATACACGGACAGATTGCATTCTCGACAAGAAAACTGACCGGGTCCGACAACGAGGAGAGCATCAAGATCATTCTTTTTGATGATGCGATTGAGGTGCGCGTATACGAGGACGAGGCCCGGACATGTTCCCCAGTGACCAAGCAAGCGAGGCTTGATGTCGTCCGAAGTGAGCTTCTTCTCGAGAAGAACATTGTCTTTCAAGAAAATCATGGCTACAGCAGCGCCTCAGCACAACGAAGACAGAACAACAGAAGAAGGACTAATTACCAGCTGAGATGTAATTCGCAGCTCGCTTGAACTTGTCAAGAGAGGCAAGTTCGGCGGGAGTGATGTCCGAGGCAACTTGAACACCAAGATCTAGTACAGAATCGGGGAGATGGGACGGGTCAGCGGGCGGGTTAGGCTGAGCGAGACGTTGGCCAGGCATCGTGGAGTGACACGAAAGCTGAAGGGTGTGGTTGAAAGTAGAGAGGCGAGAGGGGAGGAGAGGCGGTATTTGTATTCCAACCAGACCCCCGTTGGCTCTTGAATTCGTCCTAATGTGCCTTGTGGCTTGGCTGGAGTTCCCGTGCAGCCCGCCGGTCTGCAACGCGGCGCAATCCCTACGGCTGATTCGAGACTAGTAGACCGCATACATGAAACAGAAGAGCATGTTGGCCCGGTCTAGACTCCTGGTTTAGTACTGCATGAAGAACTTATCTGGAAAGTTGTACCTGGACAGATGATCGGGGCCAACTTTGTAGTTGGTCTGGATTCATCTTTGTGATAGGCGCCGAAGCGCGGAGGATGTTCCCCAGGGCTCAACTCACTCAAACCTACAATGTCCGCTTGAAAGCAAAAGCAAGTACATAGACGAATGTGACATCGTTCCAAGAGACACAATTATATGTATATAACAGTTCGACACTACGATAATTTTGTCCATGTAACAAGAGTAAAGCAAACAGCGCCGGACAAACCAAATCATCTTCATAACTTAGTAACGGCAAACGTCTGGTTACTAGAATATCTGTACACCTGCCCACACAGCCGCGAAAAGTGAGATGCCAAGCGCAGTGACCGGCGCTCGTAGCGTCCCGGCACCACTCCACCCTGGAGGTTCCCCTAGAGCAACAGAGGGCTCTGTGAGGTGGTATATAGACGTTACAAGCTCTCCATCTGCCTTGGTCGCAATGAGGGTATATCGATCAGAAACCTGCGGGAGCCCAGTTGCACCTATCGCCGGCGAAGCAACCAGCGGTGGGTACGTGCTCGTCGCGAGTTCCGAGTCAACGATTTCGCCCAGCGCTGCAGGGACAGATGTGTTAAAGACGTAGGGCGGCGTGGTATATGTCGGAGTTGGCAAGAGGTAGTTGGGTAGCGTGGTTGCCAAAGTGGCGGACACGGAGGCGAAGTACGAAGAGACGAGAGCAGGGGGCTCGACAGGGGTAGAAGAGTTTGTGACGGCGTACAAGCCAATCATCGGTGGTTGGATATAGTCAATGCCGAAGCTGGGCAGATGAGGGTGTGAACAGGAGGGACAAGGCTGGTACTCACCTCCACACAGAGTATACAGTGCGTAAAAACGGTGTTCCTAGGGAATTCGTTATGAAAGCGGTTCACAAAGGACAATGGTTAATCCTACCAAGCTGCCAGTCGATACCATCTGCACTTGGCGGTGAAGCTTTGGGCCAAGACAAACATAAGCCAGGATCGCCTGCCACTGGGCCGATGATATAGTCGGTAGGTTGGAGCACAAACGCAGTCCCATCTCTGCTCTATTCGTCAGTGGGAACTTGAACAGGTAGTCGTCGCATACCCAAAACTAAACGTCAAGGTCGCGGATGAGGAGCAAGGGATCGCCCATTGCCCACCTGGGTACTACTCAGTCAAACACAGCCATTTGAACATCTAGCAATCTCCACCCACTCTCATCTACAAGCCGGCTGTCAGGGAAGAGCGCATACAGTCGCGTCACCTACGAAGCAGGAGTTAAGTTTGGTAGTATACATACACCTACTCGAGACCACTCACATCTTGGTAGGGTCCATACAGTCCAGGGGTTCCTCTACGTAGATTCGCCCTCAGCGCACCATATACAAGGTCTGATCCGAGGACACTTACACATCCAAAAGCGCAATCGAGGAATTGCCAGTTTGTCCTGGATACGTCGGCATGGGTGTTAACACACTCCCATTGACCTACCAAAAGATGAGGCCAAGGCCAGCAAGCACCGTTCCACATGCCACACACCGCAAAGCCCGTCATATAAATGGCCCAAAACATATATCCCGAAGTGTTCGTATGTGTTCCTACCGGAGCAAAGGGAACCACCTCATTCCAGACAATATTGCTTGTATTCTGTACAACCGAGGCATCGATAGCACCTGGAAGTCGTTAGCGGATCTACGCAACCTACTGGTCAACGTGACAAGGACATCCTCACCTAACGCGAGAGATCCTATCGAATTGCGTGCCAAGCTCAGTCCAAAAATCGGGTAATCGAGTATGCCTTGTTGAGACAAACTCGCAAAGAAAGGTGGCGCTACAATCCACGATAAGTTTGAAAGAAAATGACTCCACACATGAAACACGCACCATTGGTGGCAGCCACGTAAATCTCCGATAGTCGAGGAAACCCCAACCCGAGAATGCCGCTCACATCATCAATGAGCGTGACATTTGAGTTCGTCACCACTCCTGCGGAATGCAATTAGTCATTGAAATGCCACGATGGATCTGCATGTTCACCAAAAGCCTGACTGGGAACCGTCACATTCGAGACCTCGATGGACTCCCTTGCAACAAATCCTGATGCACCTTGAGGAATGCACGATGTCATCCGATAGTTTGACAACTTGACAGCAGAAATGCCAAGCAACACTCACTGGTGCCATCGGCATAACTTAGGTTGAATACGGTTCCGTTGTTGTTGACTGAAACGAACGTTGGCGATGCATATGACAATGGGTATTTTGGAACCGCCGCGCAAGGTTTCGTGGTACAGCCCGTCGAGACCAGCCAGACTACCAAACGACACACTATTTTCAGCCCATGGAAGGTATATAGAGGATTCTGACGTACGATCAGATGATCCGGTGTCTATTGAGACACGAAAGCTGATTTGGCCAGCTTGAATGACTGTATAGTATGTACTTTGAGGAATGAGCTCGGTTCCGACAACTAGTGGTGAACGACCACTCACCCGTCGTCGGCTAACGAGACTGGGGAGATACCATCGCTATTCGGGGGAGAGGTATCTGCGTTTGACACCGGTTGCCCACCTGCAAACCTGGCAAGGATGTCGATACACTTGCTAAAGCGCCCAGGCAAAAGGCAAGAATGAACGAAGATGGTGTCAAGAACGAGCGTAACATCTCAGTTCCTACGGCGAGGTTCTACTGAGATTCGAACATCCAATGCGTGCTTGTAAAGTCGTGAGTAAATGAGCTTGCTGAACTTGACACCAAGACTACCGCGGTTTGTCAAGACCCCGGCGGTAATGAATTAACGATGCTCGATCATTGGGACAGCCATTAACACGAAAGAAGCCTGGCCAAGGTAAGTTTAACTTTATCGATATTCTGAATCAGAGTGTAAGGAAGACAGGTATCCAGAAACATACACAACTACAGATGTAATACATCCAAAATTCCAGAACGAACACACTCGGAGTCATCGTAGGACGAAAGCGTACGCTGTATAAGACGAGGCTAATAGACAAGGAAGAAATCAAGGAGTGACGGGTATGACGAAATGAATATGGCATAAGTAAGGGATAGCTTCTCAAATATGGTCCAATGTGTCCGTTCACCGCTTAGCGAAGACCTTTTTCAGGAGAGCAAGCACCTTCGGCACGTTCAGTTGGACATACTCCAGGTCCAGCAAATGCTTGTTATCTTTTTGCTGTTGGCTTGATTGAGTACTGCGTCAGACAGAAAGGACAAGCAACTACCTTCTCCAATAGATCATCAATTTTCAAATCCATCTCAAGAATCGCTTTCTCTCGTCCCTTGTAGTGTAGTGAAATGATGAAGGTCCCGGGACTTGGTGATGTAATATTAAAGTAGATATTCGGGCGGCTACGGAGAAAGGCCAGTCAGACGATAACATTCATGGATTTGGTAAACTCACCGGTTGTCTGGGACATTGCTCTCAACGATAATCCCTTCCTTCTCCAGCTGTGCATGAGTGAACCGATAGGGACCAAGGACAGCGCTTCTCGAAGGTTTCCTCTCTCTCCCGCCAACAGTGACAACGCCGACAGCCGTCGTGCTTCCCTTGTCCTTGGAAGCGGTTAAGCGGACGTTCTGTAGGTATGCCTTGTACTGTTCGAGCTGTGACCGCAAGTAACTGTTGTGGTCACAAATCGTTTTGTAGACAGCTTCCAAGGACTTGGTCTCTAGTAGCACCTTGTCCCGGAGGTTACCCAAGTGGACAAGTTCCGCAGCCACCTCTTCCTGCATGAGCTTGTAGCCGTCTGACTGGTCGATGACCTTCGCTTCCTCCAGCTCCCGTAGCATCTCCTTGACCTTGATACCCTTGCGCACGAGAGTCGCATCCTTAGTGGTTGCCGCGCGTTCCGCTAGTGCTGCAAGGTTATAAGGCCGCTTTTCAGAGGCGTGGGGAAGCGAGCGGATAAGTTGGACAAGAATGGACTTTGTCTCCATGTACAACATGTCACTCTGAGAGATAGAGTCCATAAGTGCCGTGTGCAGATCTTGTACAGGCGTCTCCCAGCGACTGTACAAGTTCAATTCAATAGTGCGGTTCTCTTTACGAGGGACCTGAGGTGGAGCAGGGCCGAGTTCATCGGTAAGGATACGCAAGTGTTGCTTGTCATTCGGTGACTGTGTGGTGCTGAGTCAAGAAGTTTCATTCAACAGTCAAGTTACTCACCAGAGTTTCGATATGCTGCAGAATCAATGCGTGGGTGTTGTACAACTCATTCATAGTAATGTGAATCATGAGGTCTTTTTTGGAGAGTGCCATATATTGATCCATCTGCGTACAAACGACATCAAAATGTGTGAATTGTAATGAAATAATTACGCACCTCCAGAGTGTCATAGAAGTCGCCAACATCGCACAGACTATTGAGGAACTGGTTGATCCGCGCTTTGTTATTCTCGACAAACGGGTTCAATGTAATCATGTATGCTTCCTTTGCATAAGACGGCTTATTTGCGAGGTTCTGGAGCATCTTCGCTATCTATATAACGCAAAGTTAAGAAACATCCATGGCACATATACCCAGCTTACTAGCGTCAACGTCCGCCGAGGATGTTTAGCGGGTACACCATCAACCAACATATATGCCTGAGGCGTGACAATTGCAGGGTTGATAAAACGCAGGAAGAAGAAGCCACCTATGAGGGAACAAATGGCGTAATCTGTGGCTTCTGGATATTTCCGCTGTCAGGCTACATCAGTAGGTGGGAATGATAATCAAGTAAAGGTGCCGTACGCGAGTCAGACTCCTGATTTGTTTGCAAATCCATCGTATACCGTAGGGAACACTTTCCATACTCTCAATAATGGTGACAAGGAAACTGTTGGCAATCTCCATTAACATGGTAAGTCGAGGAGCGATGATCGCTTGTACGTCAGCGTTTTCGGCGGCAACTTCGGGAGGAACGCCACGGGGAAGATTCGGAGGTAGCGTGCCGGTCTCTTCTTCGATTTGATTGATCATTTGCTCATAAACCTGGACAAGTATTTACTCAAGTGGGAAACGCCGAAGAGAAAACGAAGCAAGTTACCTTTACGGGATTTATCTCGAGATTGAGATCCTTGTGTTCTATCAGACTGTTGATGCGCTCTGCAAGAACACCCTTAAGGTAGCTTTGACCCGGACCTCGGCGAGTGTATGTGGTCATCATGCGGGAGACAGGAGTGTTGGCTCGCAGTAGGGAGCCAAACTCTGTGGCAGTCTCGAACTGAGCGGATAGCACCGACTGGAACATGGTGAGGAGTAAATGCTCCTCGCGGCTTTCGTACTGGTTTCCATAGAGAGTGAACATGACGGTCTGGAGAAGGGTGTCGATTTCGGACAAGCTGACGAGTCGACAGAGGTTGGCGATATGGCGGGGTTCGGATTGAAGGAGGAAAAAGAGATTGGAGTACTGCTGTAGTTTGCGATCGTCGGGATAATGACCCTCTGTCGGATCGACGTCTTCTAGTGTTCGTTCGACTTCACGTTGCTGTGGTGTGTATGAGACACCGTAAGCGAAGAACAGGGAGAGTGTGGACGCACTTCGTCAGCTGCCATACGGTTCTGGATGAGGAGGGCTATCCGAGAGTCAAGATAACGGACGTCCCGCTCAAGGACAAAGTTTTTCTTTGACTGGACAGAGATTTTGCCCTTGAGGTCTCGCAAGCGTTTCTGGGCTGTGTACGGGACATGAAGAGGAAGGGGAGAAGAGATATGAAGTGGGACGGACCTCTTGCCAAATCATCCTCGACCTCTACATCCTGCTCCGCGGCCATGCTAAACAGTGCGGTGACGCTGTAGCGGTTGTTGTTTCTGTTGGTGAGCCGCCTGCCCATGGCGGAGGACTGGTCGACGTAGGACATGATTGGGTGCTATGTGAGAGAGAGAGGAGAAAGGGAGCGCCGGGAAGTTGCGTTTGGAACGAAAAAGTTCCCGAGTCCGAGTTTGAACAAGGGTCTACACGACGACGGGGACGATGAGGAGGAGGAGGAGAAGGACAATAATAATACCAACCAGTGGCTGAGTGGCGTCGCGACAAAGGACGAGATGCCAAACCATCTCCATCTCCCTTTCAAAAAATCGTATCCCGCTCACATCCGCCAGCGAGTACGAGACTACCTCGACGACCACACTCAAGACCACCCAGACGTTTACAAGCAGGACATTGCTCACTGGGACGCCCTCCGTGCACCCTGCATCGCACACGACGTCCGCAACGACGCCGTCAGTGCCTTTGTCAGGTCGGCACACCCCTCCGCGCTCTCGATATCGGTCTGACCCCGTCTAGCTATCACGCCCAGCTCGTGTTTGTGCTCATCAAGCTCCCCTCAGACGTCCGTGCTACCCACTGCCCCTCGATCCATTCTGATCCACCCACATTAGATCGGACTCGAGTTTTCCTATGCCCATGTCTTCGCCCCATCCTCGTCCGTCCCCGTCACGCTCCGCAGTCTCACCTTTGAGAGGGCCGCGACTCTATTCAATCTGGCCGCCCTCTACTCCCAGTTCGCTGCCTCCGAGGACAGGTCCAGTCCAGACGGTCTGAAGCGAACCACGCTCGCTTATCAGGTCCGTCATCAATATTCTAGTCACACTGTTACCAGTCTCACCCTCGGCTCAAGAACGCTGCTGGGACGTTCGCGTTCCTCCGCGCCTCAGCCTTGCCGAAACTCGTCATTCCGCCAGACGCCGAGGAATGCCCTGCCGATCTAACCACTTCTTTTATTCACAGCTTGGAATTCCTCATGCTTGCCCAGGCACAAGAGTGTGCCTGGCAACGTGCAGTTGCAGGTGTGCGACGTGTTTCATGTCGATAAATCCGGTCACCTCATTCGTGGCGGCGTAGACCATTACAAGAATAGCCTTGTTGCAAAATTAGCAGCTGGAGTTGCATCACTCTACGCTACTTCCTTGGACTCCGTGCGATCGGCTTCGCCTCAAGTCCGCGAAAAACTCCCACCAGTGACGTGGCAGACTTCTTACCACTCTACTCATCATGCTCATCCCTTCCCAAGACCTGGATCCCACATCTAGAAATAAAACAGCGCCATTTTCGTGCAGCAGCACAGTACAGAAAGAGCATCGACGATCTCGAGGCTAACAAGTCCGCGTCGAATCCTCTCCCATGGTGATGACTTAACCTTCTTGCAGCTATGGCGACGAGCTACGGCGACTGATGGACGCAGAAGCCGAAGCAAAACAGGGATACAACTTGGCCAGACGCAGCACCCTCTCTCCTGCAGTTGTGCAGGATATCAAGGTACTGTATTCTTGCCAAATCAAACCTTTGTTATCCCAACATGGGTCAAGTCCCTGTTAGACATCTTGCAAAAGAATCTTGCGCGTGCCGAGCGCGATAATGATCTGATTTACCACAAAGACATCCCTTCATCCTCTGCTCTCCCGCCAATTCAAGACGTCATCATGGTCCAGGGCAATATCTTACCTGGCTTGTCGGATCCGAAATCCGTGGTGGATGATAGTCGCGTCCCCTTCAGAGAGTTGCTAAGCTGGGGAGCTAGAGAAGCTGATAGTACGTTGATCCTAGCCATCACCGGGTCGCAGTATCCGATCTGGTTTTTAGATATATACAACGATAACAAGCAGACCCTCATCAAAGAAAGGATAACCGACTTTGCCAAAGAGCTCGATAATGAAATTGACCAGTTCGTGCCTGCACCTTGACCTGTGCCCCTGTGCTGACCGCCGATTAGAACTTTGCGTTCTCTTAACCTCCCCTCCTCTCTCGAAGCGCTGGAACGTCCCATTGGACTTCCTCCGAGTCTTCTGAAGAAAGCCGAGGAAGTTGGGTCTGAACAAGGCCCCGAACGAATCGAGACTTGCCTGGAACATGTAGAACTTTCAGCTCGGCGGGCCCTGGCAGTACTGGACGAGGTTTGATAATGCTTTCTCCCCATGCCGCTATATACTCATCATCACCTCCAGGCGATGGATGTATTGGACGGCGAAGCATCTGAGGACGAAGCGGCGCGGAAAGAGGTTCCGATGACAAGACCACCCTCACACTGAAGCCAATCAAGAGCTCGTCCAGAAACAAGAAAGATACAGAAGTATTCTCACAGAAGCCACCAAGAGCGACGAGGTTGTTCGCCAGAAATGGAGGGAATGGGAAAAACACATCCTGCAGCTGGCGTTGGACAAGGTAGAGGCGTATTCGCTGAGTCATTGAACTGCACTCATGGCAGCCTAGGCTGAGTTGGAGAGTCTGGTGCCTTCTTCTACAATATCTACGGTCGGGAAAACGCAAGCCACTGGCAGTCAAACTCAAGTTCATGCTCGTGCTCTGCGAAGTCTCTTGGAATCACTCGATGATATCCGCCACAGTCGCGGCGAACTTGTCTCCAGGGCACAACGGCGCGGTGAGGTCGACAATATAAGATCCCGTATCGTGGCAGCTGCTGGGAGATTTGACGGCGAGGTTGAGATAACCCCGGCCATGTTCACCGACGTTTCGGACGAAGAACTTGCCAAATATGACAGGTTCATCCAGGGACTTGTGGAGGGACAGAAGGAACAGAAAGGACTACTGGAGGCTATCAGGGTTCGTCTGACCACTTGGTCATCCTCCTACGTGTTCATGTCATCATCTAGTCCACAAACGAGAAATTTTTATCCTCCCGAAAGGAGGATACCTCTGTGAAGGAGCGCGAACAAGCACTGCGGAATCTCGACCTCTCCTATACCAAGTATCGCGAAATCACGCGCAATTTGGAGGAAGGGCTCAAGGTAGGTCTTCATGCTGCTGATCCGACGCACCACAACTTCAAACACGCGGACAGTTTTACAACGACATGGCCAACATCCTGACACGGTTCAAGGAAGCCTGTCGGATTTGGAGCCATGGGCGCAGCCAGGAAGCACAGTAAGTGGACGTTTTTCGTCGCTGTCAGCCCTTGTCCGACGTGACTTGTCAGGTCGTTTTACCGCAAGTTTTCTTCCATGTCGATACAAGAGCCGAGCGTCATCGAGCAAGCTAGCGTAGAAGAACCGCTGACGCCTACGGAGACGCCACGTCGCCAGAAGCTGGTCGCAAATTTGCCTTCGTTGCACTCTGCAGAGTGGCAGACGGAAGAACTGCCTCCGCCACCGCCGAGTTCAAAGAGTCGGTGAGGTCGGCGATGTTTGCGAAGTGAAGTGTTTGGATAGGAACATGTCGATCCATTCCTATTGATCAATGTCTCGTTCTCATGAACACGAAGGTGGACGCGGTGATGAATAAGTCCCCTGAGTTGTCATGCTCATCATGCTCATTACATACATTGGTTGAGGTAGATGTATGAAAAGCAGGTGTCTGACAGCTTCTAGGTCTAGAGATCCCCGACACACCATACTATAGGTTACACACCAGTTGATTATCTACAGGGGGCTTGGCCAGCGATGAGACTATACTAGTTGGGTAAACATGTCGGGAGAACCCAGCATCAACACGTCGCAAAGGTGGGGTATATACATGCAAGGCTGTCCGACTCGGCTCGCTAGGTGCAAGCGTGCTTTATCGACAGCGACATCAATTCGCAGCATTGCCAGCTGCAATTTCACGCTGGAAATTCTCGTCGTAGCCGACGCATTTCATGCACCATGCTTGAATGAACTGTTCAAAAAAATCTGTCTGTGAATACCACCATCGCTCGAGAATGACAAGTAACTCGGACGGACAGCATGGCCCTGGTCGAATGCGCGGTGAACCTCTTCTGGGGTCGCGTGGAATTTCTCTTCGGAATCGTACGCGTCTTGGAATTCTTCGGCGGTAGGATCTCTACCGAGCCTCTTTTGGAGGACGATTTTCGCCCGTATGTCCGTGCACCATCCTTTCGTCGAGACCTTGGTTATCCACGTCTTCTTCACCTGGGTCAAACGCGCCGGAAATGAGGTACAAGCGAACCATGATTTGGAATACAGACATCTACCTTGGGTGACTGGGATGTCCATTCGTCTGGTGTGAGCGAAGGTGCGGGTGTGCATTGATACTGCCCGACGTATAACCAACGGTTTGTCTTCAGCCTGACTAACACCCGCTGGATCGTTGGCCATTCCCTGGCATTCGGATCCACAGAAGACGTGAAAAATAGTCCTGGCGCACCAGGCCACTGGGGGGCATGCGGATTGAGGTAGAGGTTCAAGTACATGAAATCGTCCATGCCATGACGGTCTAACATTTCCTGCCGTATTCTCGGAAACGTGTCTTGCGTGTTTCCACCCCAAGTCTTGGAGGTGAAAAGTCTTGTTGTCGTCACGTCCCTCATCGCAGGGTCCAATTCCACATCAAAAGATGGTACGTGTGCAATACGGCGATTGACAACGTCTTCGGAGAGCATTTCTTCTTTCTTGATCTCTATCTTACCCTGCAAGACAATAATTCATTCATTCCTTGTACGGTGGGAGAGAAGAAGCAATAGCTCGCACAAATGGGAGGAAAATGGACGACTTTTCTTCTTCTTTCTTGATGATGAGTTTGAGGAGATTCTTCGAGTCGATGAAGCTGGACGCATTTTCAAAAACGGGGAGATTGTTGCCATACACTTGTCTCCTCGTTGGGAGAAGAACTTCTATCCTCCTTCTGCGTCGTCTGGATTGGGGCTGAGGCGAACGAGAGATGTTCTTCGTGTCCTCCAGTTTCAAAGGGACCATGAGATCGTCAGTGGGTTCGGTTTTGATGATCTAAACATACGGATAAGCAGACTTGAAATGCAAAAGAAAAGAGGCGGTAACCATTGTACTGTGTTCAAAGTATCGGTGAGAGGAATGGCCAGCATGTTACCAGCGTGTGGGGTGCATTCATACGTAACTGACAGGCGAGCTCAGGTCCTTGGTGTTCAATTAGCCCCTGTCCAACAAGATGACTCTGCTCTGTCCTGAAAAGGGAAATCACCACACTTGATGAAGGAATTCGACGACGACAAGGACACCAAGGAAAGCGGTTCTTCTCTTCCCCCTCCCCCTTACGCCCCGCCCCGACCTCCCCCATCTGGCTATCGCATCGCGCTCAACGGCTCCTCCCCCTTTCCCAAACCGTCCTACGCCAAAACACCCCCTTGCTACGACACCCACGGCACCAACCCCGTCTTCCTCGGTTCTGCGATATTCAACAACTCGGTGCACCCATGCAAGATCGTCCCCCATCTCACCCCGCACTGCTGCGTCCCCTATGGCGGCTCCGAGGTCAAGCATGACGGTCGCTATGACCTCCTCCCGTTCGATCCAGAGACGATGGAGTGGGTGCCCACCAGCCTTGGTCGCATTCCTGCGCACCGCCAGCCTGTGCAGGGTGGATACGAGGATAATGGTGCGAGACTTTATCATGCCATCGCCACCGTGCGTGATGTGAGGGTCCCGGGGAAAACCGGCGAACACCTCGTGAGTAGTTCCTTGGATGTGGGCTTGCTGGCGAACGACCGATGTTCCAGGGTGGTTGTAACGTGGGCTATGGCGGGGTCGAGCATATCATCACTCGCGGGTACGATATATTGTAAGTTTCATATCCCCTCGTCTAGTTTGCCTCAATCAATGCAACATCATCGATAGATGCTGGAAGTAAAGTTCACTTGGCTAGAATGCCTCGGCAACAAACCAAGCGCTTTTGCACCAGCAGCCTACACCCCATAGTCATTGTATCAAATCTATACTATTATCGTGCCCCTTCAACTGGCTGTGATTGATTCTGCTGTGCAGTCTGGTGAGGTTGCAACATTCCCGCCCCCAAGGCTTGGGTACGGAAAGCCAATCCGCGGGTCTTTTCAATGACTGACTGGTATACCGGGAGTGGTGAACGGTGAATCTCGATCACGTTCTGAGTAGACGCTCGCATGAGAAATACTCCTCGACATCGACGCATATACTCACCTTTTCCAGATCAATCTTTGCATCGGCGCCCATCCGAGTCTCGCGGATGAGATTGACGATCCATTTTTCGCCATCTTCCTTGGTGAGATTAAGCCTCTCAGATAAATCTCTGTGAAACGTTAAATCAGATATGTGACGACTCTCTCGAGGACCACATACCCAATGTCGATGCGTTGATGTATGCGGCAGTAAGCCTCGCTGACCAAATAACGTGCATTGTCCAAGAACTCCTCTCTAAATTCTCCCAGGAAAAAGTCATCGCCGACAACGCGTTCCGCAACCGCCAGCTCCCGTTGGGCAGCTTCAAAATCAAACTCGATGTAGAGCTCCCTGAGGAAAGAAGTGATCGGATCTTGATATTGGTATTCTTCGGTCTGTATCACCTTGACAATCTCCCGGATAGAATGCCGTACACGCGAAGGGGCGTTGGTGTTTCCGGTAGTAGATTTTCGGGAGAGAACCGCAGCGGTGGCGATGTAGCGCAGAATCCAAGGGCAAGAGGTTTGGATGGTATTGAGATACGTGGGAGAGAGGAAAGTCTCAAGAAGAAGCGTACGCCCTTGGGGGTGGTTGAAGTAGACAAGGAGCGACCAATGTACGAGCCACGTCCGCGAGTGCAACTGGGCAAGGGCGGCAGACTCGGTGGGACTCGTCAAGAGGGGTGACGGTGAGCGCGAGTCGACGACGTCCCGGAGCGTGTTGAGTTCTTCGAGAGCGGTTTCCCACTGTCCTGTGAGGATATCCGAGGCGAGTTTGCCCCAGTGCGCGGAGGTGTTGAGCTCCGTATCGGTGGAGAGAACGCGAAAGTGGTACAAGTAGTCTGCTGCGCCGCTGTAGTTTCCGTACGTGTATTGGAATTGGCCAAAGTTGTATAGCGCGGTGATTTGTTCTAGTGTGACCTGTAGGAAAAGGACATTGAACAGGTCACGAGGACAAAATACTGAGCAAAGCATACGTTGTAATTGTCCTTGAGATACTGCAGATTTTGATTTTTATCCTGGCGAAGTGCCTGTGCGACGCCTGGGTTCTCGATCACGTCCAGGACGGCTTGAGCTTCTTGCTGCAGCCGCTCATTTGTCGAGACTGCCCTTTCTCGCTTTCCAGAGAATTCTGAAGACTCGCGGGTTGAGATGAGGTGCAACATCAGACCAGAATCGCAAACCTTGAGGGATTTCCTCGTCAGGGTGGAGCTGCTCGAACAGGCTGATCGCATAATCGACCATGTTGGTGCCTTTGGCGAGCTCATACTGGGCTGCCTGGACCTGCTCGACCGGGAAGAGCGAGGTCTCTACAAGATGGGCGAGCAGAGGAAATGCGAGATGGCGATCCAAGTAGGGGATGATCGTTTTTGAGAGATCGTACTCGGCCATTTTTTTTTCTTGCTCGTTGATCATTGAATGGTGTAGTTCGCTATCCCACGTCTTCGGTGTAATGATTATTTGTACACGTGACTGCTAGGCTTACACGTTTGCGTCTCACTCTGACCACTCACCATGACCGCAATCACGAGAAACCTCCCCTGGTTCATTGCAGACCTCGGAACTGCAATCATTGGCCAGGCAAGTCCTCTTGGCATCGACCCTTGATCATCAACGAACAGCGTTTCAGAAATGCTACTCTTCTCTGGTCGAGAACCTCAACCTCGCCGACGTAGACTGTCTCAAGTACTCACTCTCAAAGGGATTGGGCTTCGGCATCGTCGTCGGGGGCTCAATCATGAAGGTACCCCAGCTAATGCTCAGTAAGCCTCCAAGCCCTTGCTCGTCCTCTGCACCACACTCATTCTGTCCAAGTCCTGTCCGCAAAGTCTGCCCGCGGCATCTCCCTACCTGCGTACATCCTCGAGACTCTCGCGTACGCCATCACAACGGCGTACTCGTACAGAAACGACTTTCCCTTCTCCACCTATGGAGAGAACCTCTTCCTCACTCTCCAGAATACACTCATTACATTTTTGATCGTCTACTTTCCCTCAACACCACTCCGCAAGGTGCAAAACATCGCGGGTCGACTCGCCCTCACTGCTGTAGGAACTGTCGTTTCTGCTGTCGCTCTCTACGCTGTGCCCAAGGAAGCCATGGCGCTCTTCCAACTCGCTACCCTCCCACTCTCGTTGTTCTCAAAGCTCCCTCAAATCATGCAAAACGCTCGTGCCCGGTCGACAGGCCAGCTTTCCACGTTTGCCGTGGTCGCCCAGATTGCAGGATGCCTTGCGCGCATTTTCACTACCGCCACCGAGGTTGGCGATATCATCGTGACCGCAGGGTTTGCCCTCGCCCTTGTTCTAAACATCATACTCGGGGTACAGGTGTGGATGTACTGGGGCAAAGATGATAAGGAGGTATACTCGAAGACGCCTATTGGCGTGGTTCATGAGAAGGAGGAATGGACACAGGCGAGGTACCAAAAGGTCGACGTTGTCGTCCCTCCCAAGACCCCGCTTCCTCCTCCTCGTCATGCCACGACATCTCCTTCAGGAAGGAAGTGGGCACGAAAAGTTGATTGAATAGATTCCTGTAATTGGTCTAGAAATGACTGTCGCTATATATTGAGCAAGCATCTATGTTTGCCCAAAATATGCCATGGCTAGCGAGTGGACCGTCGGGGTTTTTGACTTTCCTCCCATTTTTTCCACCATTCGGGGACTGATGCCGCACGTGTTTCTTGCCACTCCGCGTCGCCCTTGAGGAACGCCTTTAATAGGTCGACCGCAAACCCCCTCTCCCCCTGGACCTTAGCCACGGTGGTAATCTCGCTCTCGTCCAGGTTTGTATTCTACACAGGTCGTCACTTGGCGTATAAGAAATTATAGTCCGGAGCGAGCTTCTCACCTTGAGAATTTCCTTCCTGACAAAGGTACGAGCCCTGTCCTTACGTAGCCAGTTGTAAACAGGGTCCACTTCTTCCTGCGTCCACTCGCGAACCCTAGGATCTTCCAAGTTGATTGGGTGTCCAGCCGCCAAAGAAACGGGAGCATTTCGTTGTTGAAGCTTGTCGTTCAACCACGACGATAGTCCATCGGAGATATTCTCGCCTGTTGGATTAACCACGATGGCGCGGGCTTGGGCATCTTCTGGAGTGCTTCCAATCTCTATATAGTCGTCTTGACCAGCCACGAGCTCTTCGAATGGGAGTCGAACATTGTCCTCAGCATCTGGATGAGGGATGTGAATATAATGAACACCCTATAATAAAAACCGTCTTAAATGTAAGTCGCGTGACATCTGCGGCAAAGTACTCACAGGGTCACTGTGAGCTGCTAATATGATCGTGACAGGCGGCCAAGGTTCTCGTGAGACATATTGTGCAAGATATACTGGCAAAAGAACAGGATAGCAAGCGGCCTGTTGAAATCTGAGAATGGATAGTCAATCCGTGGGTATGGTCGCGTACGAGGTTCATCTTGACTGATTGCGGATTGAAACGCATATTCTCGTTAATAACAGCATCGGTGTATGAGAGAGTATGTGTTCTGTCGAGGATATCGAATGGCAGGATGTTGTATGGGAGACACATCACATCGTGTCCCCACTGATGCGCTAAATTGGGGGAGAATGGCTTGGCGAGCTCGATGTATTGCGGTGGATCGCGAACCAGAATGCGCCCAAAGTCCAGGTTAATTCCTACATTGAGATTGGATACTTCTGGGACACGAAAGATGTAGACACGAACATACCTGGTAGGTACCTATCGAACGATGGTCAGCTCCGAGAGAGAAATTGTCCAAATGCACCTACAAGTCTTCAAACTGTACCGTGACAGTTCTGCTCTGCTACGATGTAAGATCAAATGTGCAAAGAGTGATATGACAAACCTGAGGTTCTTCCGCGCCAGCCTCTGAGGAAAGCCAGGCCGTGGCCTTGAGCTCAGCATGTACGAACCAAGTCGGGAAGTATAATGGCTGTAAGCGCGTTGGCTGGAGAGGCTTGAAACCGCTCATAGGGAAATACTTGGCGAGAATGGAGGCAATAGCCGCGGTGAACGGCACATTAGGATGACCCATTGTCGATCTGCCAACATAGCCGGCCATTGAAGCAGAAACGCCAATATGTGAGATGGCATCCTCCGGGGAGAAAGCAAAGGGAATCGCTGAAAAGATAACGGTTAAAGTCATGTCATGCCACTCATGGGGAAACTACGACCTCTGACTTTGGAGTGATAATTTGGAAGTGCTGAAGTTGCCTCTGAGTAGCGTCTGAGCCAAGCTGCGGTGAAGGCTCTCCGAGAAAAGCGCGGTCGGGTCAACATTGCCCCCTTGAGGTCGTTGAACGTCACGGTGAGCGCTGAATCCCGTCCCAGCCCTCGTGATCACGTGCCAACGCAATATACGTGTCTTGGTAGTATGATACACGTCACATTTCCTCAGCACTCTCATGCCATCGTCGTCCGTGCTGCTCGTCTTCTTTCTGCTGGTCCTTTCTGTCCTCGTCAACGCAGCAGATCTCTATAAATCACTAGAATGTCAGTCTAAGACGCGCATCGAACGACACAACCCATCTTTTGACTGACGTATCACTTCCAGTGTCCAAACATGCCTCGGAGCAAGACATAAAAAAAGCCTACAAGCGTCTTAGCCGCAAATATCACCCAGACAAGAACAAGGATCCGGGAGCAGAAGACAAATTCGTCGAAATAGCACATGGTAGTGACCAATCCCCGTGGTTTGTGTGTAAGCCGGGCTGACATTCGTTCCAGCCTATGAGGTGCTCTCGGACCAAACTGTAAGTTAAGAACATGGAACAAGTGAGATAGGAACCCATTTTTATTACACAGAAACGACAAATCTATGACCAGCATGGAGAGGTAGAATAGCCGTTGGTTTCCTTCAACTAATGCTGACCGAACTACCATTGATACACAGGAAGGTCTCCGTGCACATGAAGGGGGGCAACAACACCATGCCAATCCGTTTGACATATTCTCCAGTTTCTTCGGTGGTGGATGTGAGCCTTCCCAACACTCATTTCATACGTCCACTTCACTTCACACACCATAGTCGCACAGCAGCAGCAAACACGTCGGGGGCCGTCAGTGATGTTGGAGCTCGAGATCTCTCTTAGCGATATGTATGTATGCGTTTCTGGCCGTCATGTCGTCATGGATAACTTACCCTTTTTAAGGTACAAGGGAGCTAATATTGACGTGCGTTTCTCCCATTTGCCCACTCGGCATGAATACTGAATTATTTATGTTAGTTTTCATTGAAAAAACACATTCTCTGTGACCATTGCAGAGGTTCCGGTGCCGCATCTGATGGTGACATCCACACGTGTCGCGGATGTGGAGGATCTGGTGTCAAGTTGATAAAACAGCAGATATTCCCTGGCATGTTCGCGCAAACCCAGTCTACTTGCAACGAGTGCGGAGGACGCGGGACCGTGGTCGTGAAGAAATGTCCACATTGCAAGGGCGAAAAAGTTATTGAGCACGTACAACACTACACATTGGATATCGAACCCGGCATGCCCGAAGGACACGATGTAATGTTTGATGGCGAGGCAGACGAGAGTCCTGATTGGGAGCCCGGCGATGTTATTGTGCGCGTGCGCAGCAAGAAGGAAGAAGGCGATTGGCGGAGGAAGGAAAGTACGCTGTACTGGCGAGAGACCATTGGCATCGATGAGGTATGCGTTATGTCTCTCTAGCCGCAGTGTAGTAAAACCGTCTCACGTTTCATGCAGGCACTACTAGGTTTCAAGCGCAATATTACGCACCTTGACGGGCATGTGGTAGAAATTGACCGTACGGTTGTCACGCAACCGGGTGCGTACTCCGAGACAGACATATTTTCGCTTTGTTGACGCGTTTTGCAGGCTATGTCCAGGCATTCGAAGAGGAGGGGATGCCTCTGTTTGAACAATCAGGGCATGGCAACTTATATGTAGAATACATCGTCGTGCTTCCTGTGGAACTCGGCCCAGACATGCGTCGAAGTAAGGCCCAATAATCTTTGAAAAGCATCTATGACTTATTCTTCCCTACAACAGAACTCGGGGAAGTTTTCTACGAGGCTGATGGCCCTAAGAGAGACGAGCTGTAGACCCTAGACTATTTAAATAGACCAAGTCTATTGGACAGATATCCAAGTAGTTAATTTAACTTGCTGGGTTGCAAGACCAAGTCTAAGGCTGTGGCGATTTCCATATCGAGCCGTGGGAGAGACCAGCCCTAAAGGCGCAGTGAGTCGGTATATATACCTGACTTGTATCGTCTCCCTTTTCTTCGGGAAACCCCTTCGGTTAGCGCGCTGAAGAAGTGGTATGTTTGTCCTGCCACCGACGACGTTTCGACAGCTGACTCGCGATATCTAGCTATGACCGTCGTCTTTGTGCCGCGTGCTTTTGTTGATGAAGGCTAGTCATGCTTCTTCAGCCTGTCGTCGCCGCCAGACTCACCCCTCAGTGTAGTGCGACGGATGTGGAACGTCGTGGAGACGGTTCTTACTCACAAGCGTCGGTTGTTGAGTTCAGAACCTTTATCTGATCAGCAATCGATGAGATTACTTTGCCGGCCCGTGGAGGGTCAGCGAAGAGTAGGTGTTGTTTTCTCGTTGCCAGAGTCTTGCTCATGTTGTATGACAGTCCAGGTGGCAAAACTGTTGGATAGGACACCACTTGAGGCAGTTCGGATGGTGAACCGAGAGTGCGGAGTCGAGTCTCCTTTACCAACACCAGTAGTTACCGGTGTGCGGGAATATCCCGTGTCTTACGTCCAAATTAATTACCCCAGGCCATTCAAGTCTCGGAAGATGTTGCGGTTGATGTGCGAGACTTCGCCTCCCGTTCTGTCTTCTGAGCCTACATGTCATGTCAAGTGTTGATATGTAGTCAATCATAAATGATTTCTTATTCTTGTGTGGGTGGTTTTGGCGAACAGAAAAAGGCTATGGTTACATGATAACTTGCATTAACATCGGGACGGGTAGAGGGTACATGTGTTGTCTGAATTCATGCCTTGACATCGTATGAGGATAAGCTGTATCGTTGATGTGTGAGTGGGACTAACGACGTACCAGGTATTTATATGATTTGCGATCATCACAGCGCTCCAGATACTCCCGCTAGACCATGTGTCAAAGTGAGCATACAATGCTATGTAAACAAGAACCCACATCTATCAGTGTTTCGATTCTCTTCTTGATATCTTGTGGGTTAGGCTGGAACCGTGTTGCCAGCTGTCGGGTGACTTCATTGATGAGATCATTATGAGACATCTGCTTTCGGTCCTTCATTACTCGCACGATGCAGGCCTTTGTACGCGTTGAAGTCAGATGATGTAGTATCAGCCCAAAATCCGTCGTACCTCCGTTTGGTATTGCCGTTCTTCATCAATCCTGTCCCGCGTCTCCTTGCGTTCCTCCGTACTCTCGACTCTGGCAGATACGGTACTGATTTTGATCCTTTGCATCGGGCAGATGAAACCAGCATTGAAGGAGAACGAGTCTTCAGGATGGACGTCTCGGCCCGGCGGATGCTTCTTTAAGATTTTGAATTTGGCACAAGCGAGGGATTGCAGATGACGTTGCAGTTCTTGCTCTGGTATCAACGTCGTGGATTTGATTTCCTGTGGCCAGTAGGTCCTTGACGCCAATCCCCCACAATGACAGCCAACCCACATACCTCATACGTTAAAAAGCCATCGTCCCCCACATCCTCGAAGAGGAGAAGGATGATCAGGGCAAACGTTGACACGTTCAAATCATGTTTCCGGGCCTTGAACTGCACGCGGACATCAGCATTTCCGAGGGACGGTTGCCATGTTAACCTTCGACCTGAGTGACGAGAAAGGTAAAAGCTCTCAAAGTTCTTGCAAGATCTGGACAGGATCTCTGGAAAGACGCATGTGGATGCAGTATATGACATGGGCCAGAATGTGGAGGTCATGACTGTCACAGATATTTCCAACCCGAGGGGCTGGCGCAAGAATGAGTTTTCTCTCTCCAACTTTGAAAATTCCTTGACTTACCGATATGTTTTGCAAATGTTGTCGATAACCTTGCATGGTCTCGGAAGAGATTCTCATGTCGTTGAACATCCCCTCTAGCTTTTGCGTGAATTGGTAACCACACTCGACTTTGAGCTTCGCCAACATGCCACGCTCCGCATCATCAGAAACAGATCTGCCAAAAAGCAGGCGCTTGGCAAGGTGGTTCTTGTAGTATCGCTCGAATGCGTCTTTTTCGGTAATGTATCTGAAAACCGTGATCGTCTTGTCCAGGACCATGTCAACTTCGATATCTGTTTTCTAGGCAACAGTAATGAATAGCATAGCAATGGATCGTAAAGTCGATGTTGACCTACACCTTTAAGCCCTTTCTTAAGATTTTCGTCGATAAACAGAGAGATAAACTCGGGAGCCTTCTCGTTCAGATTGACAAAGTCTTCGAAACCCTGCGCAGTTTATATCAGTGCAAGCAAAAGGACGGCTACGCGTAGATACCTCGTTTAAAGCGCTCTCAAGCTCCCGATTACTTTCAAAGGCTTTCTTCCATAATCGGTCAAACCTGTCCTTGAGGTCCAGGACATCCTGTACCCATTTCAATGCCAAGGATAGAGTCTGAGGCGGGCCCCGGGCTTTCCCTTTCCCTTTTCCCTTTGCTGCGGTCGCTATAGTGTCGACCTCGTCAACATCTACATCAACATCTTCTGCAACGTCAGTGGTGATTGACGACTGGTTGATGTCCTTGCCCCTGCGTAAGGTGGAGTCTTTGAGCGAGCGCCTCAGCGTTGGAAGGCCAGTGGGAACCAGAGTGAAGAGTCGAAAGAGTCGATTGAGATCCTCCACTTTATCCAGGTCGATCATCGAGTCAAGTCCTGAGTTGGGCATGTTGATGACAGTAGTTATATTCTGGGTCAAAAGGTACTTTTCAAGCGTCCTGAGCAACGGCGAACCAGTCTGGGAATGGAGGTAGTGATGCGTTCTCGATGTTTCAGACTCGAATCGACCCTCTGCCTACACGGCATCAGCAACATGATAGCAGCCATACAAGCATGAGACTGACTCTGCGGAGATACTCTGGAGCATCACAAGTGGACGCTAGACGTTCTGCTTCAGCTTTGTAGAACACTTCGCTGGCAGAAAGAATTGCCGGTTCGAGGTCCCTTTTGTAGACCGTCTTCCCTTCCTGATCCATCACGAGCTGGAGGAGCACGTCCACACACTCCTTCACAGCTGAGCAACTGATCACATAGCCATCTCGCTCAATTTGAATCAGGGTCAGGACGGCAGAGACGACGTGATCCTGTATCGGAGGGCGAATAATACACTTCAAGAACAGCTCTAGACCTGCGTCCCATATTTCGGGCACGTCGTTCGATTTCGTATACACGCGATCCTGATATGCGTGAGCAACGCGTCACTCGTGACGCAAGGAACGAGCTTACCATGTACTTGAGAATGTCCCGCAGTTTCGACATGTTCCCAGTATGGTCATCCCACACGCGCCTCAGCGCACGCAACAATAGCTCGGCTTCTTGGCCTCGTTGCATCGGATCACTGCTGCCGCGACTGGGAAACGTGGGTACGATTTCCTCCTGGGCAAGTCGTTCGACGTTCTCCGTCACGAGCTGACAAACGCCCTTGTACAACATGGAACCACTCTTATAGAGGACCATGTTGTACGCATACCGATAGTTCTCTTCAAAAGAGAGTTTGGATGCATTGTGGTTATGGATCTCGCGTATATTCTTCGATAGACGACTCCATGTTTCCTCTGCAGATACTTCTGCCTCGTGCTGCAACTCCTCAATGTGGGACGCCCACTGATGGCCAAATTGGGCGTACCTTCCGTGGTGCTTTCTATGTGGGTAGGTGGTCAGGGTGTGATGCGTCGAGAAAGATCTGGTCACCCACGATTTTAGGCTTAGTTGTACGGCGAGCTTCACAGAGCCCTGTCAGGTAGCGAACATACCCCAGAGCCAAAGAACTCACTTGATGCCATTCCTCACTGACTAACGATGTATTGTTCCATCAGGGTACCTTAGGAAGCCTCAATCGGGATCATTTGTTTACCCTTGTTAGATCCCAAAGCCTTTGCCAAATAAAACCCAACCTCATGTGGCTACTCCATTATTAGCTAGCATACACTACGATACACCCTGAGAACGTGACGCTTTCACGAACTCGGAAAAGTATTTTCGGAACGCTTTGTTGTCCAAATCTCGTAATTTTGCGGTGAAGTCCAATGCCGTGTCTGGCGGCCAATTTTGGGACGGTAAAAACACGCTCACGAAAAAGTCATGAGCTTCTGTACCCCTAATTTTGCACACCATCTGCAGGAAATTAGCTATCTCCAGTAGTACCTTTGATAAGCGGTGTCAGAACCTAAGCTCTGCAAAGGTTTACTTGACTCACCATAAGCATTTGTCCGTCTTTGGGGTTGAATTGTGGTGAGGACAAAACTGCGAATGCCGCAGGAACCAAGCGTTCATAAACGAAGCGCTCAAATCCAGGCAAGATTTGTAGTCTGATCTCACCCCCACCGGTTGATGGTTGGGGATTACACCAAACTTGTACGCAACGCCCGAAGAAAGAGAATGCAGACTTTTGACTGCTCGGGTCAGAGATATCCTGGGCGAATCGACAGACATTTTCGAGGAGGGACTCTAATGCATTTTTATTCCCTATCAAAACGAGTTAGCCACTTCGGAACACGTCGATGAAGGTATATTCCTACGCTCGGAAATGAACACGTCATGAAGATCAGACGAGATTACGTTGGTGAGGAGCGTTAGGTATGAACGTTTCGTATCAACACGGGCCAGGCTGTCGTCGGTACCAGTTGCTGGCTGGGAGAGGAGCTGGGCAATGTGGGTATTGAGTGGTCCCAGAAGCTCGTCCAGGACATTAAACATGTCTTTCTGCGTCACAAACAATTGAAAGGTCAGAGACGTGTACGTGGAAGTATATGCGCATGCTCACCTGGAGCTTGTGGATCAGTAGGCCGATGAAATTCATGAAGTCGACCAGTTCTGATGGTTCGAAATGGACAAGAAGATTGGCCATCAATGGAGGGATAAGGTGTGTTGCATTGGACCCGGTAGTTGCTATGATTCGAGAAAACGCATACCTGGTCTAAAGAATGTTAGCCAAAGGGGCCTTTGAAAGCTGAAGAACGAGTTTACCGCGTCTCGCACGCACTTCACAGTATTCATAGCTTCCAGGGAGAGAAGAATGCCCTGGGCAACTTGTCGGAATACCCCCAATGGAGCAAAGGTGTATCCTTCTGGAACAGGGGATGGGTAGTCTGGGAAGCCCTTTGCGATATTGCCAAGCGCCATGATAGTGTGATGGATACGCAAAATGGGCAACACGTCTTTGTCCACCTTCGCCACCGAAACATTGGCGGACAAGTCTCCCAACAAAGGGGTGACAATTGACAAAAGTAAACTAGCCTGTTGCTCTGCTGCCTTGTACAGCAAGGAAAGAAGAACGCCGACGGTCTCGAAAACATACAGCTGCGAGTCAAATATTCCAGGATTTTTGATCGCTTCCGTGAGCGGATCATCTTCTGGACTTTCCGTCTTCGGTATTTCGATTTGAATGACAAGAAGATCCCTAATGTTTTCAAGCAAGTTGACTGCAAGCTCGGGCGAGATGTCATTCCTGCCTTCTCTAATGAATCTATGGAAGAGATAGAACACCCGTGACCGAACGGATTCGTCTGTACTGTGGAGTCCCCTTTGCAAAAAGTGAGCAACGGGCTTGAAACAGACACAGTATCACTTACCGATTACTGACCAAGGCTTCCATCGTTGGCATAATGCAGCCTTTGCGGATTTTGAAGAAGTCACTGTATCTAGCTACGGTTTCGAAGAATTGCATGACAACTGCACGATGTGGATGTGCTGAGATCCCAGATTGCACGAGGGCCAACAGGATCTCGCCGTGAGGGGTCAAAGGATATTCGGAATAGTCGACCTCCTTTTTTCTTTCTTTCGGTATCGCAGGTGCCAAACAGAACGCCGCGCGACCTTTGCCACCACCTAGAGGTACATGAGCATGACGTCGGCAGAGAATTCGAGTTACGAACTTTTGTTGATTTCTCCGAAGATATATACGAGATACACAGCTAGTTCTGCGTCGTTCCACTCCAGGTGCACACCACTGCTGTATGCTGAGAATGTTGCAAGCACCAGGGCTCGAACGGCAGTAGTGACGAGATCGGGTTCTATAGTCAAGACGGAATCCATAAATGTTCTCAGGTCCTTCTCAGTGGATGAGTGACTGCGGAAAAATATCACAAGCCTCATACCTTTCGAAGGCCATCAAAAGCTACAAGATCATCTTCGTCCAGATTGGCAGGATCCTCGTCTTTATCCCATCTCATCTTTTGCAGAATGACGTCCAGTAGTGACCTAAGGAATGACCTGGTGGCATCATCCAGTGCGTCTGAGGACACCTTCCTGTTCCTCTTGCACTATGCCCAAGTCAGTTGCCGATCAATCGAATACCAAGCGCAACATACATTAGCGAGCACAGCTTGGAGTAGGGGAAACACCGTTGAACAGGTATCGTCATATTCGTCGGCCAGGAAGCGTAGCATAATGGGCAGAACTTGGCTGTGCAACCGCTTAGCCTCTGCCACTACATCGGCCTTTGTGCAGTCCTGGAAGATCGCATGAGACGTGAGAGATTCAAATGGAACGCAGACGCATACATCGATCAATTTCATGATTTCTAAACCCAGTACATTGAGCAGCTTCCCGAGCGCTTCGCGATACGACTCCTCCCCCTCGTCCTCACCTTCGTCCAAACCGCGTTGAATTTGTTGTTCGCGCGTTCTTGCTTCCAGTGCATCGATGACCTGCCCTAGAGAGAGGACTTTTATCAACTGCAACTTGTCTTCTGGCTCCTTCAAGCCTTTGGAGACAATACGAAGCAGCGCAGCAGACGTCGCCAGTCGAATGGGCAGTGACGGGTCAGAGAGCAACGTGAAGAGCAGGGGAACCGAGGTAGCGGTCACAGTTAAATTGATGTCGACCCAACCTATCCAGACAGTGAGCATTCAAATTTACCCTTGAATGCGGTGTTTATCACGTACCAACATAAGATCCAAAGGTCCGCACTCCCCAATCAACAACTTCGACCACGTCACCCAAGGCTTTTGAATCTACGTCATCTGACTTGCGTAGGAACGCCATGCGCTCAGCTTCGTCAGCAACGATGGTCAGAACGGCCTCATTAATTAAGGAAGCATCGCGTTCTCGGACAGCGTCTCTCACACGGGCATCCCGTGTATGTCGAACAGGGTTAAACGTACGTGCAGACTTGATGGTTTGATCTGCGACCTCCCCCGATATCTCAAGGATGAGGTGGAACAGAAACAAGGAGACGTGGCGATTGAATTTTGGTTGGGATGTCGATTCCGCGACGCGGAGTAGAGAGAAAAGGTCGGTAAAGAACGAGGGCCATTGTTCCACGTAGGTACAGAGAAAAAACAACGTAAGTGTATGCGAGAACTTGTTGCGTAAGACTGAGGAAATGACGCGCTTAGACGGAGGAGCGGAGGGAAAAGACTGACGCACATGTTGCCGTAGATTCTGCAGGACCGTAAACATATTCGGATTGTATATAAGATATGATGGACTGCTGCATTGTTCGACACGTTTCGTCGTCCAATGGTTCAAACCTATGCTGTGTGTTAGGATAATGGATACCCTTCATGCTCGGCAGAACGCAGAGGAGTGAGTGCTTACCGGTTATCAAGAAACTCGTCTAACATGCGCAAGGACGAAAATCTAGCTTGAGGGGGATACTTACGGCCTTGGCCTTGGGAGTCCATCTCTACGAACACTGTCAAAGCTAGACGCCACGTTTCGTGTACATTTTGCTGGACGTTGGAGAGATACTCGAGAGCTTGTTGGTGCAGTGCGACCTGTGAGGGGTCGACGGCAATAAGAATTGCCTGCACAAAGCGATCGATTTCGTGGTCCATTACAGAGAGGTATGTTTGGTCGGACGAGACACGCCCGAGATCGATCGGAGACACGACAAGACGCGATTTTCTGATGCCAATCGGATGTCTTTCAGCCTTTCGACAAGACCTGCGCTGTCCGACGGAATTGTACGGGGTGCACGAACACGATGGGTTGACTGGACACGAGTCAGTCTGCGCTCACGTGCCAAATCGGCAATCGATAGGGGCTAGTACTAGTCGTAGTGCAGTATGTACAACTCTTCGTTGGCACGAACACAAAGGAATGAAAATCTCGAGGATTCAACGGCAAGCCCGAAAATGATGGCAACAGCGTAGAAGTTCCCCTTCCGAGAGCAAACTTCATCAAAGCAAATCCATGCGTATCAGGGGTCCATTTCCAAGTGTCGAGCTTACCCAATCTATTTTGGACAGTCAAGGACAGCAGTGGCTTTTGAAATAAGATTTACGCAAATGATCTGGCCCCGTTGTTGTTCCGATGATGAAGACTGAGGAGCGAACACTGCAATCATGGTGTCGCCGTTTATCTTCATCGACCCATGGGGTGGAGTTCACCCGGCCTGGCTTCGAATACCAAGGAATGGCGGGTTGAAGAGTCGCCCGGTAGAAAGACGTGGTAGACACGAATGGTTTTGAGGACTTTATTGAATTGCTAATTCTATGATGAATAAAAGGCGCTTGCTCCTCGGTTCCGCGTGCAAAGGCGATGCCAATCGTGATTTGCTCCAACTCATGATGATGGTGAGCACGCAAAAATCGGACACGACCGACCACAAATACTGAGTTCTGTTCGTTTGAATCTGCGATGGACCAGAGTGTAACGTGCGCTTTCGACGTCTGTTCATCATGTTCAAGAGTAACAAGCCAACGACCGTCGGGGAGAAAGCGCATGCTATCGACGAATGAAGAGTTCCGCGAGATGATGCACTGAGCGCGACGCGTCTCAATGCGGGGGTTTCTCCATCTATGGTCCAGCTTCAAAGACTTGACAGCTGCCAGTCGTAAGGAATTACTCGAGAGAGAAGTAAGGGAGGTATTCGAGGGGATGTCCAGAGGAATATCCCAATCGGGGATAAGCGCATGCCACAAGTCATCCAACGAGCCGAGAGCGTGCATGACACGACATGCCTACGTGTTGGTGGTGTGCTCAGTGTGTCAGTGAATGGCGTCAAGGACCTGTCAGATCACCTGCATTAAAGCAAGCACGTCCTCGACTAGTAAGTGCAGGAGTACGAGGATGAGGACATCCTGAGGCAGGTCTGTCAGTGTCAGTGCCATGGTGAAGCTCTGTGGGCTCGGAGTCAGCCGGGTGTCAGACCGAGAGACGTCAAACAGAGCCAAAGACGGTGGCTACTTAAGGCTGCGTGCCCTTGCACCCCTTTCGTTACAACGACCACTAGCTTCATCAGAAATGTCCATTCCTACTGATAGCCCTGCTGTTTCAGAGCTTGACATTCACTCTGACTCTGACTGGCTCGATATCGCCAGCACAGACAGGGATTCCGATGACAATGACTCCATCTATTCCTCCAGGGAGACAGATCATGGGGATATATCTCGCTCTAGGTCAAGACGGTCCTCCTTGAGCTATGGCAGCTCTCGCGATGGAGACGTTGATGCCTGGGAAGGCTTAATTGACGACAGCGCCGACGAGGGCATGCCCAATGACGTCCTTGCGCCGAATCCCCACGTGCCCTCCCTTTCCCGGCCCTCTGCTGCATTTGACTCGAACCCCACTCAAGAGACCTCTCCAGAGGAGCTACGCGTCAACGAGGGTCTCGATCAAAGCATGATCAGTACTCTCAGCTCGTCGCGTTCCAGCTCCCTTCATGCTTCTACCGTTCATAATTCGTCCCGAGATCTTCGCTTATCCTTTCCGGATCCCATCACTAGTGCTTGTAGAGAGCTTCTTAGCACATCCTACGAAGAGATTCAATGCAACTCTGACACCCTCTCCTCTCCCACCGATTCGGACGCTCCATCAGCCGTTGATGACGACGAAGATATGCTTTCTGCTTCGCAGATGCTCTCCACCCAGCCGCAAGGCACATCGACCCCCTCTCCATCTGGTCCCGAACTCAAGATTTTCCTCTATGGGTTCTCCACTATTTTCAAGTGGTCTTTAGTCAACAGGCTCCTGCAGAAAGTCGTGCATGGTGCTGGTCTCACCGTCAGCACTGACCTTGATAATCTGCAAGGATCTATACGCCAACTGACTGTTTCCGGTTCCTTTGAGCATGACCGTGCATTCCCCCGTATCATCACGGTCCTCGACAAGACTCTCCATCCACATGACACAGTCGATGACGTAGGTCTTGAATGCTTATTAACAGTGAACTGACCGCAACTCCCCCCAGCTGGCTTTGATGGACTTTTCATGTGTTCGCCCTCTCGCGATTGTCTTCATGCCATGTTCTCCACTGCATCTGCCTGAACACGTGCTACGGTTACCGATTTTAGTTTCATCAGCATGCTCCAGCGAGCTTCCCGACCTCAGCATTGTTGAGACAGGCTCTCATCAGGGTCCATGGGACATGCTTAGCATTCCTGATTATCAAATACTCCGGATTTCTGCACCAGAGGACCCCCCGGTAATCGACAAGGAGTCCATCGACACAATAGACTCCTCGCGCGCTTATCGGGCCTTCTCCCGCTTATGGTCCGCTGACAATAATACGTCCAAGAATATAATGGCCAGTACACATGCTCTGACGATGTAAGGTTCCTGCCACTTAGTTCTCCGCGACTGACTTATGAGAACCCACAGCATCGCGATTCTTTCTCTAGTCCTTGGAGTAGTCGTTCGGGCCGCCATCCCGATTTCCCTTCAACAATTCACTTCTCCTACTCTTGCAACTCTCAATCCTAGCTACGCCTCCGGCTCGTTTTGGCAAATGCTCCGACCAGCACCATATCGAGAACGTCTTCCCCCCTCCACAACGTTAGACAGTTCGGTTGTGGCCATGCCTTCTCCATTTAAAGACCTTTCACTGTCGATCTTTAGTGCGGAGTCGACTTCAATGACGCTCTCGCATACCAACCCCACCAACTTCAGGCGCGTGGCTCCGTCAACGCTGTCAGAACGTTCGAGGCTCTCTAAAGACATCATGTTGCAACCTTCTCGCTCTCTCCTTCCCCCAGACAATCGTCCGAAGGCACTTTCCGTTATACCAGAGACCACTCCCACCACTTCTTATCATTCCGGTCCGGTCCCAACCGGACACACGGTATCCGCTTTGGTGCACACTTCCGTTCCTGGCGTCGTCAAGGAATGTGCCGCTGTTGCCTTTTCGACCATGAGCCAGGACATGCGGGACATCCTAGATGCCCTCGATGCCCTCGTCCAAGCTATATCCAGGCAGACTCAGATCATCCTCGCGCAGGCGACGACGCTCATAGAGCAGTCAGCGAAGCACTGGGAGAAACGTCTCGAGTCCATTGAGATGATCAAGGAGACATTACATGCTGGCAACGAGCGTGCTCGGAAACGCGCAAAGGAGATCGGGGAAAGAGGGACGAAGTGGCTTTATGACGCCTCGGAGGCAGTCGCCGCCAGCGCCGAATTCTCCAAAGGAATGGCTTGGGAAATGGCAGAGGGTCTCGCGCATCGGGCGCAGCATGCTAGGGGAAAGGCAAAGGAGATGGCAGCGGAGATTCAAGATTTCTTGAGCGAACGCGACACGCTCGAGGCACTTGGAACAGGCACATGGTATACGCACACGAAGCATTGGGATGAATGGGTAGACAGAGTTAGAGAACAAGGGCTAAAGGGGAAGTCATGCAAGCCGTCCAAGCGAAAGCTCAAGTCGGCGATTCTCTGTTGATGTTCAACGAGTGTTATCCATGTTGTGTATGTAGCATCTATGTATGTAAGGTAGCTAAATGCGAATCATGCCATGTTTTTATTAAGCTGTACGAGTTTAAAGCACTTGCTGTATGTAGTACATCAAGTTGACGTTTGTATAGACGTGAGATCATAATATCCCATCTCTCGTGAAGTGCACCAACACCGCATTCTCGAGCGTCGTTTCCCATAGTTCCATCTTTGCCCGTTCAATCTCTGCAACAAGCTGTCTCTGGCACTCTCGCGCACGCTCGAGAATCGCCTGCTTATCAAGTGCAGCCTTAGAGGTAGAAACCGAGCTGGGAGTAGATCGACTGGATGTAAGCGGCGTGGCAGAAGCGGTGCTCCTAGTGGCCCTTGCCTTGCCTTTCTGTGCTGCGGTGACGCGCGAGGGCTCAGAGGATTCAGTTGGAGAGGACAACACCATAGCTTCAACATGATCCGCGGGTCGTGAGGAATGGTTCCTTTCGACAGGTTGATGGGGAAGGGGGTCTGGAAGCAAGATTCATAAGTACAATTTGAACCTTGCGTGGCTAAAGGATGCAACGCGTACCACGAACAGAATCTTGATGGGTTATCGTACTGGTTGGTACATCAACGAAAGCCTCAGAAAGAGGTGTCAATGGCTCTGCGAAGGAGCTTAGCGAAGTGCGTGGCGAGTGTGCGAGCGCAGGTGGGGTTGTAGAAATGTCTAGCGCGGGTGGGATATCGCCCAGCGTGCGTGCGGACATTGGTGAATTTGATGAGTGGTATTGAGGTGCTGATACAGACTGCTGAGATATGGCCAACAGGGCGGGATCGATTGCTTCATCTCCCATCGTATGCGGCGCTGAAACTTGGATGTCCGGCGCGGGGCTAGATGCTGAAGAGCTTAAGGACACTGATGGGCGAGTATCCCAGTCTGACTCTGGGATGGGTGCATTGGGTTCAAGCGGTACGAATTGTTGGAGTTGAGACAACCATTCCTCGAATGCTGAGTAATCATAGGAGGCAACCAAACCATCTTCAACCGTGCCTTCCGAATCTACAGACATTCCATCCTTGGAACTAAGATCCGACGAACCAGTCGTGCTGGGTGTTTCCAACGAGCCTAGATAATGAACCAAATTGTCCACTGATATCCCAGCTTGCTCAATCATGGTGTTCAGCGGAGATTCGCGGACGCTTGCTTCCTTTCCGGTGCAATGACTTGTGCTGTGCTGCGCCGAGTTAATCTCCCCAATCTGTGTCTCAACAGACGCGCTCCTGGATGACTGAGCCCTAGCCTGTCCCGTGGAGACCTTCCCTCCATTCCTCGCGGTTTTAATAGCAGCCCGTTTAGCGGCATTTTTTACAAGTTTTAATAGTTGGGTTGCGAGTTGCTTCGTCCTATCTCGCGCCCAAGTATCACGATACGCCTCGGGACCCTCACCAGGTGCAAACGGGAAAGGGATATCCCAATCAACGGCCCCGGCAGGCACGTGTTTGAGCTTTCGACGTTTTGGCGGTGGAATGGCGGAAGTTGTTGTCGAGACGCCGGAAGCGGAGCGGGGAGGAATAAAGGGAGAAGATTGTATATTAAAGATACGATGTCCGTAGGGCCGTGCGAATGGTTGAGGTAGAGGATTCGGAGGGGGAAGGTGTGGTTCTCCTCCGAGAAGCTTGATCAAGGACTCAAGGACAGGTAGAATATTCTTTTCTTTCACGAGAGAGTTCATAATGTTTGAGCGTAGCGTGTCCGGATCGAGCTGATCCAGAGTCTGTGGCATCTGAAGTTGACTGCAAGAGCGCTTCCCGATGTGGGGGGCGTGATCATCATCAAGTACAATCGGATGAGTTGGCGTCGAACCGCGAATCGGCGAATGTGAACGGGATTGTTGGACGGGAGTGGGCTGAGGATGGGTGTATAACTGGGCAGGCTTAACACAACCTACCAGGCCCGCAAGACCAAGTAATGAGGACTGCGAGCGAAGGAAATTTGGTGGAGTTGGTTCATTCGGTCCCGGTAAGGGGATGGGTGGAGCAGTGGAAACTGGCGTCACAGACTTGGATTTGGGGGTTCTTCGCTTCCTAGTGGAAGCAGAAGCAGGAGGGATAGTACTAGCCACAGAGGAAGCCCTGGAAGGGACGGAGCGGGTGGAGGACCGAGACGTCACTACATTCGACGAATCACGATTTGATGAAGGACGGGGAAGTGACAAGCTCGAAGCTGGGAGATCGGCTGGTAGTTCAGCACATGACATATGGGAACCAGGAAGTGCAATGGTCCCCACATTTTTTCTGCCCACTTCCGTACTCGGAACGGCGATGATGGGGCCTATTTCTCCTCCTGCGACGAGGGTCTCCTGTGACGGTGACCTACCTCTGACTGGGGACGGAGGTGGCGAGCCAAAGAGGGAGTCCTGGTCCTCATCTGCGTAAAGAGAGGATTGATTCATCTGATGAAGTGTGAGCGCGACGATTGCCTCAAGGAGGGATTGAGACACTTGATAAGCTAGCGCGGGATATTGATTACGCCCAGAAGATTAACGGGGTGGCTGGAGGCAAAGATGGACTTTTTCAGAAACAAAAAAACCGCGGTAATGCTGAGCTCACCGATGAGACTGTTGGGGACATGAGTATCAAGTTGCAAGGTGCAACGACTCGGAGGAGAGGGAGGACACGACCTTTGACTCGACAGAGTATGGCAACCAAACAAGACACCAAACATAATTGGTCACGTGGATCTAGTTCTATCCAGATTGGGCCTGTGAACTGCTAGTGACTTGAGATTCCTTGGATGCCATGATTCCGTGACAGAAAATAGGGTTTTTCCACAGAACAAGAGGGCCGTCCCGCAATTGCAAGGCTATTGGGCCAAGAAACCTACTCCAGTGGTTTTCTCGCTGTATCTTGAACATAACCGGCGGTGATATTATTTCAAGAGGCAAACCGCAGTTGCATTTCCCATTCTTTTTTGACATTCTTCGCTTTGGTCTATAGGTGGGTCTAGACTTCCGACGCTTAGGTCTAGTTCCTGTAGCTCCTGTGGGCGCGAATCTTGATGTGTTCGAGGCCACTGTCGTTATCCAGAGTGGATCCAGTGCAGCCGCCGCTACCCCGCAACGCACAGCAGGTAGCCGTCCTACTGGTGGAATGGTCCAGACCTCCGGCATTTCCCCCATACATAGATGATGATACCGGTTACCCAAACCACGATTTGGTGCTGTCCTCGACCCTGCTCATGGGATACTGGTCGCTTCGACTGCGTTCGAGACTCATATCTCGAGCGATGTTCGCACCGCACAATTTCTCCAGGGGTCTAGATCGGTGACACCACTGGCGTTCGAAACTCAGTAGATCTATCTCCCCCATTCAGCATGCAATATCCCTGGAGACGGCATGCACCCCTCCTTGTTTGCCAGCGGTGCGCAGCTCTGCACAAAGATTCCCCGAGTAATCAGTACTCGATCCGTTTCTATCCTATATATATTCGTGTATGCTTGAGAAAGAGCCGTTCATGAATACTTTCCCTATGGCATCCAGGGTTAACACACTCTTTCGCGAGCTGGTCGACTCACTCCAAATCAACTCGGGAACTGAGCCCCCCTTCTCCGTCGAGCTCACGAGAGAGCTTGAGGACTTGCGGAAAATTATATTGAACTTGGTATACTTTCATTTTGCATCTGCTGGTTTCACCCCAGTACTGAAACGGGTTATGAACAGCTCATGGCATTCCTCACGTTGGTCATTTCTCGACTGTATCAGAGCGTTGCTAACAGTCATATGGCTGCAGCATCCATGCAATCTCAGCATCGCATGCGTTGGGAGCGACGACGCTGGCGCTTCTTGTCTATACCATCAACCTTCATATCGCCGTCAACACCCACTTTCTCCAGGTAAGCCTCTTCTACTCTGTTTTTTATGATCTCATCTTATTTGTAGAGTAGCCCTACTCTAACTAAATTTCTCCATGCCATCCCCCTTCTCGGCATATTTTGTATGGCCGTCTTCAAGCTCATGGTTTTTGTGCAGTCGCCTGCCATCGCAGCCTGCATCCTTTTGGCGTGCACATTACCACCACTCATAATTGCCGTCCAATTTGCGAAACGGTGCGCTGAAGTAATCTTGATGCCATTCCCTGTCCAGATGCGGGACGTGGTACCTGCTATGCCAGATTCCGCTGATACGACAGCGTTTCCGAGCTAAAGGCAGCCAAATCAATGGCTCGTTCGACTAGAGTTGAGAAGAAAGCCCCGTGGTATTATACATACAACCTCCCACATCATGTAGCATAAATTACATGGTATGCGAATCTCAACTACTGCTGTCCAATGTAAGGTAGCCTGCTGTGCCTTGTTACATGTCCCACTCATCCCACAACCCTTCCACGGCTTTAAACGGTGCTGCAATTGGCGTTTTTGTAATTTCCGTAGTTTCTACGAGCTCGACGATCCGGTCACTTAACCCATCTTCATCGTCCTTCTGGCCCCGCATTGCGACATACAAGGACCCCCGCGAGAGTGGTGCTTGGATAAGGAGACGTATATCGACGGCTTCGATCACTTGCTTGAGCAGACCCGTCTGTGCATCCCTGATTTCAATGAATTCCGACGAGAAAAGCAGAACGTGAGGAGGACGGTGTAAGAAAGATGTAGCTTTGATCTCCCAGCGGATGAATACCGAGTCACGCGTCGGCTGACCGTATTTAGTAATATAGCATCCCATTGCTGTGAAGTGAGCTCAAGGTGGGTTCAGCAAAACCGTAACATCGATGTCACTCACTATCGTAGATAACCATGAGTTCCGTGGCGTCATGTCTGACAAGTCCAAGAGGTTTGGCATCTTCACATCGAGTTTTGAGGTCTGCTGTCGCGGAATTGTGCGAAGCGCTACCAAAATCCGGGACGAGGGTAACAGCAGATGAAGAGGCACTGGAGTAACATAGGAGGTAAGCTATAGTGGGGAGGACAGAGTACTACCTACCTGCTTGGGTTGGCGATGACGATACCGCGTTCCGTACAAATCGCAATTGTCTTGGCTAAAGGCATGACAGCGAATACGTCCTTGGGGACATACAAGGACTTGTTTGAGATTAGAAGGTCAATCAGTATTTCATACGCAATAAAGAAAACATCTCATACTTCGCCATAAGGCCGGAAAGAAAGAAGGCCAGCTTGCATGACCCGAGGCGACGCTGAGCGAATTTCAGAGGGGTGACAAGCCTCCACTACATGGACTATAGTTTGTAGGAAATTCTTGACAGCATAAACAACTGGAGACAATATTCTTCAGATGAAGACGAAAAGTGGGAGAATGTGTGTTTTACTGATTGTCCTGTCCCCCATTTGTCCAGCCTGGCAGCAGAGGACGTTTTGACCCGCAATCGTTTCAAGAGACGCGTCGAGACTACTTGGTGGCGACTGGTACTGAGCAACCCGTGCGAGTACTTCAAGCGAATAGGATATGAGATAACTGTCGTGATGGATGATTATCTTATTGAAGTCCTGAAGCACAATGATACTCTTGGCATTCTCGAAAGATAGTATCTTCCGATAATCTAACGATAGCTGTGAGTAGAGCATATCTTTGGAGAGGTACGCGAAAAATCTTACTTTCGCCTTTGCGACCCACGAAGATACCTGTTGAGCAACCTACTGCCATGAACGTTTTCCCACTGTTAGTAACTGAGAAGAGTCAGGACATCGTTACCATCCGAATTGATTCACACATACCAAAAGATACTGCCTGTACCACTCGACCAGACGGTGGCCTTTTCAGCGCTGTTTGTCGGGGCATTTTATGGCTCGGAACTCGAAAGGCACCATCCTCTACGACTTGAGGTGTGAACCACTATTAACAATGATCTGAGCAAACGATCTGTGCTGAAAAAAGACGTCTTACCTGATTAGCCTCACGTCTGACATCGTCGACTCCTTTGGCATCCACTAGCGCATCATACCACTTCTTTCTGACGGATTCGGATGGTGCGTATAGTGTGTATCGCCGGGTAGACTTCTCGACGGCGTGAAAAATTGTGAACGGGTAGATTGAGCGAATCGCCCCTCGGAAACTATCTAATATGCCACCCTCCTCGGCGCGCTCTTTCCTGGTCTCAGGAGGATCCTCAAAGCTGCCGAGCCTGAGGTATTCTAAAGGAATAGGCTGGACACGTCATCTATACATGGACTTGTCGAGACCACAAAATTTGCGTACCCGGGACACAACCAAACGCTTTCTTACACCTCCTCGTTTCTCTTCCTTCGTTATCAACACTGCAACGTTGTGAGCAAAAGAAAGAAGATTTTGCCTAAGGAAACACTTACAAAAGTTATCTAGTAGTGCTACATAGAGGCCAATCCACGGATTCCAATCCATTTCAGATTTGGATCTGCGAGCCAATGCGCCGGCATAGATGAGGGAGCGAGTATCACTATACCAGTCCAGTTCCTACAACGGGATATCAGTGCAGAAGAAGGGCGAGAACAAATATACACTACAATGATTTCTCCTTTGTTGAATACTAAGCTTTCACATAGATCCCAGAACTTTACTTTATTTTCCGCAGCCTCGATTCCGGGTTGGGTACTCTTCAAGAAATCATTCAGAATAGATAAAATGACAGGAAGGTCTTCAGAGTCCGGGTGATTAAAATCGGTTAGTTCATGGAGATGTTTAAGGATGAGATTGAGGCGTGGAAGACGCGTCACAGGTCGTGAGAGGAATGTGATCAAGTCTCGCTTTCTGAGTCTCGGATCTTGCGAACAGTCTTGCAAGAATTCCTGGTAGCGCTTGTTGTATTTGAGTTCGGTGCGGTGCCGTTGCTCTGCAAGGGGATAATGTTTAATGTAGGATTCATAGTCTCCTTGGAATTGAAGAGCAGCTAATAAATGATGAGCCGGATTTCAAGATGTGCAAAGGAGTAAGCCTACATTCGAGTATAATATCAGCGACACTTTGGACGAGAGGGTGCTGTTCCTGCTGCCGGTCGAACAAAGCCTCCAACATTCGCTCGTGATGTAGACGAATTTGATCCAGATTGCAAAAGACGATAGACATGAAGTTTTGTTGTCTGTTCACATCGCCTATTATTGGAGGCGAGGCCGAATTAAGGGGTTCGACAAAGACCTTTGATGCACATGAGTTTGAGGGGAAGAGAGATATCGGCTGTTACGCTACCTCCTCGATAAGCTGGAGATCGGCAACGTAATCTCGTTCCGACTTGAATACCTCGAAGAGCACAGACTGCCGTTCGACTTCCCGTTTTCCAAGAGCCTCGCGCGCTTCAGCAGGGACGAGGTGGTGCCATTCTTCATCTTTCTCCTCGAGTTCACCATCCTGGAACCGTCGGAGGCCCTCCTCCGAATGCAGTCTATAAGAGTCTCAGTTACAACTAGCAAGACAAGGCCAAGTCACACACGTTATATTGGACAATTCTCGAGTCAACCGGTTGAGCTTGAGGTCCGCCTACAACTGAAATTAACGCGCTCGTTGCAAACCCTGTAAAGGGAAACCCACCTCATCTGCGGAAAGGTTGAACGATGGGGAGTACGGCGAGGTTATGTCGCTCCTGCTGCTATATTCGTCTTCGAATGGGTGATCGCTATCGGACTTGCTTGATCTGTGGTGGTAGTACTCATGAGCTGTCTCTCTCTGGGACGAAGATCTGTATATTTCGGGAACTTGAAGATGGGCTGGCACAGGTTCTAGGGCACTGCGAGTACGACTGCGTGTGCGGAGTGGGATGCCGTGGCGGGTTGTCGGCTGCCTCGGCTGCCTTGCCGTTGGCGTCGCGGCGTCCCATGGGTTTAGAAGAGTGTTTGACGTAGAACTGAGCTCAAGCGGATATGACGCATAAACGTCACCGTGTGGTGGTGGTCTACGGGCATCAGGGATAGCGACATGGGGGTGAGGTCGATGGTTATGCATAGATGGACGTCTCACTGATCATCGATCAGGTGCTGGAGTCAGAGCCCTCAGAGGACGCTGCATCGCTTACCCTGCTCAGATTTGGACGTGTTTGCTACAATAAGTATGTTTACAACGCCGACTCTACTGCGTGTATGAGGATAACTCGACCTTCTTGAGCAAGCCTTTCAGCGTATTACTACTCCGATCACAGTTGCTCTGCAACCACCCCTCCATCTCAACCCGGATACTTGCCAATTCTTCGCAGATTGGCAGGCTCCTATCTTCGCGGACCCGGCAAGGATTGAGCAGCATATCAAACAACCTTGTCAGTATGTCCGTCTGCCAGTACCGCTTAAACGGTGTGGCGATCTTGAAAATCGATTCGGAATCTGTAGAACCGGGTGCATGCGTCACCGACGATGCCTCGATGTACTTCCCAAACAACATGCAGTACACGATGCCTGCGAGGCCAAAGTAGTCCGTCTGATATGTCCAGGGCCGTCCCTCGCGAATCTCGAAGCAATCTCGATCGTCCGAAGGCCAGTCAGCAACGAACTGCTGAGTGTGGCGTGCAGGGAAGAGCGACGTGTCGATGGTCCGCCCAAAGTCAATAACTTTGATGCCCCGGTACTTCCAGCCCCCTTCGCCGGTGGGCTGGTAATTAGCAGACAATGAGGATGCCCCTCCTGGCAGTTCCTCGAGGCGGAGCAGACAGTTATCGATTTTAAGGTCTCCATGGATGAAGCCTGCACCATGCATACCCTCCAGAAAGCGCAAAAGCTCGATAGTGAAGAAGAAGACCAAAAGCTCGTCCAGGCAGGCCCCGTGTTGCGAAATACCTGCCGGCCCGGCACGGTTTACTGCATCCAAAAGCGAACCGTGCGGACAAAGCTCCAGCAGGAGGTGAGACTCGTCGCGGAAAGCGTAGAGCGCATGGGGCGTGATTACCGAGCGCATCAGAGGAGCAGGGAGCGTCCTATGGATTCGTCGAAGAACGTGGAATTCCCAAAGATTACGAGGCTTGACGACCTTCAGCGCTACCAAGGAATTATCCTCGTCCTCGTCTTCACTCTCATCAATATCAAGGTCCTCGTCGTCCCGTTCCCCGCCAGATTTAATGACTTCTCGTGCGGAAAACACGGCACCGAAACCCCCTTCTCCCAGTTTTCCTGACACCCTAAGTGACTTCCCCTCAAGATTGACCAACATCCCGTCATCATCCATTAACCCCCCCTTTCCACTCTTTCTTGCCACCCGTGCTGCAAATCGCTGTAGTGCATCCAACATCCCTCCGTCTTGGGCTCTAAGGTCATGGAAATCTCCGTCTGCAGGGAGAAGCGAAAGGAGAGTTAAAATGATCTGCGGGTCGGAAGGAACACAAGGATTGGGTGGTTTAAACGCAGACACGACAGCCAGAGAATCTGAAAGACTGAGCGTCCCCGTGCGTTCCTCGATGGGCTCAAGGTCGTCTGACCGAACATTGTTGCGTATGTCGTGATGGTCCTCGTCTTCCTCCTCTTCGCGCACCTCCCTGGCTAGTTTCTCCGCCACTTCGAGAGCATAGCGACCACCTCCCTGACCTCCCCGTTCCCTCCACTCTCTGTCCTCGCTTACACCATCTCTAGCTTGCGTGGTGCTTGTTGGAGTTGGGAACCCTCTCGTACTAAACTCGCAGGTCCGTTCAGTAATCGGAGTCATGACGTTGATTCGGCCAAACCTCCCACCCAGTGGTGGGCGATAGTTCTCCTCCTCTTCGTCTGCGAAACCCTCCTCCCGGAATGCGTCTTCATCTTCGTATTCCTGTTCTCCTTGTGCATGTTGATGGTAATCTTCGTCATCGTCGAACTGGCTGTCGCTTGACGATACAACCGCGGCTTCCATTTCCGCTTCTGCTTCACCACCTTCATAAACATAACCATCTTCACTCTCGGAAAAGCCACTACGGCTGCTGCCGCTAATAACGTGTCCATCATCCGCATCAGGATCTCCAGCGGCGCCGCGTAGGTCAGCCTCGCTCGACTCGTCCGTGGAGGCCTCTTCAATTATAGGTGGGATTGACATCGCACGCAGTTGCAGTACGTTTGATTTTTTCGTGGAAGCTGGGGTCACGACCGGCTGCGCATTATCAATGAAGGGTTTAAATGTACCAGCGCCCGTGCTGGCGCCAGGACCGAGGCTCGCAGCAGATGGAGGCTTCGGTGTGAACACATTTCCACCTCCGGGACCAATAACTGCGTTCTCGCCTTGACCTTGGCCCGGTGGACGAGAAAATACTTTGAAAGGTGTTTGCGAGTCAACGAACGGAACAAAGGTCTGAGGTAGTTGTTGTGCCTGCCCTTGATTTTCCTCCTTTGCGTCAGAGCTAATCTTCGTCCGTGGAGGTCGAACGAGAGGCTCCTTTCGGGAAACAGGTGTAAAGGGCTTTGAAAAGACGGGCAAACTTTGTGGCTCTTCCGACATTGGTCTGAGCATGGAGGGTTTCGATTCACTAGCAGGCGACGGTTTGGTAGTAGAGGGATTTGCAGGGGCATCTTTACCTGGGGCGACGCCTGAATCTTTGAGGGAGAGCGCCCGACGGCCTGCCTCAGGGACAGCGGAAGCCTGTTTGGGTTCGTCGACATATGGTTTAAACTGAAAAATTCGTTGCATAGAAAGCGCATACATGGGTGAATAAGATCGGCATAAGTCAGCTACAAAGGCAGGAGAGCTTACCTTGAGTGAGGAAGCAGGATTCTCCTTGCGCGGTACGTTTTCATCAACAAACGGCTTGAAAGCTATCGAAAGCAACCCTCAGAGCCTATCCTAAACTTGTCAATTGAAGTGACTTGCCTAGACCCGAAAGTTTCGTACTTTCGCTCTTCGGCGAGGTGCGAGAGAGCTCCGGCTTGGATTCGGGAACCACTCTACGCCCACCGATGGGCTCGATTTTCCGCACGGGGGCATGTTTGCTACCTGGCATCGCACGCTTGACCGTTTTGTCCGGTGAGTTGTACATGCCAAAGACGTCTGCCAAGGCCTCCTTCGTGTTAATTGTGACAGTGGGTTCACTAGCATTGACGACATTGGTACCCTTTCGTTTGCCCCCCGCAACAGTAGCGCCCATGTTCCGGGTGCTTCTTGAGCCGTCGTCGTTGAAGTTCACCTTCACAGCACCAGACGAGGAATCACGCAGCTCCGAGGCAGGTGGCGGACCCCATTTTTTGCCTAGAAGACCCATTGAGCGGGCACGCACTTCCTGCGCCGAATATTCGACACCAGAGGGTGTAAACAACAGCGACAGGTTAAACCGAAGCTTCTCCGGTCGTCTCCCTGGAGCTGGAGGAGCAAGCATAGGTGCGTAGCGACCATGAGCAGGGTTAGGGTTACTCGTAGAGCCTGAGGAAACAGTAGATGATGATTTAGAGGTTGACGTAGAACTCGAGGGCGGTGGTTCGTGGTTCTTGAATGGATTCCGTCGGAGAGCATCTACTTCAGGATTACCGCTCGACCGAAAAGAAGTCGATCGGTGTTTCGAAGGAGGACGGGATTGGAAGTCCCTGTATCTTCTCTTGAGTCGTTCGATGGGCCGCGCGCTGCGAGCTATGCCCGTACGAAACACCTTGTCGGAGTCTGTACGTCTGAGGTGGACAGTTAGTTTTCTGCGATGACTGACCCACGTTTGCTGCGCACCGTCCCTCCTTTTCAAGGGCCAAAGCATATTCCTCCCACAACAACCCATAGACACATCCAATCTCTTTCTTCACCAAGTACGCGTATACGAGAGCGGGTTTCTCAACCATTTTCGCGTAGGTACACCACAGCTTCAGATATCTCAGATCACCGCTGTATCGCGCATCGTCCTTGAATTTCCTAGTAGCCTCCTCAAGTAGCTGGACGAGTCCTGAATTATGATCGTTTTCGGAGAAGGTGCGCGATGTCCATTTGATGAAGTCGTCATACGCGGCGAGGGGATCTTCGTCTTCCTCAAGGGCCTCTGCGATACTTGCGCGATATTCAGCGCGTTCCTGTTCATGCTGAGAGGCACGGATGGCGGGCATCAGATTCGGAAGCTTCTTGGTGGTTGTCGGTTGTGTACAGCCAAGTTGGTCATTCTTTACAACCGTGCCACGCGACGCGTTTGATCACGTGCAGGAACTCGTCTACAGACAAACACTACAGCAAGTTATGTAGGACAGAACCTGGCAATCATGAATCGACCCGAAGAAACTTTTTTACGATCTCCGAGACTCGGTCGTCAATACCAGACAAGAGCATCATAGTCTCATCCTGCTGGCTTAGTAAGAAAGGACACAAGGACACTGGTGGTAACGGTTCCGTACCCAGATCTTGGCAGAACATACCTTCCCATCAGGGGTGAATAGGAAATCGCTCTCTTCAGCAACCTCACAACAAGATAAATATCGGCCGTGCATTGAGCGGTCACTAGAAGCGGCGGCATGGACGAGTGTTTTGCTACCCTCCTCTGTCGACCGTACAAGTGCCAACCTTTTACAAACAGAATAAAACCATCCTTTCGTCACTATGTGGCGAGGAATCTCTGAGTCGCAAAAGCCGGGATTGACTGCGCATGCCACAATGGGTGTGAATTCAGGAAGACGCGACGTGAGCTCCCGAATGAACATGATCCCCAATACTGAGAAGCGACGATGTTCAGCTTTCTCTCGCAAATCAAGTATATAACTCACATTTTGAAGCTCGATAACGAGCATAACTAGTTATTAGTGACGGTTCTTAGTCATAGCTCAACATGCATAGCTGAAGAGTCACACACCTGTCGCCAAATTCGGGCTGGTTGATGGTTTCCAGGATAATGTTCCGCGGGTCTGATACCTTGAGCTCGGGAGCATAGTAATGTGCAAAACTCGACACTAACACCAGACGCGATGGCGAATCTGGAGAGGAAGAGTTTATCAAGTACGGCAGGAGCAAGATGCTCAGTAATGCAGTGGAAAGATAATTCACTTGCAGCCTGGTGTGGCAAAACCAGTAAGATCATCATTCAAGTGGGAAAGATGAAGGTGTTTTATGTGTACATTTCTTCCCAACCATCTTGCGTCTGAGTGTACTCGGCAGTCAACACGCCGGCATTCGCGACCAGTGCATTCAGTGTTCCATTTCCCTCGATCGCGAACTTGTCAACAAAGAAGCGTACATCCCGGAAGCTCCCTAACTCGAGTGGCCAGGTATACAATTCTGTACTCGGTGCAGCCGCTCGGTCAAGGATGGCTTGAAACGTCGTTTTTGCCAAGTCAATCTTCCGAAACTCGATGTAGTTGCATAGGCTTACATTTTCGTGTCAGTTCGCACTTGACGTCGTCCCTGCTAGTCGCAATGAGTAACTTGGGCCGCATCTTCGCCAGATGTACTGAAGCTTCAAACCCCAGCCCGACGTTTGACCCAGTCACAAGGAATGTCTCTGAGCTGATATTGTCGACTGCTCTGGGCTGAGCGAAGGTGCACCATTGCTCGCGATAATATTGGAAGAGAGTAAATATGGCCATAGACGGAGTGATGGGGTGTTGGGAGCGGGTTTTGATAAAACCAGCGCAGCGCTGATAGAAACGAACAACCTTTAAATAGTTTCAAACACCGGAGTCAACTGTTCCTGTTCGCCTCGTTGGCAGCCGCGAGACAGAGACAGTCTACAGAGGAGGCCCGTCAATATTTGTTAATGAGGAATCGGCAGCACAATTGACGTCTCTGAGAGATTGTCACACCAACTGATGTTCCTCTACTAGCGTCATGTGCATCTGGATGGCCAATAACAACAAAGAGGTTTGTATCTCAGACAAGTATGAGCTGAGGATAAGAGTTGAGTGGAACATTTAGGCGGAAGATCATCGGGAGGCTTTTTGGCAACTTCGCGCTCGCCTTTGAATTTCTTCTCCAGCAATCATGATTATCTCCGTTATGTCTTGCTAGAAAAACGTTTCAAACTCCACTTGGCACACAATCATCGTCGCGCAACACCACCTCGTTAGACTCGCGACCACCACAGACGTCGTGGATGTGGATTGCCACCAGTGGATCAGTAGTACTATGACCAATGATCGACGAACTCGCCGTTGCGCAAGTAAAAGCGTCTCTACTTCTCGTCTCATCTACTTCAACTTCATACTTAAAACTGTTGGCGGGATGCCTTGCCCATCGAGGAAATTTCATTAACTACATTGACCACCTTAAGGCTTCCCTACCACGACTCCGAAACACTGCCTATCTCCGCATTCTTGAGCTCGACGTTCGTAAGGGGTAGGTCGAACTCAACTCTCGCACGTGCCTTTGCCCAGCTTGCTTACCTGGTTTCCAGCGCTGTGCCCATAGTGATTCTGCTGGGCCTTCCGATCCGTCCTGATACCACAAGCTGAGCTCCACTCTCTTATGACAAAGATGGTCTGACACTTTCAAAAGTAGGTCCCTTCATTTCCTGCCTGCTGTACTCGTCATTGAACATGCATCCCGATTTATGGTCTGCTTTCTTCGGAATTGTGGTATCCTTGTGTTGTCCTATAATACGTTTTTCTCGTCTGCTGCGCTTACTATACTCTCTTAGCCCGATTTATCTGGCGATAGTAAACGGGGGTATCCCCATTGCCACCGTGACAGTCAGAGACAACTGTTGTACAGGGTTGATCTAACTGCAAGACACCAAATCTGGGAGCGTTCGAACCCAATCTCGACCGCGATGACAACTGTCAGGAAGTGTATCCCATTACACAGATTGGCGACATCGACATTAGCGTTCACCGCCCTAGTAGTCGTAAAGATCAGTGCCAGTGCCGTGCGCGCATCATGGTAATGTCATGATGAAATACCTTCCCAATTTTAAAGCGCTGCCTACTCTACTCACGGGTGCTTCCAAGGTGAAATAATCAATCTGATCAATTCATGCACATTTGTTCTATTTCTTGGTGCAGCTGATAGTAAGTTGCTGTACCGTGACAGTTCATCCTAGGTTGGGATGACGGGATATTAGTCAGCCCCATTTAGCCCCGGCACTTGAGCAAATGGCGACCTCTTCTGTTTGTTGGATAGAACTTTTGGGGCTGTCATGATATGTTCCCTCCCCCTGATTCACTTGTCCCTTCCTTGTGATTCCCGTTGCCATTCTACTATTATATGATTGTCTGTATTTACTAGCTGCCCCGTTCATTTTCTCCTATTGTACTTTTCAGTACAGCCTGAGCCGCTTCTGTGCAAGCTGGTTTTTCTGTATTTACAACCGCACCATACGACGTGTTCAATTGCGTGGGGACTGTATGTATCCTGTTGCGAGTCCCGCCGCTAAGCGCTGGTCGTGAATGCAATGCAGTGTATCTCTTCTGGTAGGGTGGAGCAAGGAGGAACGTGAGTGACTCATACATCTAGGACAGCAGTCGTCTCGTGTAAACCTCGTCGAGACGGTCAAGCGTTGGTGCGTCACTGAGTGGAGTCAGAAGCGTCCAAAGTACATAGTGGATCCCTAAACACCGTTGTGTCTACTAGGAATCGCTATATATGTGACCGCGAATCTTTGCATCTCCATTCGGTTTGACAAGCTCATACAAGTGGACGAGTAGCTATGATCATTAACCAAACCGCTATGAGCGCGCAGGTTTGAATACGCCAAATTGACAACCCTGTTCACAGCAGGCTAATCTGGAGCGGATGTCTCCGGTAGCTTGCGAGCAAGGTAATACAAAGACTGAAACAGAACGGTATCAACGGGCCCGCAGATACTTTTCTACAATCTCCAATACTCGGCCGTCAACACCAGACAAGAGTGTGATAGTCTCGTCCTGTTGGCTCAATGAGAAAGGAAAGACACGCTGATAGTAACAGTTCCGTACCCAGACCTTGGCAGAACATGCCTTCCCTTCAGGGGTGAATAGGTAATCACGCTCCTCAACAATCTCACAACCAGACAAATACCGGCCGTGCATGGAGCGATCACTAGCAACGGCGGCGTGGACGAGTGTTCTGCTACCCTCCTCTGTCGACCGCACAAGGACCAATCTTTTACACATAGAAGCAAACCATCCTTTCGGCATCGCGTTGCGGGTCATTTCTGAGTGACAGAAACCGGGATTGACCGCGCAGGCAACCAAGGGTATGGATTCAGGAAGACGCGACGCGAGCTCCCGAATGAACATCATGCCCAATACTGAGAAACACGTTCAGCTTTCTCTCGCAAATCAAGTATGGTACCCACGTTTTGAAACTTGATAACGAGTATCACTAGTTGTAGCCAAGGCTCTCGGTCATAGTTCGACATGCATAGCTGAAGAGTCACTGACTGACCTCTTACCAAATTCCGGCTGGCTGACGGTTTCAAGAATGCTATTCCGCGAGTCTGATGCCTTGAGCTCAGGAGCAAAGTAATGTGCCAAACTCGACACGAAAACCAGACGCGACGGTGAATCAGGAGAGGAAGAGTTGATCAAGTATGGCAAGAGCAAGATGCTCAACAACGCAGTGGATAGATAATTTACTTGCAGCCTGGTTTGATGAAATCAAGAAGGTCATTTGAACGGGAAGATGAAAAAGCTTTAAATATGTACGTTATTTCCCAATCATCTTGCGTCCGAATGTAGTCGTTAGGATATACTCCGGCATTTGCGACGAGTGTATTCAATGTTCCATTTCCTTCCATCGCGAACCTGTCCACAAAGGAGCGCACGTTCTGGAAGCTCTCCAACTCGAGTGGCCATGTATACAAATCCATATTTGGTTCCACTGCTCGTTCAAGGATGGCTTGAAACGTCAATTTTGCCACATCAGTATTCAGAAAGTCAGTATGGTTGCATAGGCTTACATTTTCGTGCCAGTTCACACTTGACTTGGTTCCTGCTGGTCGCAATGAGCAACTTGGGCCGCATCTTGGCGAGATGTACTGAAGCTTCGAACCCCAGCCCGACGTTTGACCCAGTCACAAGAAATGTCTTTGAGCTGACATTGTCGACTGCTCTGGGCTGAGGGAGGGTACGCCATTGCTCGCGAAGGTATTGAAAGAATGAAAATACGGCCATGGACAGAAAAATGATGAAGAAGTAGCCCGGGTTGCGAACGACCCTTATTATACTTCCCTGAAGCGCCTGAAGCGTGAGCCCATTGGGAATACATCCCGACTCATTTGGTTGTACAGGCAGTACTATGTTTGAAGTGCCACGGCCGCCACATGCAATGAACAAGTGGCGAGCACACACGGCAAAGCCACAAGCCATCGGGTGGCGCTCACTGGATGTTCCGAGGCCGAGGCTAATTATAAGCAATTATCGCCGCATAGCTTCCGGCGACATTCCATATCAGTCCCTATCTAGACACGATAAAATGCAAGAATTATTTTTTTTAATGTCTGTCTGATCCACGACGGCCAATTCAGCATCCTGCGAGCGACTTTTCAGTAATTTTGGGACCATCTTGGCGAAACACCGTTCCCGACTCGCCCCCCGACACATACATGCTGAAAACATAACCCACGAGAGCGGCTCAGACGGAAACGGCACCTCGCTTCCACTACCACAGGTACTGAACGCGCATCCACTCCCACCCACCTCCTCCGAGTTTCCAAACACCTGTTTGCTTCCATCTACGCTCTCCGGTACTTTGAATCAGCTTGAAAAGACAGAGGATACCCCAACCGTCATTGGGTCAGCTGAACAGCCCCGGGACGACGAGAGTGATGATCCTGACTCCTTCGAGTCGATAGCTAGAAACCTAGAGGAACAAAGCCAACTCGACGACGCACGCGGGAGCCAGGATTGCACGCCTCCGTTTAGGCTAGAAGCGCTGTTTGATTTCTCGAACATGACATGGCTTGAAATGATCTCTAGGAGCATGAAATCTCTTCATGACAAACTAGAACTGTACGAGCTGGTCGATATGGATGCCGAGGGTGAGGCAAATGATGGCGACATAGTCAATGATTCCATGTTTTCTCGATACTTAGTTTGGTTTCTACAATCATCTATGCGACTTTTGAAAGACCGACAGCCAATCATACAGTTGCTCACCACCGCCACTGGGAACGCCATCCGCCGTTCGTGGATTTGTGGCTTTCCACGAGGTGGGTTCAGGCAAAGATGGGAGGAAATAACGATGAAACAGTGCGGGCTGATCCTACTTGCATCCCGACTCTGAATCCGAGTGAGTGCCGAGTGACACGCATGAAGAGACAGCAAAGAGAAGACAAGGCAAGGGAGATCCCTCGACGATACAAGCCGGTAGTGCAGGGGCAGGGTCCAGCGTTGGGCAAGGCGAAGCAAGGGACCACTGCTCGCGAGGCAAAACATCCGAGAATGCGTTCCACCAAAGTTTAGGGTATATCTCCGGTAGCTTGCGAGCAAGGTAATACAAAGACTGAAACAAAACTAAAACGGTATCAATCATGAATCAACGGCCGCAGATACTTTTCTACAATCTCCAATACTCGGCCGTCAATACCAGATAAGAGTGTGATAGTCTCATCCTGTTGGCTCGATGAGAAAAGGAAAGACATGCTGATAGTAACAGTTCCGTACCCAGATCTTGGCAGAACATGCCTTCCCTTCAGGGGTGAATAGGTAATCACCCTCTTCAGCAACCTCACAACCAGACAGATACCGGCCGTGCATGGAGCGATCACTAGCGACGGCGGCGTGGACGAGTGTTCTGCTACCCTCCTCTGTCGACCGTACAAGGGCCAATCTTTTAATCATAGAAGAAAACCATCCTTTCGAAAACGTGCTGCGGGTTATTTCTGAGTGACAGAGACCGGGATTGACCGCGCAGGCAACGAAGGGTATGGATTCAGGAAGACGCGACGCGAGCTCCCGAATGAACATGATTCCTAATACTGAGAAACAAGGGTGTTAAGCTTTCCTCGGCAAATCAAGTATGGTACCCACGTTTTGAAACTTTATAACGAATATGACTAGTTATAACCAAGGCTCTCGGACATAGCCCAACATGCATAGCTGAAGAATCACGCACATGCCAGTGTTGCCAAATTCGGCTGGTTGATAGTTTCAAGAATGCTATTCCGCGAGTCTGATGCCTTGAGCTCGGGAGCAAAGTAATGTGCAAAACTCGACACGAAAACCAGACGCGACGGCGAATCTGGAGAGGAAGAGTTGATCAAGTATGGCAAGAGCAAGATGCTCAACAACGCAGTGGAAAGATAGTTCACTTGCAGCCTGGTTTGATGAAATCAAGAAGGTCATTTGAACGGGAAGATGAAAAAGTTTTGTATATGTACATTATTTCCCAATCATCTTGCGTCCGAATGTAGTCGTTAGGAAATACTCCGGCATTTGCGACGAGTGTATTCAATGTTCCATTTCCTTCCATCGCGAACCTGTCCGCAAAGGAGCGGACGTTCTGGAAGCTCCCCAACTCGAGTGGCCAGGTATACAAATCCATATTTGGTTCCACTGCTCGTTCAAGGATGGCTTGAAGCGTCATTTTTGCCACATCAGTATTCAGAAAGTCAGTATGGTTGCATAGGCTTACATTTTCGTGCCAGTTCACACTTGACTTGGTTCCTGCTGGTCGCAATGAGCAACTTGGGCCGCATCTTGGCGAGATGTACTGAAGCTTCGAACCCCAGCCCGACGTTTGACCCAGTCACAAGAAATGTCTTTGAGCTGACATTGTCGACTGCTCTGGGCTGAGGGAGGGCACGCCATTGCTCGCGAAGGTATTGAAAGAAAGAAAATACGGCCATGGAGAGAAAAATGATGATGACGCAGCGCGATACGAACCAGCTGGCGCTGGTTGTGGGGGCTACGCACGGGAGCGATGGGTTTAGGCAAAGATGGGGGAAAATAGTGCAGACTGATAGAGCGAACGACGTTATAGTTTACCTGAAACGTGGGCCCATCCCAACTCAATACGTGATACATGTTTCATGATGTACGTACGAGTTTCAATGCCTGGCAGCGTAGACACAACATTGACAGTACTCCGAATAAACAGATCCATGCACATGATGTTCTGTTTGCTGAATCCGAGTGAGTGCCGAGTGACACGCATGAAGAGACAGCAAAGAGAAGACAAGGCAGGGGAGATCCCCCGACGACACAAGCCGGTAGTGCAGGGGCAGGGTCATCACGCCCCCGGAGTTGCAAGCAGAGCTCGCAGGGGACAAGGGCGGCAAAAATTTGATAACCAAAGAATGAGGGCGGTGCCCTCATAATAGTGGTTAAACTATTAAGAACAGATACTACACTTGATCTAAGCCAAAAGGCCAGAGTGGTAAGGAACGAACATGTCCAGCTCGGGTTTATATATGTTTCCTGGTCTGCGCACGGACCAGGTCAATATGGCCCGTCGCGGATTCAAATATCCGTCATTGATGGTGCCGCAAGTACGCACTCTGCTTGTTCCGCGAATTCACCACATTCCTGTATCCAAAGCAATTTATGCCAGCAGAGTATCGTAGTTACAGTACTAAAGACCCTGGCTGTGCCTTCCTCGGTCTTGGGCATGTCACATACAACAACAAAGTCTGGCACGATCGCTCTTGAGCTCACAACAACAGAAGCACGACAGGGAAAAAAGTGAATGATGCAGCAAAGCCATGTTCATGCGTGGCCTACACCACCCATCGGTGGCGGGGCTGGACCTGCCTCATATGCGTGGGGAGGCCCGTTGGGGCCTCCCGGTGGCATCATCATAGGGTACGGAACGGCGTGTTGTACTACGAGGTGGTTTCAATCACAACAGTTACTCGAATGAAAATCAGGACAAACATTGTGGGCTCTGGTGGTAGTATGGGTGCGCGTGCATGGGGGTAGGGGTCGGTGGCATGGAAGGACGGGGACCTGCGCCATTTGGCGGAGGAGGGTACGTGCCAGGTGGTGGCATGTATTGTGGCGCTGGAACAAGAAAATGGTCAATAATAACTCCGTACTGTACGACTCAGTGCAAAACGTACGTGGCATTTGTGGCATCGGCGACGCAGCATACATAGCTGGCTTGTGGGTTTGTTATCGCTCAGTAATAGATCGACAGCTACTCACGTTGTGCGTTTGGTGGTATGGCAGGAGGATAAGGCATTGGCTGCATGAAGGGTGCCGATACAAAGGCACCGGGTGGTGGTGGAGCCATGCCAGGCATGATAGGCTGAGACAACACGTTGATTCCCACAATAGGGTCGACGACTATAACTTTCTTACCTGTCCGTGGTAGTAAGGAACGTATATAAAACGTTGTTCGCCCTCTTCGTATGGGTGGTGGGTGACAGGTGGCGGGCCGGGTGGCGCCATGTGAGCCGGTTGCTGAGGTGGTTGGTGAGGCAGGGGAGGGAACATGTTTGCGTATCGTTTGCCACTATATGGCCACATCGCGGCTAGAACAAAGTGAGAACAGTATACAGAGACGTATGAATCGTGACATACTGATATTACTCGCTTCAGCAACCTTGTTATGCTTGAAAGGATTGAAGTCATCCTTGACATGGACCGCTGCCTTCTTGACAACTTTCGTGCCAAAGAAGGGATTGGGAGTAGGGGTCTAAAGGCGCATTGAGCAACGCACAATCATTGGGTCAGCGACCTTACCGATTCAGCTGGTTTGACATGTGGTGATGCCGAGGCAGAAGCAGAAGCAGAGGCAGTACTGGGAATGGGTGAAGTAGGACCCTATAAAGAAGATGCCTCAACGTTAGTGTTACCAAGTGGTGATACACAATGCACTCGATATTACAGGAGTGAAGGCGTTTGCCTTTGGGTTCGGCCGGAAGGACGATGCGTTTGCATTGAGCCGGTTTGTAGAGGTGGGCGAGGTCGGTACAGTAGTGCTTGACGAGCTTCCATTTACCTGTGGGCTGGGTGACTTCGTCTTATTCCCTTTGAAAGGGGGTATGGATTGAATGAACATGTTGATCGTTGGTTTGCCGTTTGTCTTGCCAGGCTCCGATGGTTTAGCAGCTGCCTTGGAAGTGGACGCTGATGGAGTCGGCGCGGACGGTTTTGCTAAGGCAGCAGTAACCTGGATGGGTTTCCGCCCTCCATCAGGTGCAACCTTGGAGGAGACAGGTATTTGTGGTACACGCGAAGCACTCGGAGATGGGTTGAGTGTTCCTACAGCACCAATAGTCCGAGCCGTTGTTGAGGCTGCGTCGTGATTAGCTTTTTCACGAATCTGCCGCTGCTTTTCTTCGTCCTTTGCTAGGATGGGTACCAGATCGTCAGGAATGGGCTTGTTAAGCTGCGCGATGTCGGGTGAATTATAGGCGGTAATCAAGGAGAAGATGAGCATGGATCACCAACCTTGAAAGTCTGCGAGAACTTAAGTAACTCGGCTTTGCGCTTGTCCATCTCACTTTTGACAAGGGCCTGTTTCTTTTGGGTCAAGCGCTGCCGCTCATTAGTTACAAAGTCACGGAACGCTGGGAGAGGATCTGCTGGTGGCTATAAAGATAACGATAGAAAGCATAGTTGTCAGTAAGAAGGCTGAGGCTATGGACGACGTTCTAGGGGTGCGTGAAGCTACATGCCTTGTTCACAGACGACGTCGACGGCGCTGGAGAGGTCGATTTGGCGGTTGGCGGCACTTCTTTTTGGGCTACTGCCGTTCCGTCAGGACCATTGACGGAAACCTTGGGGACATCGGTTTTCGGCGGCGGGCTGCAGACGGCTGGAGCTCCAGCAGAACTAGGCTGTTGCTGTTGTTGTTTACGTGCACCGGGAGGAATATATGCATTTGAACCACGGACAACCGCACCGTATCTGTGTTGCGTCATAAGAACGTGTAAGTAAGACGAAAATAGAAAACACACTTGTCTTCCTCGTTGACACTACTGTCATCAAGATTCAAATTCCTCTCCTCGGCTATATGTGAATTGTTGGTGGAACTCTGCCAAATTTTATGAGCATGGCATTGAATATACAGCACCCTTGCATCGGAGGACATACCCCCATGATTTCACTAGCAATGCGTTGTGCCTTTCGTTCCCTCTCTTTGAAGTCTGCCGCAGACCTATCCAGTTTGGTCGTGTAAACCTCCTCATCAAACGATGTCGTGACGCCAAACATTTGTTCGTTGACTGCAAATTGGTCCCAAGAAACGCTAGTGGCTGTCCCAGGTCCAAATGTAACTTCATCTCCGGCCTCGTCATGGTGGGCTGTGGGTACACCAGGTGCCGCCGGTGAGTCTGAGGGTTGCCACGCCTGTAAGTCACGCTCTCGTGTAACCTTTCCCTTGCTAATATCACTATCCGTCCGAAACGCTATCACGAAAAATTGCCACATCAGTACCAATATCAAGGATCACAAGGAATATGGGAAGACGAAAAGCGAATGAATCACGGAGTAATGATGTCAAGGAAATTCGGGATTGAGGACTCACTGTCACCATTGGACGATTTAGCATCGGCTGGGCCGGACTGCCAACTCTCGATATTGGCAGACGCGATGAAGAGAGAATCTTGAAGAGGAGTGCCGGTTGTCGAGATCTCCTTGACGTCTTTCAGAGTTAAACCGGTAGTGTCACCTTCTGGACTAGTGGACGAAATGACACCCTCGTAACGCTGACCAGTTTTTGTGGACAAGGTAATGGTTGTACCCTGGTGTGGAACGGAAGATGTAGGCTCGTGACGTGGGACGCAATCAGATATATAAGACGCACAGTGAGACCAGCTAGAGACTGGAGAATGCGATCTTGTGGCGCATCTTGAGAACGGGTGCCGTTAGTGTGAGCAGGCAATGGAGAGAAGCCCCCTGAGGAGGCGCTGGAGGGCCAGTGGGAAGGCGGGAAGAGGTGTTTGCAGGAGAGAACGAGGGGGATGCTCTTGCCCCTGACCAGGCTGGACGGCTAGATCGGGAGAAAGGGAGGGAGTAAGGGTGATGAGGGAGGACATATGCGGTGACGATGGGGTGAAGAAGAAGACATACCGGGGGGGTGGGTCTGCCATGCCCTTCCTGGCCTGCTTTGAACGGGAAGCGGTTGCCATTGTGAAGAAGAAGAAAGCAAAGAAAAATCAAGGAGAGAAGATATGAGGGGGAAAAGAACAAGGACAGCAGAAATGACGAGAGATAGCAAGCACGACGCGACTGAAACCGCTTGGAGAGGAATCAAGGCGTGCAAGAGGTGGGCTCGCGGTTTTAGCCTGGAAGGGGAAGAAAAGAAATAAACCCTTTCAGGCTGGCGAGGAGGAGGAGATGAAGAAAAACGATTTTATGTTGCGCGCAGGCGTACAAGTGGAAGAGTCGCTCACTAACTAACAAATGCCTCGACTACGACGCCAACCCATCCCGCGGGAACAAGACACCGCTCTCACCCAAGGACCCCAAATTGACAACACCACCTCCAACACTGCGTCCCCAACGAGCCCGACGACGAGGAACACTGTCTGCATGCACCCGCCACCAGCTCTGCCCATCATGTACACCACACGGTCCCCCCCAGTCCTCGGGTGCATGCCGCGCCACCACGGAGTTTGAATGTGGGTGGCCGGGGTCCTTGCCGCGTGCCGTGGCCTTCTCGAGAAGCCTGAGGCATTGGCGTGATCTTCAAGAAACTTGGAACATGTTACCCCCGGTTCTGCCCTCAAATAACCGCCTGAGATCGGAGCAGTAGTATACTAAGCCCACATCCAACTGGGGTATCGGATATCCAACCAGTTACCGCCAAGGTTGCTCAGCAAGCAAAACGTGCTCTGGAGAGGATCGAACCGGTGTGTGGCCCTCGCAAGCAACGGTCCCGACCAGGTCCGGTATGTGGCGAGCCGCGAGACTCTTGTCTGCTCATCAGCAGGTCCCCTTCGGGGTGCGGTCAACTAATGGGTCCCGGGCCGATGCTTCGTATATGATACGTCAATCATCACTCTACATGCCGATAGTGATACGCACACTGCATGTCAGACGGCAACAAAACTACCTTTTGAAATCTAGCGTCACGCTGACATTTTCTAACCCAAATCTACAGGAGGTGACTCTGGACTGCACATTACCTCTCATGGCATTCCTCGGAGTTTTTCTATCGGGCAGGTATGCATCATGCGTGTTCCTTTGCTAACAGACTGGCGACTGCCTAGTATCATCCCAGAGTGGAGGAACAGATTTTTGATTTGCCGTGCTATTAATACAAACAATGCGATTCTCATCACATGCAATGATACTCAGTGTATGTTGGGATCAGATCCATGTCGTACGATGACATTCTCTCAGGCTATTGACTTGGGCACATAAAAAGGTCGGGTAAAGCCTCGGTATGCCTCCGTCATCCTCTCTGCTGCCATGTCCTACCCAACAGTTCGCCTGCGCGATGTTTCCTCCACCCCCCGATACATGACTCATTGGGAGAGGGTCAAGTACACCAAAATCCATGTGTTGACTGAATTGGTTGCTGAAATGGTGACACATTCCTATGATGTCCTCTCTGATATGTAACTGACGACTTGACTGCGCACAGCTTGGTGTATTTCTATACGTTTATGCCGGTTGGCCGAGTCTTCCTTCTGAGGTGCCCATTGCCCCTAACAATCAGTTATGCCACAGGTGTCGGATCCGCAGCTGCTTTCATTGTCGGGAATGTCACAACTCAACCAATCGGATGTCAGTCCACGTCTCGATAGTGCTGAAATTAGTCCTGACCTTGATATTTAGCTTTGTTCACTGTGGGCGTCGCTTACTCCATCGGAATCATGCTTGCGATTGTCATCTGCGGGGCGGCTTCTGCTGGTCACTTCAATCCTGGTGTCACCATTTCGTTCGTCCTACTCAGAAAATTTTCTGTGCGGAAAGCTGTCTTGTACGTTGCTCTCCCGTCCTCTGCATCAATACTGACATCGAACATAGGTATATATTGGCACAGATATTTGGCGCTTATGTGGCGTGCCTTGTCGTATATGTACAGTGGAAAGACTTGATCGCGGTATGTTCCTTCTCGATCGGCTTCATAGAGAAGAAGACTCATCCTTCTAAAGGCCGCAGAGGGGGTTCTCGTCGAGAAAGGCCTCTATGACACATTGATGTTCACGCCTGATGGTCCAGCAGGTGCATTTGCGCTCTATGTATTGCCTGGGACGAATCTATACCGTGCCCTCCTGAACGAGTTTATAACGGTGAGCATTCATACCCTTTGCTCACCAATCAGTTTGACAGTAGTACGCAAAGGACTTTGTTATTGGCCTTGCCATCAGCACATCCCTCGATCCAACCAACCACATGGTACCACCAGCAGCAGCCCCTTGGGTCATTGGATTTACATAGTACGCGCCTCGTGTAATCCCATCTATCAACTTATTGTCTAACCATTACCCAAAGTGGCATGGCTATATGGGGATTCTCCCCGACCGCAAGTACGTGCCTTGCTCGTTATTCACAGAAACCCCACGTGTTGATCATCAACACCGCGGCTTCCAGTTGCCGCAAACACAGCGCGTGACGTCGGCGCTCGCTTTATGACACTGACAATCTGGGGTCGCCAAGCTGCAGGTGGCCCATACGCTGCGATCGCCGCGCTCACCAACATCCCAGCCACGGTCCTCGCGTTCTTCTTTTATGACACTTTCCTCGGCTCTTCCTCCCGAAGTACGTATACTGTGTGTCCACACCGAGCAGGCGGGAAGCTGATGTGAATCCGTCTCTGTCCGATAGCCTTGACCCCATCCCACGTTGCTTTCCTCAAGGCCCACAAGATGTACCACGAAGAGAATGGTCTTGTCCCAGCAGGTTATCTCTCGGCGCTTGGACAACACAGAGATTCGACCTCTTCGAGGTCATTCGACGAGAAGCAGCCCATTCATACGACGATGGAAGTGAGCGCCAGGAACGTTTAGTCGTCGGACTTGGAAGACGCTGGTGAATGGAAATCCGGTAACCCCAAGGGAAATTTTACTTCTTATTGGGGAACGAAACTGGTACGATATAACGATATCATGTACAAACACATTTCTTGTTTCAGACTTGTAACAATACCCTGTCGTTGGAATTTCAGTGTATCATCGGTTGTATTAGTTGCAAGCGTCCAAGAGAGGGAAAGTCCAAAGACCGAGCGACCTTACAACTTTGGCCGCTCAGAAGATCGTGCGTTGGAGACTTGGACAACCCTATTTGGTCCGCGTTGTAGCTTCCAAGAGGTCAGGGATAGAAAGTGGACTTACAGTTTCCCAGTGTTATCTCCAGAAAACAGCATTAGTAGTGCCTTTGGCGCGTTCTCCAGCCCCTCGACGATATGGAATTTGCGTTTGATCGTGCCGTCCGCTATTCCGGCGGATAGATCAGCGATTGCTTTGGGAAACTGCGAAGCATAGTCAAAACTAGGCAATGTAAGTCGCACGGAACGAGATATGAGAAAAGAAGGAACGTATGTACACAATAAAACCCTGAATCTTGGCTCGCTGAGAGATAAGGTTTTGATAATTTTCAAGGCCACGAGGCGTTGGTGAATCTGAACGATGATTAAGTGCAACCTCCCAAGAAAGCTAACACCGTCAACCTACTGTAGGCAGAGATGGCTCCTGGATCGACATTGTCAGAAAACCTTGTGCTATACACGGAAACTGCACGCACCGCACAACGCTATCCTCGCGTTCTGGTTCAAACGCTTCAACGCCAGATCTAAAATCTCTCCACCGACATTGTCAAAAAAGACGTCAAGATACCTGACAGCGTTCTTAAACTCCTCCTCGAACGTGCTACGCTTATAGTTCAACGCCACGTCAACGCCTAGCTCGTTCTCAAGCCAGGCGCATTTGTCGTCACTCCCGGCAAGTGCCACGACTTTTGCACCGGCACGTTTTCCGAGCTGACAGACGAGGGATCCGACTGCGCCTGCAGCACCAGACACCAAGAGAGTTTCGCCTGCCTTGAGCTCTCCTACGTCATGGAGACCCTGTCGTAATCATGGCGGATCACGACCTAACTGAGCAACACTGTTGCGCCACTCACAAAGTAGGCAGTCATGCCTGAAAATGATAAATCGAGTCAAGTAAACCACGTTGTCAACGATAAGCCTTACCGGTTAATCCGAGGGTGTTCAAAAAGTCGAGTTCGGTGGTGCCTGGAGGGGCACTTTGAAAAAGTCAATCACCAGCGTGTTGTAAGAGTGTCCTCGGGGATTCACGTTATCTTTTGCAGTGCCTTTTCCTTGAGAACGGCAAATTCGGTCCAACCTGAATGGCAGATCATGTGCATCCAAATCAGAAATGGAGGGGTAGAACTTGAAGAAGCGGTGCCATGCGTACCAAGTGTACCGGATACCACATCCCCTTTGGTGAACCTACTTCCCTCCCGGCTTCCACGACGATACCCAGGCCGAGGGCACGCATCACCTCGCCGATCTGAACAGGAGGGACGTAACTGCGCCTGTCCTTCAGCCACCCTCGCATAGCGGGGTCGAGGGAAATGCATGTGACTTGAACAACCACCTCTCCCGCACCCGCCTTCAGGACATCCTTTGAAACAGTCTGTATCTCAAACGTGCCGGGGTGTATTTCTGCTTCAGGGCGTTCACGGAGAACGATACGAGTGAATGAGCTGGATGACATGACGTGAGATAGGGATATGTGCGAGTGACATCGGCGTATGGTCCTTATAAATGTTCTGCCTAGTTGCCGATGTCAACCATGTCTTTCTAACACATGATCTATCTTGCCCAGCTCTTGAACTAGCAGCGGCTGTGACTTCACCGGATGGACTCGTTTGAATCACAAGTTGAACTGACTAACCAACGGACATCATTATGTGCGGCGGCCGGCGTATATATGTGGCAGGTTTCAGAGTTTGACAATCACGGGCCTTGGAGCCAAAACCCACATCTTTGGGTTATTGTAGTTCAGAAACTGTACCCATAGTAATTGAGCTTGCAGCCCGTAGAGTGACGTCTCCCAGACGCAAGCTCAGCGCTCAGGCAATGAGACTAATGGCAGGTCCCGGTCAATTGTCAGTAGTGCTGACGGAATGTTGGTAAACATGACAACACATTGCGGAACAACACCAAGAAAACATGCGATAAATAGAAAAGTAGTGCACTGAAGGGAAGAGAAAGTTCCAAGTTGTGATTATGACCGACGGATCGGGAGGGGTAGCAGGCCTATCAAGCCAAAGACGAGGGCATATAAGCCAGATGCTGCATCCGGAATCGGTGAATGTTTAGGTGGTGAAGTACAGTAGAGATACCTCCGATGGTGCCCTTCAAGTATCCTAGACTTGACCATCTCCCAAGGGTGATGGAAAGGAGTGACCAGCCAGCGAGGATGGCAGCGGTCAAAATTGGGATTACGCGCGAAAGGATGCCAGACTTTCTCCAAGAACGGTACTTTGGAAGAATCTGAGAAGACAACAGGGTGGTAACTGTGAGGACTCACGTTGGGCTCAACCCCTCGGAGCCAGTGAACAAGCAAAACATAGAGAAACAAGAGGACGACGAGCCCGCCAAGACATGATGCAAGCAATGCAACGATTCTATTCCAGGTCAATCAACGTAGGTGTATGAGCAGGTGTCCTACCTTGACCAATCGCCTGGACTAGCATTGGGTGTGGAGAGCAAGCCAAAGAGGACCCAATGAGTGTTGAAGAGAAATGTGACCACAGCGCCAGGAATGATGAACTTGAGCTGGCGCAGAGTGTGTCTGGAGAGTGCGTGCAGACGTGGGCTAGCCATGATCCTGACGGGAATGAGTGCCAGCGAGTTCTTGGTGACCACACAGAATCAGCTGAGACCGTAACCACCCGTCACCCGTATTCGCTTCCTGTGTACTTCGCTGGCGATCCAGATACTCGGAGCTTGTCAACCCGTTTGTTCTTTATCAGTTGCAGCTTGGAAATCTCTGCAGCGAGAGTGCGATGGCCCGACTACCATATCGAGGCTATTGGGTGGAAACAGTTGGCACAGCAAATTGCTCCATCCTTTGTATCAAGTACGACAAGACATTTAATTAGTCGATGGCTCGTGGAAAACCGGCAAAAACCCTGCTACTCAAGGTTCCACGACATGGTGCTCAGCGTATAGGTTACAAGTTCAGCTTGTCGGTCGAAAATCTCGTCCGGAAAGAATACCCAGTCAAGTCTGCAAAGCAACGACCCCGCGTACGCCATCAACACAACAATGATCCACCAACAGGCGCTTTGGCACAATCAATTGTCAGTCCATCCCCTGATTACGCGAGGCACGGCACTAATTAGCGTTATTTCGACTGTAGGAAGCTGCCTCTGAGTGGAATTCCTTGTTGATTGGTGCCCGTGCGCACAGGGGCCCGCAATGGGACATGGGGACACAACAGTCAGTGGAACCACTTCAGTTTTCCCATAAACAAGTATCCTGACGTTTGGTAGATTCCAAGTTGACTATGGGTCAACTCTCTACTACGACCCTACCCCGCTCCTTGAAGTCTTGAAACAACAACGTCCCCAGGAAGAGGACCACCTCCAAACTCCCGCACGTCCGGGTTCAATGCAACCTCCGGACTTCCGCCACGAGTCTCCTCGCATCGTTCGAAATCCTTCTGTCTCTGCAGTTCAGCCCAATTACGCCTACGGGTCTCCTCGTCACCCGCAGCAGCCTCACCAACCACCAGCATTCAATGTAATCCCTGCAAGCCATTTCTATGGCGACCCTCGCGCAGCCGGTGGAATGGGTAGCATGTCTCCAGACATTTGGAGACGCGCCGGGAGGGTTGGACCAGATGATGGGTTTATTGCACTTCATGCCCATGGCCAGTGAAAGAGTACCACAGATACCATGTATTTTTGTAGTGTTTCACATAGTTATACAGTACTGAGCTACAGAGTTCATCCGACCACGAATCACTTCGTGGCTACAGATAACTTAGTTCAGAACAACGCAAAGCACTATTGACCTCTTCCAATACATTCCTCTCATCAATGGTACCCACTTTCAAGCCGGCGCCAGTCTTGCCACTACGGAAATCCGCGGTCGTAGTTTCCTAGAGCGTTCCTCGCCATCCGTACGTGACCGCAGACGCTTGCCTGGAGAAAGAGCACTCATTCGCGGTGACCGTTCCTCTACCCCTTCATGGCTTCTGACTCTCGTGCTGACCCTCCTTCAGCCTCGTCGGCTTCCCCGGGCTCTCTTGAACCTTCGCTCCTGACTGTCCCCTCAGCCCTGGTCCCCTTCTCGCCTATTCGTTCAATAGCAGGCATCTCGCTCGCCTCCTCCGCTGCCAAAGCAACTTCTGCCTCCGTTGGTGGGCGACACTTGGCCCTGCGAGGTTCCTTCATGGCATCTGCGAGCGGCATATTCAATAACCGATAACCTGGACAACCAGGCGCACACCGTTGGTGCTTTTTCGTCGAAAGAACGTGGCGTGGCAGAGAAGGCTGCCTACGCGGCCACAAAAACGATCGAGAATCATTTCGACACGGAACAGGGTTGCACGTATGAATGCACATTTCGAAATCGTGCAGTAGGTGATTGGTTCTTTGCGGTGCAGGGCTCACACGGATTGGCGGATTGGCGGAAGCTTGCTGTGAAGGAGAAACCTAGCTTCCCGTGTGGGCAAAGTGGCAAGAGGTGTGTAGGAAAACGTTGTCCACTTACGTTTTGTTGCTCATCCCGGCGCTCGTTATCTTCCGTTGATGGTTTCCTGATGAACTTCGTCTCTATGAGACAGATATACCGAGCAATCAGACGGACAAGTAATACTTACACCACGATACGGGATTTTCAACATGATCATATCGATACGTTTGTTGGCGTTTGTGTCTGTGTGCGGCTACAGCAGTGTGAGACATGATTCTTTAATTCGTGGGTGGATGAATTGTTACCGTCGGAGACCGGGTGGAGAGCGCCGATTCTGGTGTACCTTGGTGTTGCACCTGGTTCTGCGGTTGGTCCTCTGCATGGTTTTGCGGTTGGTCCTGCGGCTGGTTTTGCGGTTGGTTTTGTTCAGAATCAAAGGAGGCAAGTTGCTTGGGTGACAACTGAGCTCGGAGGAGCGCAACCATGGCCTCAAGATCATGAACTCGTTCTACAGACTCTTGACAAGCAGTACGGTGTTGCTCCACGGCCGCCTAGTAAACAGCACATGGGTATCGCAGCACATCTTAGAAAATATGGAAAACAAACCGTCTGGTCTGCAAGTGCAGTGGATCAGCCTTTGGATTTCCGCGTCCAGAAGAGCCTTGCTTTGTTCTGCTGCCTTAGCCTGCGCACTGAGTTCATCCTGCTTTCGTTGTAACTCAGATACCCGGGCACGCGCTTGCTGACCATCCCGTTTCCACTCGCCTCCATACCTTTTCCACTCCTGTAGCAAGTGCTTGAGCCGATTTATCTCCTGGTTCGCGACGTCAAGTTTTTCGCGCGTGTTCTCGGTCCCAGTCTTGGATGAATTAGCTTGTATCGATGGATCATCAGGTGTACGTTCTGGAGAAGGTTTATTGTTGGTATCTGTCTTGGCGGAAGCAAGGGTCGCTCGGAGTTGTTCGCTCTGAGCGTCCAACAGTCGTTGGATACGTTGTATTTCCTCCTGAAAGATTCCTTCAGTGTGAGGCACATCTGCCGACAGTCGATGTGAGAGTCCCAAACTGCACCTCAGCTACTTCATGTTTCCTCCGTGAACCTTCCAACTCTTCTTCCTTTACCCGTAGTTCAGCAACGAGAACGCGGCACCTCTCGTAAAGGTCCTCCGTCCGAGTCGATGATGTCGATGATGATCCCTGATCTCTCTCGATTTCCGGCATCTCATTATCAACCTCGCCAGTTTCGTCGCTCTGCCCTCCTGTATCTAGGTTCTGTTCGACTTCTCCCTCCGAGTCAACCCAATCCGAAGGATGAACGTCTAGATGTGCACGAAATTTTCGCAAAGGATGCCATGAGGGCATCGCACCCCACCGCCAACGACTTTCGTTCGTCGGCCCATTTCGCGGAGGACTGTGTGAGCTGGTGCCGTAGATCAGCAACTACGTGTTCGAGTTCGAGGTTCTTTTGCAAAAGGTCGTTGAGATGGGGTCTCAGCCGTGTCGGTGGTGCCATGGTCTGCGAATGCCGGGGTACCACAGGAGGAAGATGACGGCCTGGGCCCGCTAAAGTGGTTAGAATTCAACAGCTCAACTTGAAGTTTACCTCATGTCAAGTCGTCGATGCGCTCCACGTTCTAATGCCCTTTCACACGAGAAGCTAGGAATCTACCCATATCATCATTCGCTTATAGGCAGGCGTGTTGAACAACAAGTTTTGTGCAAGACTGGTGTGTCCCTGGACTACGATAGCGCTAGTAGAATGACAACATCCGACACAGCGTAAGCTCCCGGCGCTACGGGTAGCGGCTTAGGGAGCCTCTTCTCAAATGGTTTGACTCTGATTCGCCTGACATTCGAGTCAGGTGCCAGGTCACAAAGTCGCTATCAATAGGACAGTGAGAATTCGAAGATTCTTGGACACATAAAGCGGCCCAGCATGGTGCACAAGATATGTTTTTATCTGCTTGAGCTCTGCTTACGATCATCAGCACGAACCAGCAATGTCGTCCACCAAGAGAGTCCCGTATGGTGAGTTGATGAATTTATCGCTCACAATACATTCACATCTAGTGAATGTCAGTTAGGCTTGGGAACTCAGGTTTGAAGGTCTCAAAGATCATCCTCGGGACCATGCAGTACGGTGATAAGGGATGGCAGGAGTGGGTGTTGGGCGAGGAGGAGGCCGTTGAGCATATAAAGGCAGCGTAAGTATCACGATCGATATCTTTAGGCATCGTGATGTCCGAGCTTGGCGTCGCACAGTTACGAAGCTGGCATTCAGACGTTTGATACTGCTGATGTGAGTTTATCGGTCATGCCTTGCACCCATTCGTCTGAGCCACTCTAGACATACTCGAATGGGTACTCGGAAGTCATTCTCGGAAGGGCGATCAAGAGACTCGACCTGCCTCGTGATGAAATCGTTGTGATGACAAAGGTGAGCTACATCTGATGACCAAGTAGGGCTGTAATTCAGGTGTCTGCAGGTGTACAATGTCGTTGGCCGCGAGTATAGCGTCAACCAAATCACAGGTAGAAGGGATCCTGATCAGAATGGTTACGTGAACCAACATGGACTGAGTCGCAAACATATATTTGCGAGCGTGAAGAAGAGTTTGGAACGACTTCAGCTCGATTACATTGACCTCCTTCAATGTGAGTGGTTAGCAGGTGCAATAATTTGTACTGATTAACAATCATCCAGGCCACAGATTCGACAACGAGACGCCCATTGAAGAGACTGTAAGTACGCCGCATGTACTTATGAGCTGTTCATTCCAATTCGAATCGACCCAGATGCAAGCCCTTCATGATGTCGTCAAAGCGGGTTACGTCCGTTACATCGGAATGAGTTCTTGCTGGGCATACCAGTGTAAGCGTTTCACCGCGTAATGTGTCCGTATTTACACTCGGATTCAAGTCCAGGCGATGCAAAGTAAGGGCTAACAGACGCATGTGGATTCAAAAGGGTTGCTCATAAACTTTGAAATAGACTACGCGATCACAAACAAGCTTACGCCTTTCATTTCGATGCAGAACCACTACAGTCTTCTATACCGTGAAGAAGAGCGGGAGATGTTCCCGACACTCGAGATGTTTGGTGTTGGCTCGATCCCATGGTCTCCGCTCGCTCGTGGTGTACTTACCAGACCGTTGGGCCAACAAACCAACCGAGGCCAAATGGATTGGTAATGTCATAGTCTTTAAGCTGAGAGGTCTCACTCCTGATCTTCGCCAGGTTCATTGGCAATTATGCAACTGCTTTGTCATACGAAACGATTATCAACCGGTGTGTTCTTTGCTAACCTCTGTAAGAGCGTGTGTTAACTCGGATAATGCAGAGTGGAAGAGGTAGCCACAAGGAAGGGTGTGAGCATGGCGCAAGTTGCGATCGCATGGGTCCTCACCAAAGACGGTTAGTTCCCGTTTCTGCATGTTTCATTTTACCTGTTTACCTGGGGCATTGCAGGCGTTACCGCCCCCATTGTTGGTACCACTAGTTTGGCTAACCTCCACGACATCATTGGTGTGTTTTCCACTGGCTAGAAGCACGAATTCCATGAGCTGATGACTAACTGAAGCGGGTGTCGACGCGACGCTGTCGGCAGAAGAAATCCAATATTTGGAGGAGCCGTATAAACCAATGCCTGTGTTGGGTCATACATAGCAAGGGTACATGTTGTACTTTGTTAGCGAGCTCGATACTTCTTCATTACATAATCAAGCTCCTTGCACTGCAGCGACGAGGTTGATGAGATTGCAGTGACTGAGACCCCTTGTAGAGGCGCGTTCACCTCGCGGACGAGATACTGACACGTTCCAGGTGATACAGGACACCTTTCCTCCCCCCCGTCTGCAGTGATCCTGTGTCTTTTCGCAACATGATTACGCGTTCACCCGTCAAACCAGCCAGACCTCTAGGCTCGGGGGTTCCTCAGGCAAGACGCGCCCCGACACCGCTCCGTTCTACCGTCGCGACTGCGACTACGTCGATGCTCACATCCTCAACCGCCACTGGCTCGACCGCCACTCCTCACGAAGCCATGGTCGCGTCGCAACTCGCGCACATCAACGACCTCGTCCAACAGAACCGCTCCCTCGAGCAGACAATCAAAAAGCTCAACGAGGATATCTCCAAGTCCGTCGCGGATAGCATCGCGCTCAACGCCGAGCGCAAGTCCTGGGAGGGAGAGCGCAAGACATGGATGGGTGAACGCCAGAAGTGGATGAACGAGAGGAAGGCTTGGGCTGAGGGATGTGACACGATGCAGGCATGCCATCGGATACAACAGTACCGCGGCGCGTGTGCTTTGCATGACGAGCGTGTTGCTGTGCTCAAAATGCAGGAGGCGGCGAGAAAGGAGCAACTCAAGAGGTTCCAAAGGGATTACAAGATTACAATGTTCCAGGCGCGGGAGGCCGACCTCGAGGCACAGGTCGATCACTTGGAGGAGCTCCGAGACGAAGCGACGGAAGTGAGAGCTTACTGCGAGAAGTCTACACAAGAGCTAAAGGCGCGGTCTGCAGTCCTCGCTGACGAAGTAAAATCGAAAACGGCAGAAATAAAAGCTGCTCACAGACAGCGTGAACAAATCGAGGTGCGTTCGTCACTAGAGCTCCTTTTAAACGTTGTCACGAAACTCCCACCATATCAAGGATGAGCTCCGGCACCTTCGAGAAGCTCATGCAGATGCAACGGCAACGTCTACCGCGACCTCCTCCAAGCTTACTCGTCTCACCACAGAACGAGATGCTCTGGAGGCTCAAGTCACCTCCCTCAAACGTTCTCTCGAGCTCGCTCAGGATGAAACTACTCAACTTCGCTCGCAGCTCGCTAATTGGCAAAACTTGAAGAAGGGAGAGGATGCTGACGCTGAGGAAACAAGGAAGAGGAAGACCAAACTTGAGCAAGAACTCGAAGAGGCGAGGCAACGTATCAGCGAGTTGGAGACGCGCGCTGGAGAAACCGAGGCGCTCGAAGCGAAGCTTCAGAAGCAGGTTTCTCGAGTTGACACGCTCAAGCAATATCTCGGAGAGTGGAAGGTAAGACAGTGATGGAAATTCCACAAAGCTCGTCTGAGTAATCATCTCAACACAGGTGGAAGCTGAGGGACAAACGGCGGCCCGAGAGACAGCTGAGACCCAGTTGACTAATGCACAGGTACAGATCACTGCCTTGAAGCAGAAGATCGACGACCTTGAAGCGCAGTTATCCGCTACCTCCAAGCCCAAGGTAGAATTCATGTGTCTGTTCATTTCATTCATTCCTTTGCTCATACGTGTTCCATAATATCAGTCATCGAGTAAGAAAGCACCACCCCCACCTGAACCGGCACAGTCAGACGAGGAGCTGGAGAAATCACTTTGTTCGCCTTCTACGTCCACCCTGCCAGTTAAAGCCCAAGACAAGCCCAGCAAACCGGCGTCTACATCTAAACCTTCTTCTAGTAGGCCTGCTGACGCTCCCGCCAAACCGCGGCCAAAGCCTCGCCCTGTGAAGCAACCTGATCCTGTTCCCGAACTTCAGGATAGTGACATCGAGATCACCGACGTTCGACCTGCTCCGTCGGCTGCCCCTGAGCGAAGTACGAAAGCAAAGGGTAAACAAAAGGCGGCGCAAGACGATGGCGGCGGGAGTGATACTGGAATGGCGGAGGCACGGAAGCACAAGAAGAAAGGTAAAACAAAGGATACAGAAAAAGACACAGCAACAACGGAAGTGACAAAGGCCAAAGTCGCGAAGTCGAAGAAAACCTCTCCGAGTGACGACGCCGACGAAGCGCGTCAAAGACCAAGACGAAGGCGAAGGCGAACTCGAAGAAACGTACTTCGCCGGATCCTCCCAAAAAATCCAAGACCAAATCATCACAAACCAAGGACGATTCAGACGACGCTCCGGCGGAGACAGAGGATGCAGGCCCAAAGAAGAAGAAACGGAGGATAAATCTACATCTATTTGATGGTTCTCAACCCAACACATTCGACTGGAATTTGCTGGCACAGGTACCCCTGCTCTTGTCCAACATGGAATGGTTACTAACACCATGCCATACTAGACTGAGGAAGGGTTGGGTATACCAAGACAACTCTCGCCCATGAAGGAGACGAATGTTGTTCCCCGGCGATTAGGAAGAGCGAGTAAAGGGTAGATGTTACCGATATGCAGGTTGTAGATTTAGGTGATATCTTGCAATCGATATGCCAGTAGTAGTATGTCCTTCCTACTATACAGTATGATACATGTTGCCATATCATGAAACTCTTCTCAACGTGAGTATTCGTGATCAGAGCGATTATAATGGCCTTTCTGCTATAGGCCGACCTACACAGTGTCACAGTTCCCGTGTGCCATCGATATGCGTTCTGCATACCCAACAACAAAGGCGTGTGGGGTGGCCAAGTAAACGGTTCGGATGAGAGAAAAGAAAATCAGCCTGAGCCGTTCAAGTACTAATCGGAGTTTCAAATCTTCCTTACCCACACGCTAATATCATTGCAGACTTTAGACACGAACGAACATGTGCGCAACCAATATATCATGGTTTGACCGCCTGAGGCTTAGCTTCGTCGGTCCTGCGTTGCCTCAAATGCGACTGGGCCCAGACAACTCCCAAAATCCAGCGATGGTCAGTCTGGTGCTTTGAGGGTCGTTCGATTCAGCTCGTAAATACATAGGACACCAGATCCAATTCTTCACGTGGGACGCCCAACATCCAGACATGAGTTGGTGGAAGCATTTCGAAACCGAGCTACCTCGTCTCGCGGAGCTCGGGTTCACACAAGCCTGGCTACCCCCGCCAAACAAGGGATGAATGGCAAGGTCATGGTTTCCTTGCGCTAGACTTGCCCATTCCTAACGATGTACTAACAGCAAGCTCAAGGATATGATGCGTATGACTTGGTACGTTTGTCGCCAACGTATAGTTGTAACCCGCTTCATCTGTTCGATTTGCTTCCCCAGTGGGACCTAGGAGAGTTTGACCAAAAAGGGACCATTCCAACCAGGTGGGGTACTCGGGAGGAACTTTCACAAGCTTGCTCTGCAGCACGTCAAGACAATGTCGGTGTCGTCATAGATGCTGTACTCAATGTAAATTTTCCAGGCTTTAGTGTGGAACCGGTTCTTACCTTCGAACACCAGCACAAACTTGGTGCCGATAGGCCAGAAACGTTTTCCGCCGTGCGTGTGGATCCAGAGAACCGGGTCCGTGATCTAGAACAGGAGCGTGAAATCAGAGTACGTAGATTTCTTCCCATGTATGTATCTCTCTTAGCTCTGGTAGGGCTGGACAGCGTTCGACTTCCCTGGACGACAAGGCAGGGTGAGCATCGTCAATCCATTAACTCGAAACTTGCTGACGTTGTTATGACAGTATAGTGGGATGAAGTGGACCCATGAGCACTTTACGGGTTAGTCTCTCCACGAAGGTTCCGTTTTGACTCCCTCAGCCATAGCAGGACTTGATTGGGACGATCTAACTCAGACCAATGGAATCTATCGCATATCGAGCAAAAACTGGTCAACCCGGGTGGACACTGAGCTAGGGAATTATGATTATCTTCTTGGAATCGGCGTGCGTATGTGAATGGGACCTCACGAACGCCCTTTGAACACCGGTTTTTGTGAATAACATCCAGATCGATCATCGGCATCCTGCGGTGCGCGACGACCTACATGCATGGGGTTTGTGGATTCTCGGCGTGAGTGATTGCAGTTGACAATGTGTGCCTATCCTTACGTTGCCTGCTAGGCTATGAGCGGAAGTGGCTTTAGGTTGGACGCTATCAAACACATAGATCGAAGTTTCCTCCTCGAGTTTGTGAGAGTACAACGCATGTCTGATGGTTTCACACTCTCACCGGCCCTGTGTACTCCAGATTCAAAGGGCTCGTGGTGCGCCAAATAGGGAGAGGTTGTTTGTCGTAGCAGAATATTGGACCGCGAAGTTAGTATTGTTTCCTCCAGCATACGGTGTGATTACATCATAGTGGAAAACAGTGTGCAGAAGCTATTACCTAGCATTCGAGCATTTCGAGGACAGGTGCAGCACTTGCCGAGCTCATCTCACTGGGGAAGGCTAAGACACGTCAACAGGCAGCCTTTTTTGATGTTCCACTCCACGAAAACTTTCACCAAGCCAGCAAGTCAGGCCCATCCTGTGACCTTCGACGGATCCTGGACAATTCCCTTGTCGCGATTAGGCCAGGGGATGCTGTTACGTTTGTGGATAATCACGAGTGAGTGATGGGTCTCCTGACTCCATGATTGCACCTATGCCAATTGATCTCTAGCACTGTAAGCAGTGGCACATCTTTGTATTTAAACATTCACTAAAGGGGTGATGCAGCAAATCGGTCAATCCTTGGAAAGTTGGGTTCGTCCTTCGACGTTTTGGAACGTTCCCGGTTGCCTAACTGACAGTTTTTTAGGTGGGCACAAACTTCAAAGTTCAGGCGTACGCCCTCATCTTGTTACGTCGCGATGGATTTCCGTAAGCGTTACTCTCGTCGAACCTCAGGTACTCGATCTACTTCTGACGACATTTCTCTCCAGCTGTGTCTTTTACGGAGACCTATACCCCAATCAAGAATGTTTCGATGAAGCGACCTCGGACAAGATTAAACGGTTGCTTACAGCCCGGAAAATGTTCGCATATGGGCCATTAAAAGACTACTTTCTTTATGGGAACTGCATCGGGTTCGTCCGAATGGGTGATTCTGAACATGCAGGATGTGTCGTGGTAATGAGCAACGAATCGCCTACTCTTGGGTGCGTTTTAACCGCATTCGGCGGAGATGTTGTTCGCTGATGACATTGACCCAGACGGAAGCGTGATAGAAAAATGACTTCACCAATTATTCGAATGAATGTGGGCTCAGTCCGTCTCTTCCGATTGTGTAGCTGCGTCCAGAGTCTAACCCTGTCTGTGCATGACAGTGTGGCAGAAGCGCCGTGTTTCGCGGCTTCCTCGACACTTCACGTCGTGTGTCAGTGGATAGCAATGGGTGGGGGGATTTTTATTGCTCGCGCAATGCAGTCGAGGTGTGGATCAGAGACGCAGCCGTGCCCCAAGAGTAGCACGTAAGCTGTAACAACGAGTATTTCATCGCAGGCAACCTCCCGTCTTGTTATCTCGTAAATGGACTAATGCCATTCACATCTGTACCGAGCATGTTCATCACGATCGTTACGATGTTGTGGCTATCATCTCCACGGGATTGTTCGACATTGTAGGATGCGATGTCCTTTAAGATGATCATGTGAGTCTCGTGCACAATGCTCTTCAATCACTGATATTACTGACATTGTCAATACCAACCATGTCGACGGATGCCATTGCCATCTCTTCAATCGCCGGGTGCGACATAATCTCATCGATATCGAGACCCAGTTCTAACAGCGCAAACGCAGGTTTCACCGCAATTGTATCGCGTAGGATGTCGATATAACTCTTAATATCACAGATGCGGTCTTCACTTCTGTCGATGGCTTGCTGCAGGACAGCCTCAAGATATTCATCAAAGGTCGTGATGAACTTCTTCTGAGACCGCTTGCTCGCGTTCCGTATCGCAAGTTCCCAGAATCTGTAGTTGAAACATGGACGTCTATCACTGTCAGTGAGGATAGGGCAAAAACCGTAGAGATGTCTGCTGGACATCGGGCTCTGCTCTTTGCTTTGCGGTATTTCGTCTTGTTCATACGATCCCCTATAGGTTACTCTAGCCCCTGTGCAGGCCAAATCAAAAATCTGAGAAGGATTGCAAATTAATTCCGTCATAGTAAATCAGAAGATCTAGCGCGAGTCATGCGACCCACCGTTCATGGCAGCTTTATTGCGGGGCACAATTGATCCCCAGGGCTCGTTCCCTACTTGAATGTTTGATTAATCAAGAGCTGTTCTCAGGCTGCCGAATCGTTCTCGTCGACAGCCTCTGCATGTAGGCATTATTCACAATGCACCTCCGTGAAAAAGCCAGTCCGAAAGACACGAACGCATGATGCACTTGGAGAGGCATGAGGATAGGACACTGACTAAATTAAATCCAACCACTTCCCCACCCCTTGCTGGAAGTTTGTTCCGAAAGCGCGACGCTGGGATATAGTCGGCATGAAAGTTGTAATATTGGTTATTATTACATTATGTCAGTATGTCACGATGTGACCTCTAGCCCCCAAGACACCATCTCGTGTTTTAGGATCGTGGATCGTGAATTCGCAAACGTTGAGAGAAACGCGGCTACCACACTACGTTACAGTGGTATCACCTCAGGCTGGCATGGATCGTTTACTGTTCAATACACTACCCATGAAACGCTTGCCACTCGGCTCGTACCCAGAGTCCAAGTCTTTACCCAAGATGATTCCTACTCAAACGCGTTTCTGACGAGACCGTGTAAATTACAGAGCTCGTTGCAGTCGAAAGTACCGTCCCAGGCTGTCTCAGGTCCACCTACACATCCTTCGTCGTCTCAACCTCCCTCGGTATCTCTTCAATGTCTTCCGAGGATCTGTCCGGCCCAGCAGCTGCAAACTCCATCACCGTCCCGGATAACGACAAGCCGAACCCGGTGTCGATTCCTTCAGACTTTTGAGTATTGTGCGCATACATCTCCCGTATGCTCAAGATGAATCGAGGGGTTAGTGTGTAAATGGGCACATATTCCAATGCGACCAACAGCAGCAGCTGCCATCCTCCTATTGGGGCCTTTCCAAAGAGGTACAACACGTTGACGATGTTAAAGAGAAAGATGCTATGGTATAGAGTTACCGTTAGCTCAGTCAATGATGGGTTTGTTTGCGGGCTTGAATGGTAGCGCGGATGGGAAGAGGACGTACGCAAGGAAGGACAGCATGCCCTGTTTGACAAGCAGAGCCATATACCGATTGATTTGCCATGCCTTCGTGGTACGGTACATTTGAAGTGATTGTTTCACTACCTGGATAATGCCAAGTAGGCATAAAGTTCCACCTTGCGTGATCTGCAGAATGACAGCCACGTCTGTCCACGTGGGCACGGTAGATCCGAGTGTGCAAAATGAAAAATCCAGTATCTGAATAACTTCCGCTGTACGATAGTCAACAAACGGGGGTGGTGATACAATTGGTTACTGAAGTATACTGTTTATTAGCACCACATACCTGGCAGATTGTTCGGAATGCTGTTGACAATAACATCGAGGATGGTGCCAATGATTACCACAAAATACAGCGCCAGGAGACAGCCAATGATGACCCTCGATCGATTATACATTGCCCATATGCGGAGAATCATAACAACTACAGTCACCATCAGAGTTTACTCTTTCTAAGACAAAGCTACCCAGCAACTCACAATCGGCTGCCGCATAGAAGAGAAGGAATGTCCATGCATTGATGATACCGATTATTTGACCTTGGAAGCATCCATGAAGAGAGTAGACAAGAAAGCTTTGTGTGTGTACTCACAACTATTCGACAGGTATTAGTCGCGTGGGGAAGCCTTGTCAATAAGGGTAGGTCAAATACGTACGCCTATGGGCACACATTTAGTATACCTGTTGGTCACCGGCGCAGAGGAGAATTACCTTTGCAGGGCCAGGTATGAGGGTACTTCCCACTTGGGGCGGGGTCACATCTTAGCTAATTTTACATTTAAATGCAGACATACAGAGGGCAGAGACCCTGATGAACCATCTCTAGTTAGCACAGTTTACGTATAACAACAATTATGGACTTACATGAGATTGAAAAGACCGAGATATCGAACCTGTAACAATGCTTAGTTTGCTGGAGGCCGTGGAAATGCCATGGTAAATCCGACTTGGATACACACAGGAATATATAGCGTTGACACCCATGTCCAGGGTTTGCTCTATTGTATTATCAGAAACATGTCGCCTTGAAAATGGAGGTTGCCTGAGTATGCTGACCCAAATGTGTTCTATCTACACGGTATATCAGTGTGGCATACTTAACACATAATTGTGGGCTGCATGTGGCGTCATACCTCACTTGAGAATGTAAGGACTGACAATGTAGAAGTTAATAGTACGTCGTATTGGAACAGAACCTAACATCACCATAATCATATCCGACGGCAACAGCGAGAGCAACTGCAATATTATAGGGTTGTGTATTGGTCTCTCACAAGTGGGGATGAGCATACCAGACAGGTAATCACTCTGCTGAATGGCAACGACCACAGACTGTAGCGTATCGGAAGACATGGTATTTTGAAGGATGTGTACCAGTCACAAAGCAATCGCGAGGTCGGTAGACAGGGATAAGAAGATTCCGCCTATGCAAAGATGAGGCACGTATTTATACGTCGGCAGGCCTCCGATTCATTCTATGGAGTTACTTACTATCACGTACGGTGACTTCGTCAGTCGCCTTGATTCGTCACTTTCCGAAAAGACATGATTCTACGATCACTTTCGGGGTCCACACTGCTTCATAGCATCTGTGATCAATTCTAATGCTTTCCGAGCTCGAACGAGCAAATTCGGCGCAGAAATGAGCGAGATAGCAAAAGGTGGGTTGTCACGCTGAATCGTCACTCTGGTGTCACCCGCCGAATGGTGCCGCAGCTGAGTTTAAGCTGACTCTGAAGTTTATTCAACCTGCTGGGCAGATGCCGAGCCATTGCAAGTCCTCACCAGGCTGCTCCGATGGGGCGGCTTGTACACCAGCAGCCCACTACGATGTAGATGCAGATGTTTACCATCTGTACCATAATTCCTAGCCCATAGCTTACAACTTACTAGTCGCGCCAAAGTCGGAGTCTGAATACTTCAAGTGTGACACCCTGTGACTATCCATGACATTTGTGTGACTGACGAACCTGACCGTACGCGATACATAAGTACTGCATTATGATATTGCCTTATGATGGCCGCTGATGCCGGCCGCGCGGCGACAATGAGGAACGCCACATAACTTTTTCCTAACGTCCATCCCCAACTCCATAGGGTGACTGTTGGCGAGGGCTCTCGTGCGGTTTGTGGCCATCGTTTCAATGGACTTGTTGTGTCCGAAACGTTGCAACTGTGCAGACACGTTTCACGATGTCTCATGACCCTTGAGTCGGATTTGCCGTACTGTGCAAGAGATTCTGATCATCTGATCTTTCCACGGCAGTGCATGATTGTCAGGGCCAAGAAAATCCCACAAAGCTCTCCGTTCCTCGGTCGCTTGGGCCCCTTACACTCCGAGTCAGGCATCGGTCAAACGAGAAAGTTGAGTCGTTGACCAAGTCTTTTTCTTTGAGCTACAATTCTGAATCCGAGGGTGGCAACCAATGGGAGCTCACCAATCGTGCCAAGAACTTGTCAAGAACGCTACGTGACCAGGCTGCTTTTATTGATTCGGGGTGGTGCCTTAACAACCATCAAATACAGCAAACAAACAAGAAAAAATAGTGACACACTCGCTACTGGTTCTTCACCTTCGCCAGTGAGTCCAGTTGCTTGACGCCAACGTGGAGAGAGAGAGAGTGGGGTTGTATGAACTCTCAGTTTTACACAGGGTAGCTACGTAGAAGAAACACGTATCTATGATTCTGATGGAATGGATCTGGATTGTCAAGTGGGTGTCTGGGGATTGCGACCGAATCTGGGTACAAGATTCGCTGGTATGTGTGGGAAGGCCGGTCTGAGGCCGACCACGCGAGAAGAGCAAGGGGCGAGGGAGGCCGGCAAGAGCGGAGGATGAACAGAATTCGAGACGGTTCTATGACCAAGAGCGAGCCCGAATCGTGCAGGAGAGACTTGGACCGACGAGAAGCAGGCGAATCGAAGGGGCACGATAGCACCTCCTTATGCTAGAATAATGAATGTCAATGATTGGGAGGTGTGTGGGCGTGAAAAAGTGAGGCGGCGGAGTGAGTGGAGGGAAAGAGAGAAGCGCAAGAGAGTGGAAGACGCGCTCTCTCTCCTTATAACATGACGCGGGAGAACTATGAAAGAAGTCCGGCAACTCTTTCGCTGGCTCAACATTGTTGCGTACAACTCTGTCCCTTCAACCACCGTGCTCCTACCCCACCCTCAGTGGCTCAGGCAGCATCCCCCCCCCAATGGTGCTAGTGCTCGCCACTCCTCCGTGTTGTCGTCTTCGTCTACCCCTGTTGGTCTTAATCCGGTGCTCCTGACAGTTGTAGTGTATGGTCTAGATGTGCATGATGTACCTCTGGTCTTTGGACCATCCCTATGTACCTGATGTTCCCTGTGTGATTCTGCTGATGCACTACTATAACATTACCTGTGGAAGCTCAGGATGCGCTGATGTTTCAGTACCCGGATGTTGCGCCGGAAGTGAACTATGCAGGTATGGAAGAAACAAATCGAGCCGAACAGCGAGTGGAGACACTCGTGAACCAGAGAACCCACCGAGTGCAGTGAAGCTCGACCGCAACCCCCAGACGTACCGCAACAAATCGTCAGCGCATCGCTCGAGGGGGGGAACGAAGCAGTCGAATGGCAATCAATCCTGCTGACGACGGAGGGTTGCAGAGCGTCGCCGAGGACATGGGCAACGTCGTACAAAGGTGGCGACGATGGCGCGACGAACGGCAACAGCGGTGACCCACAGTTACGCTACGGACAAATCAAGTCAGTGCCAACTTGAAGAGCGACCCACAAATGTCCAATACGACTCACCAAAGCCACCCGACGGAGCCGCGAACGCACTAGACAAACTCCCGTTGAACCATTGTCACCATACTTCCAGGTGGACAACGAAAACCTGGCCGCTTCGAACATGAAGAGACACGAGGAGAGGCTACCCGCGTGAGCAGCCTGTTCAATGACCACATCAAATTTGACCGGGACCATTCAAGTTGACCACCCCTTCTTGTTTGTAGAACTAGATACTCAAAAATGTGGTCCCTCCAGCACTGTAAAAGTATAATATCACGAACATCAGACATCGCCATGTTCATGAGATGCTGAATCGCTCACCACTCAGTCTAGCTAGATCCAGAGAGCCCAAGTCATCATGATTCTTAATACACAGAATGATTCTTACTCAACATAAACGTCTCCGGACTCGGAAAAGACCACGGGAACCGTATGGAAGTTCATCGTAGAAGAAAAGCACTGGAAATCAGGCGGCCCCATGTCCTCTTACACATCCTGACTCGTGTTCACATCCTTTGTTATCTCTTCAATCTCTTCCGAGCGTCCATTTTGTCCAGCAACCGCAAACGACATCGTCGCCTCGGACAGTGACAAACCGAACGCGGTGTCAATTCCTTCAGACCTTCGAGTATCGCGCGCATACATCTCGCGCATGCTCAGGATGAACCGAGGGGTTAGTGTGTAAATGGGCACAAACTCCAGCGCGAGCAAGACCAGTAGCTGCCATCCTCCTGTTGGGGCCTTTCCAAAGAGGTACAACACGTTGACGAGGTTGAACAGAAAGATGCTGTGGTGTAGGGTTACCGTTAGCTCAGTCAGTGATGGGTTTGTTTGCAGGCTTGAATGGTAGCGCGGATGGGAAGGAGGAGACTAGGACGTACGCAAGGAATGATAGCATGCCCTGCTTGACAAGAAGACCCATGTACCGATTGGGTTGCCACTCCTTTGTGGCGTCGTACATTTGAAGTGACTCCCTCACTACTTGGACAATACCGAGTAGGCACAACGATCCACCTTGCGTGATCTGAAGAATGATAGCGACGTTCGTCCACGCGGGGACGGTAGACCACACATTGCAATACGAAAAATTCAGTACCTGGTCAATTTCCGCTGTGCACGTGGTGATATAGCTGGTTAGTGAGGCATACTATTTAGTCACCCAGCATCCACATACCCTGCAGATGCTCCGGAATGCTGTTCATGACAACATCGAGGGCGGTGGCAATGATCACCACGGAGTACAGCGTTAGGAGACTGCTGAGGATGACCCTCGATCGATTATACATTGCCCATACACGGAGGATCATCACAACTGTAGTCACCATCAGAGTTCACTCTTCTACAACTGAGATACACAGCAACTCACAATCGGCTGCGGCATAGAAGAGAAGGAATGTCCATGCAGAGATGATATTGATTATTTGACCTTGGAAGCATCCATGAATAGAGTAGACAGGAAAGCTATGGGTATGTGCTCACAACTATTCAACAGGTATCAGTTGTGTGGGAAGCTTCGACAGTGGGGGTAGGACGAATACGTACCTCTATGTGCACACATTTCAGCATGTGTTAGTAATCTGAGTCATCACAGGAAGAATACCTTTGTATTGCCAGGTTGGAAGCTACTTCCCACTTGGGACGGGGTCACAGTTTGATCAATCTCATATGATACTTGACATACCGAGCGCAGAGATTCTGATTAACGGTCTCGAGTTAGGATTCCGTATGTTTTTTCAACAACCATGGACTTACATGAGATTGAAAAGAGCGAAATAACGAACCTGTAACAACGCTTAGTTTGCTGCAGGTCCTGACAATCCCGACTTGGATACATACAGGAATATACAGCGTTGACACCCATGTCCAAGGTTTGCTCTAGTCTATTGTCAGAAACATGACAACGGAGGTTGCCCGAGTCTGCTAACCCAAATGTGTTCTACCTACATAGAATATCAGCATGGCACTTGACACATAATTATGGGCGCATGTGGCGTCATACCTCACTTGAAAATGTAAGGACTGAGTCAATGTATAAATTATTAGTATGCCGCATTAGTCCAAGGCCCATATAGTTCACCATAATCGTATCCAACGGATGTAATGAGAGCAACTGTGATAAGGTTACGGTATTGATCTCTTGCGAGGGAGAATGAGCATACCAGAAATGTAGTTATTCTGCTGAATGGCAATCACCGCAGACTGTAGCGCATCGGAGGACATAACGTCTTGATAGATGGGTGCCAAAGACAATCGCCAGTGTAGCAGACTGGAGCCGAAAGACTCCACCACCTCTCCATGTTTATAGGGAGGCGACCCCGGGACTTAAATTGATTGAAGTGACCTGCCGGCATCAGTCAGTCGAGAAAATTGCACACAGCTATGTACCTTTTTCGGGGGGGTAATTCCCTTATTTATGCACCAACCAACCATGCCAAAGACGTTACGTGACTAGACTGCTCCCGGACCGATCAGGCAAAACAATACTGTCACGACCATCATGGGCGCGCACTGGCGCTGCGAGTATGAGTCTGAGGAACGAGGAACGCCACATAACCTTTTGGTTGATACTGTAGGCATTTTCACACCCTTTCACGACCCTTGGGGCTTCGCTGTCATCCTCGTGATCTCCCTTAGGTATGACGTAAAGGCTCTCCGCTCCATGACCACTGCAGTGGAAGGTTAGTTAATCTTTTTGCGAACGGTATGTAACACCACGCACCTACGAAATTCTCAAATGACTGACCAGAATGGCCTTTTCTTTACAATTCAGAAACGCATCGGGCTCTGGAGGATCTTGGCAACGCTGCGGACGAGAAAACGAACCGTGTACGCGATTTCAAATGACAAGCAACAACTTCAACCCAGGGTTCTCTCGCTTACAACGACGAGTCCGTGGACGAGATAGAGCAGTCATTGTGAGCGCAACGATTCACTGCATTTCGACATACCAGTACCGACATGCGTCTCCGAACGTAGACCTGTCTCTCTGTTTTTTCCTATCAGCACCCCCATTGACATGCCGTCCGAGTTTCGTGCAATGCCTGGCATATCCTTTGATTGCTGAAACAGGGCCAACATTTGATACGCTAACTGCGCCGCAGCGCCAAGGATATCGATTGATCCAAATGAAGTTTGAGCTGATCCCGAAACCTTGGTACTCCTAACCCATTTTCAGCAGTTACTTAGTAGCCTGTCATTGACTTGTCTGACTGACCTGTACAGGGACGTTCAAATCAAAGGGCGCCTTCAATGAACGACACTGCTTCCTATCAAGAAACAGCAGAAACTTTGACCGGCCCGTCGAGCACTGCTGGATCGAAGCACTCATCGATCATTATCGTTTACACAGGCACGTGTCAGCGTTATTCAAAAATTTATTGCGCAGGGCCTATTGACCCGAAAAACGTTCGGATCGTTTGATACAGGTGGTATCTGAAACGACTAATTAGACTGTTTTGAAATGAACTTGGGAATGCCAGTAGATGAATTGCATTGCTTGGCCGTCACAGCAATGTCTGACATGGGCGGTCACTGAATGAGGGTTATATCGAAAGCCCGGATGTTCGGATCAGCGCTCAGCGCTACACAATCGCCAATCATTCCTCCGGCAGAACAGACAAAAGGATTGGATTTCGGATCGTAAGAAGTCGTTGCGCGCTACAATAACAACAGACATTTCCCAGAATCCAAAGAAGAAAAAGTCGTTAGAGAACCAAAAAGCGTCAGAACAAGGGGTTCAAATACTAAATGTCATCGGTCCGACGTAGAGGATCGACTCCTCCAACAGCCTGGCTGTGGTTCACGTAATGTATAATGAAGCAAAAGCAAAAATCCAGCAAGTGTCTGATTTACAAAACCAAACAGAGGTATCGGCCATTTTCGGGAGTGACCCATGTGCATTAGAGGAAGAGAGCAGCAACGGCAACACCAATGATACCAGCGGCACCAAATTGAGCAACGTTGGCAGACGCGCCGCTCGTGCTTGTAGATGTGGATGTGGGCGAGGATGAGGTGCCCGATGCCGCACCCGTACCGGTATCAGTGCTACAACACCATCAAATGACGTCACTCGTAGTATTAGCAATAAACTCACGAAGAGCCACCAGTCACTGTGGCTGCGGCCGTGCTTGAACCCGAATCAGATGCGGTAGGGCCAGGGGAGGCTGCACACAACATCAGCACACGCTATACAAGACGGATTTTCTCACGTACCAGAGGTTGAGTTCAAGCACGAATTCGATGCTATAAATCATGTCAACAAGTATGGCCAGTCAAGTACGGAAATGACATGCATCCAGGGTTGACGGTAACCGGAGCTGATTGTGCAGATACACCGGTGTTGTCACGGACGGTAAAGCCAATAGATGTACCTATAAAGGATGAGCTGTGGCGTTGACAAACGAACAAGAATAGAACCGTACCGGAAGCGATGTTGACAAGCCAGGTGTACGAGGTGGAGTTGGTCTGGGGGAAGCTCTCGAGGGCAATACCGTTGGGTGTTGCACCAGGAAGAATGCTGCACCATACTCAAATGAGCGACGGACAAATGAAGAATTACGCTAGAAAATGCCTACCTCTACGGGTAGATTGTGACACGTAGAATTGAAGCGATTAAAGAGTAAACATGTGTGTTATCACACATACCAAAAAGTAGGGCGCTGGGAGGAGCAAATAAACATCGGAGAGGACGAGAGATGCGAAGAATCACTCACGGGTTCCTCCCTGCCAGGAAAGCTGAAGGGGTTCACACTCGACAACGTTGGCACTACCATGAAATACCATGAGCCCGAGAAAGGCATATGTCAAGTGAGTGTACTGACGGTGTGTTGATCATGAACTGTGCGAGAGCACCTGTGACGAAGAGAGCGACGGACGCGAAGGCGGACTTCATGGTGGGCTGGTCTGGAGTGGGAAGGGACAGAACCTGGGAGGAACGGTTGACGAGAACTCCCTGCGGAATTGTCGAACCATTTATGTCTCCGCCCAAACTTACGTCATCAATATTACGAAACATGCCTCACCTTCACCTCCCCCACACCGTACCCCGCGCTATAATCACAACGGCGAGCACCACCTGTTCGACGACACCGACGACGTAGAATACGATGGCGAAACAAAGAGTACGTAGCGAGCAGGAACCCAGTCGCAAGAAGACACGACAACCAACACGCGAAAAAATAAACGTGACCTTTTAATAAACCACCATCAGTCCTGTCGCACGACATGCACGTTGGTCACCAGCCCATAGTGATCGCTGATCCACTCTCCCGTCCCACACTTGGCTCCAACGCCCACACGCACAGGCTCTTCTACCTCCACCCCTCCCCGCGCAACCCAAAGCACCTTGTCCAGCCGTCTAGCCGGGTACTGACTCGGCGGTTGATGTCCCCACGTAATCCCTTCCTCCTCCTCCTCCGATCCCTGCCACGCATCCGTCAACCCAACTTGCTCCGCGATCCCCATATCCGAGGGCCCGATCGCATTCATATCGCCACCCACCACACCCCCATGCAAATCATACTCTTGCAACGATTCCGCGATGATGCCCAGCTGTTCCGGCCGGGCACGTGCACCCTGCGGAAGGGACTCGAGATGCGTGTTGGCAATCCGCATCTGCACGATCCCATCCGATAAGCGTGGGGCGTGGGGTGGCGCTGGAACGGCGAGCTTGAGATCCACAAAGAGCCCGTTGCGCGTCATGTTCGAGTTGCTGAAATCGATGGTGAACGCCCCGCAGACGGGAGCATGCGCGAGATGAGTGTGACGTTGCCGTAGTGTGCACCGTGTGGCCATTTTTCCGTCGAAGAGGGTACGACGAGGAAGCTTCCCTGTATCCACTCGTTGGCGAGGATCAGCGTGAACGCCTGGACGGATACCTCTTGCAGCAGGATACAGCATGGGTTGGGGCGTTCGCTAGGGGTCTTGCATTCGAACACATCTCTGCGGATGTACTCGAGCCCCGCGGCGAGTCGCCTTTTAGGGGCCTTGGACGCGAAATCAATGTTCCACGTCAAGAGACGGAAAGACGAAGGAAGCGGCTCTTTGATGCCTCGGGCACAGTTGGACGTCTGTGCCCAGCGTTTCTTGTGCATCGAGTAGCGTACAGCGCGTAGCGGTCGAGGGATATCTAACATGTTTGACCTACCCCTGATAGGTAGCGGGACTGCCTGCTGCGTGTCAGAAGAAGTACCGTCGAATTCAGATGGCGGGGAGGGGATAAAGGGTTCGTCGATATCAGAGTCGAACATGGCTGGAGAGTGGAAGCGATGGGGTTGTGGTGGTTATATGCTGGCCACGCTGCAGGTTGTGGGTCGATGTCGGTGAGTGCCGCTGTGGTCAGTTATCTGAATCGTTTCCCAAAACCCACACAAGTCCTTTAATAATCCGCGTCATATGACACCACCCTGGTAATCGATAAACTGGCATGAGGCCAAAGTTCCAGCTCAGACGGCACGCCGTCTTTGGGCCGTGCCTGCATCGTTTCTGCCTCGTGGCAGCAGTTGCGTTTGATATCCATCGGCGTAAAAAGATCATGTTATTAGTACGGTCTCAGTCGAACAGATTAACAACAAATGCCATCCACATCTACCATCCACATCACAGTTCATCTTTCTCCCGGCCAATAACGCTCTCTACCTTCTCAAGAGCAAATGCTTTGAGGATGTTGGCCTTGATTTTGATTTCATCCAACTTCGTAGGCGCCAGGGTGCGCTTGCTTAGGAGTGATGCGAGGCTACCGGTACACGAGACACGTCAGAGCGCCCACAACAACACACCGACATGCCGGCTCACCGCTGAGATTCCTTTGCCACATATCCCTCGCTAGAGCTGACAATTTTTGCCATCACACGCAGATAGTGTTCCGACGTGGCACCGAACGACCCTGACAATGCCTCGGCCTCCTTGAAAATCGCATCGCGAGCATCTCCAACAGCGGCAAGGAACTTTTGAGCGACCGAGTCAAGCTCCGCCAAACGCCCGGCCTACAGACATTCAAGTTTGCAAATTCGAAAAGATGGGAAGCCCACTTACTTGATCGTTGAGACCTCCATGACCGCCGACAGCCCGGTGAGTACCGCAACGCTCGTTAAGGAAGGTGACAAATGCCTCTTCCGTGCGTGCTCCTTCATAACTCTCCACCTCCTTACCACCACGGGGGAAGAACTTGATGGTTGGATATGACGCAACGCCGTATCGGCCCGCGATTTCCTTGTTCAGGGCAGCATCGGCATCCATATTGGCCACAATGCACTGCGTGGCGGTGTCAGACTATGACACGGGTGAGGAATGAATGCAAAGCATACGTTGCTTTCATGTGTGAAATCTCTGGCGACTAACGAAACGTTGAGACAGGGGAAAGGCTCAGGATAAGCGTTAAACCTACCCTCCTCATAGATTGGCTTTAGAGTCTTGCAGTGTCCACACCAAGGGGCAGTGAATGTGACGAGAACATCTTTGGCTTCATCCTGCCAATTTTAAGGACAAGCACTAGTCAACAAGATTGATAAGACCAACCAGTGCGATGTCATCGAATGAGTGAGCATCCAAAAGCAGTGTTGTAAGTGGTGGCGGGGCCTTGATGTTTGGCAGAAGAGATGTCTTTTTCATAACGCTAACACGCTCGTCAACAACCAAACGTCTCCAATCAGAACGATGTCACTTACAACATGGCGAGCGAATCGAGGTCCCGGCCAGCCTCATAGTCTTCGACCTTGCCATTAGCATCAAACCACTTGAGGGCTACGACGGAGTATGAGATAGATTGATGCATTCCGTAAATCACATACTAGGGAACCCGGTGACACCATGCTTTTGGGCAATAGAACGGCCATCACCGTCAGAGTCTATCTTGGCAATAATGACTTTCTCCTTGTCGTGCGCGAATGCATCCCCGAGCTGTTCGTAAATTGGTGCAAGGGTCTGAAAAGATGCACTGTTTAGACACGGATGGCACGACAAGGGAAAAAGCTGCATACTTTGCAGTGACCGCTGAAAGTAAAGTCACACGACAGTTAGTCGGGCATGTTGGACCCGCGAACAGGGTACGTTCAGACTCACCACCACGGCGCATAGCTAAAGACGGAGCAGGGTTGATGTGCGCGCGTCCACATTGAACAAGTAAATTGACTTACAATTCTACGAGAGCAGGCTTGCCCTTTCCAATCACAGCATCAAAGTTGTCGGGTCCGAGTTCGAGTACGTTGGAGGCAGAGACAGCCGCCAACGAGCCGGCGAAAAGGAGTGAAAGTAAAAACCTCATGATGGGATGAGGGAGAGTGTGGACGTGACGTGGAAGACAAAACTCGTATTGACGAGCTTAGTCAGCGTTGTGTTACTCTACTCACTGCGGCACAGTATTATATGTCGGTTTGATTACACATTGCATCGACTACGAACGCTACCGCTACGCATGAATGTAGTGGTATAACCACGTGAGCGGGAAACCGGGAATCTCTGTCATGGCTTGACTCAGCCCACCCCGAGTGATTTCTCATCAACTCTCCAGCCGGTAGTATATCAGACGCGACCCTTGTGCACTGATACCAGCATGGCATCCCACGAAACAGATCAAGACTACATCGGGGAAGGGGACGCCGAGGTCTTCATCGACGAAGACGAAGTCTACGCAGAAGTCCCAGACGATGGCGATATACCGATGGACGACGGTGACGATGAAGCCGCCGATCAGGTAGGCGACCTACCCACCGACGGCGAAGAGATCAAAGACATTTCCGTCCAACATTTCCGGAACCACGATGGTTCTGTATTCACGGTCTCATGTCATCCTACGGAACCTCTCGCTGCATCGGGAGGCGAGGACGACCTGGGATATGTATGGGATATGACTGACGGCGAAGTCATCGTCAAGCTCACGGGACATACAGATAGCGTGTCAAATACGGCGTTTAGTGCCGACGGAGAGATGATTGCGACAGGAGGTATGGACGGAAAAGTCAGGGTGTGGAGAAGAGTCGGGAAAGAAAACTATAGAACTTGGGAGTTTCTTACCGAACTTCAAGGGCCAGACGAAGTCATGGTGTGTATTCTACCTCAGCTTTGGAACATTGCACCGACAAAGACCTAGTGGTTGCGATGGCATCCAAGGGGATCTATCCTCCTAGCGGGATCGAACGACTCCACCGTGTGGTTATGGCAATGTGAGAATACTTTACAAGGTTATCGTCATGCTAACCCCACGAGACAGTGCCCTCGGGAAACACGATGCAGGTATTTGCAGGTCATACCGGTCCGGTTCAGTGTGGCGAGTTCACTCCCGATGGTACGTAAAGCCCATACCTCTTGGCGGAAATCTTATCGTCTGGTTCAGGTAAACGGATAGTGACGGCCGGTGCTGATGGAACGCTCATCTATTGGGATCCGCGTTCACCAGCCCCGGTTTTCAAGCTCACTCCTCAGGACGCTCGTTTCGAACTAGACGCTATTACCTCTTTGGCGGTCAACCCTTCCTCTACACTGGCTGTTGTCGGAGGGACCTCGGGGAGCGTTCGGGTCGTGAGTCTGAGTAAAGGGGAAGTCGTAGGGGCGCTTGGAGGACACGCCGAGGGAGAGAGCGTCGAAGCGGTCCAGTTTGTCGATCTCTCTGGGACGGCAACTGGCCCTGGCATTGTCGTAACCGGCGGCACAGATGGTAAGGCATGTATCTGGGACGTCAGTACGATGCGTCTGCGTGCAACACTGGAGCACCAGGTCTGTTCCATTACCTCCTTTTAACGCAGCGTCTGATCAGCGCTTGCAGGACGCGGTCACGAGCGTGATGGTTCCTCCGTCGCCAAATAACCATCTGATCGTCACAGCCTCGGCTGACAAGACACTGAAGACGTGGGATGCACGAACGGGCACACTCGTCAAGGAATACACGGGCCATCACGGACCCGTCCTCGGTGCCTCGCTCGGACTGCAGGGTTCCGTGGTAGTGAGCGCAGGCGACGATGGTGTTTGTCTCGTCTTTACTATGTAGTTTACATAATCCAGTGTATCTGCTCTCGTCCCCTCCCCATGATGTACGCCAACTCGTATGGCCAAGGCAGCCCACCACCGCAGCTCACCAACAACCCCTTCATAGGCGATCCCACAACTGCACACGCCCGCTTTCCGGATCTCAGCGCATCTAATCAACCCCAGTATACGCAGTATTCAAGTTACCCTCAATCCTATGCCAGCCCCGGTGGTCTCCAGCCACAGCAGATCCCCTCTCAGACACAGTTTGCACCGACGTCTTATCAGTACCCAGCCCAAGCGTACGCCCCCGCTTGTTCGCTTCCCATCGATCCACTTACACCACTCTCCAACAGCCCACTCGGCCCTCAACCTGGCGCATTCCAACCCACTGGCTTTGCACAACAACAATACCCCATCGCATCGAGCCACTCATACACTAACTATGCTCAACCACAACTACAACCACAACCGCCACCGACCACCGCCACACCAAACTACCTCACCGAATTCGATCCGTACGGACAGGCCTCTCAGAGCCAGAGGACAGCTCACCCCCCCGAGCAACACGACCTCATCGTCCAACACAGCCCCCACAGGCACCCCTCATCCCCGCGACCTCATTCGGACCCACAAGGTCGGGCTCGAGGCCTGGGACACGTACAGCTGGAAACAGCTCTTGAGTGGGTGCGATGCGCTCAAAGGAGCGTGGCATGCGCGCAAGATGCAGGCAGAGAGCGTCGTGAGACAGTATGGGGGACATGTTGAGACGGGGTTGTTTGGTCCTGATCCGGCGTTTGGGTATCAGAGTCAAGTCGAGGGGTGGAAGCAGGTGAGGGCATCTTCATTTTGATTTTGGTTGTCGTGTTGATGAGGATGGGGTGGTGTAGGTGCTCAAGGATGCAAATGATCATTTGGTGCGTTGGAGGATGTCGTACATACTCTTTTACGGGATCTGATGGGTTTGGATAGATACCGTCGTAGCGTCTACCTTTCAGCTACACGAAGTGTTCAATAGCTATCGACAATCGGCTGATCAAGCCAGCAAACGGCGTGTGCGGGAGTCGTGTAACGCTGCGGTCAAGGGCTTGCCCGACTGGCCGAGCAATTAGCATGATATCGCTGGGACTTTTTGTATAATTTCATTAGGGTCGTCGGTTTTACCAATTTATTGGCATGATGTTTTGGAGTTTACAATGGATGGGGTCACCCTACAGCCCCCTCGAATCAACCGGACTCACGAGCGTCATCCTGACGCGTCCACGTTGCGTATTCTTGTCCTTTTCCACCTCGATCCTCACCTTGACCTTGTCAAACACCGAAATCGCAACCGGCGCCACGCTCCCGGCCGCATCCGCCGACGGCGGCACCACGACGGTATAATTGTCCGCATCGAATTGCACGTCCCGTTTAAACGTGACGAGACCTTCCAATCCGAGCCTAGAGAACCGAATTGAGCAACAGGCAAAGACGACCCCGTCAACACGACGTACTGAAACACAAACACGCCCATCCCATTCCGAAACGTCCGTATCACAAACGCGTCTTCCGTGACGCTCCCACCCTTGGCAAGCGACTCGGCACGCCCTTTGAGTGCGAGGCCGACGTAAAACTCGACGCTGGCGCGGCCTGCCATCTGGGCCATCCGATGCCGTCGATTGATCACGTCCATGATGCGCTCCACGTTGGATTTCGAGTGGAGTGATGCGTGGAGCGGGGTGTGGGAGATGGCCGCCGCGAGTTGACGGTGTGCGAGGACGTCTGTACGTGTGACCACAACACGAGGGCAAGGGCATGGTCAGTGGTCAGCGGGAGGGGGAGGGACGGCTACGTACCAGCATAGCGTCGAATCGGACTGGTGAAATGCGTGTAGATGGGGCTGGCGAGGCCGTAATGGCCAAACGTATCTCTGGCAACACTCCCAGAAGAGAAATACTCGGCAGAGAGCATGCACCTCGTCGCCATGATGCGAACCAGGGTGTTGAACGCCGGTGCAGACGGATCCTACATCGTTGGTCATGAATCAGCGGAAAGCATGTACAGATCAAGCACGCACGACGCATTTATCCAGCGAGGCTGCAAGCGCCCCCGAACTCGAGACGTCGAGCTTGAACCCCTTGCGTTTTAAAAGTACGTCCTGAAGCTTCTCAAAGTTGGTCTTTGGTGGGGGTAAATGACGTCTTGCGAACACAAACGAACGTCGACTACCGCTAGTATCGCCGAGCAACCAACATGCCACGCACCTCAATACGGCAGTCTGCGGGAACACCTCGTCGATTTTCTTGGCTACGCTCACATTGGCAAGTAACATGAATTCTTCCACCAAGCTGTTCGTCTCGCGCAACTCTTTTTGCTCGACGTCGATGGGATCAGAGGACTCTGCAGATCCAAGAAGGATTTTCACTTCGGGAGATGCGAGGTTCAACGCGCCAGCTGCCATACGTTGTGCTCTGAGCTTGATCGCGAGGGCATTCAGAAGACGGATGGATTGCGTGAGCGAGTCGGTGCGATTGCTTGTGTGGCCAGTTGAGCGTTGTATAGGGTGTGCATCAGGAGCAAACTCACGGGTCGTCCTTGCGTATTTGTGCCTCCTCGTACTCGAATGCCGCTTTCGAAGCAATAACAGATTTTGTAAACTTGACGTTGATAATGTCGGCATCATCAGTGAGTTGCTGAGTCGCTGTTAGTCGTCGTGTGCGTCCATGAATCGTGCAGAGACTCACCCAAATCACGCTAAATGCCAATCTTTCAACATGTGGTCGAAGGGAACAGAGATTCGTGCCCAGCAGTGCCGGCAACATGTCAATGCGTTTGTCCACGAGGTATACGGTCGTCCCGCGCGATGCAGCCTCGCTATCCATGGGGGTATCAGCGAGGACGAAATGGGACACATCCGCAATGTCTATGGATAGCAATTAGATCCGTCGATATACCTCGTCCAAGAGTACTCACGGACGCCCGCTTCGATGTACCCATTAGGAAGACGACGAGCATGGAGGGCGTCGTCAATATCCTGACATCCTGCAGGACATGCACTTCAGTGATCGTTTTGCTTTCATACAGACAGACACTCACCTGGAGGGATCAATGCTACATATATCCAAATCCCTCAAATCCATCCGATCTCTCCATACTGGGTCCGTCGGGTCCTTGGGCGGGACAACCCACTGGTCGCCTTCAGGGGGCAAACAATTCAAGATTGCTTTTCCAAAGGGTCGGTATGGCACTTCGAATTCCAACAGTAGACTTTCTTGCTCTGTTTCCTTGTCTTCTGCTTTTCCGAGCGCACGAACCAAGTGGCCTTCAGGATATCGCGAATGCGCATCCCATCGGTCGATGGTCACGAGAATCTTTTGTCCAAGAAGTGCCGGGGCTTGACGAGTACGAAGTCGGATACGAGGGAGTAATCGAGAAAGTGGAAGGGCAAATACAGTCTGGGTCGAGAGCGACGTCGACACCGTCGATGGAAGGGACGGCGTATCGAGATGGCACACGTAACTAGACAAGACACAATCACGCTAAGAAACACAAGATGATCAATCAAAGTTGAAGACGTACGCGCGCCAGTTCCGTTTGATAATTCCGACCACCCGTCCGGTGGGTTGCTTCTCGGCAGAGCCTTTCTTGGCGCTGGCTGACCGGAGTGCTCTCGCTTCTTCGCGAAGTTTGAACTCATCTCCGTCGGACTCCTCTTCCGAGTCTTCTGCGTTGTCATTTTTTAGAGTGGCTGAAAGCGATCATCGGGACTTGGATATGACAAGACTGCGATGGGAAAAGACATACCCTCTTGGTCGACCACTTCGTCGGTTGGAGCCTTCCACTCACTCTCATCGAAAACTTCGACAACGACGACATCTCCGTGAACCGCGCGATTCATGTTTTCTCTGCCAACTAGCAGGACAGGCTTTGTGAAAGCTGGAACTGGTACAGTTCCCTGGAAGATGTCATTCCAGGTGTCACAGGACTCGGCGGACTAGACTAACCTCTAAGTAATTGTATTGGTTGGCGTTAAAGTGGCCCTGATGGAGTTCCCCTGCCTTGACGCCAGCCAGGAGAGTAGTAGTAGTGAGGTACTGAACGTAGAGTCAACATGTACTGGATTTTATTCGATAAAATGAAGCATACATTGGCATAAAGGGCTGTCCTGGTGGTGGTTGCCGCTCTCGTCTGCTCGACATCATCCGTGCCCGTCGCAGAGAGGATGTCCAAAAGCTTTTCCGCTTGCTGCATTCCCTCGACATATTTGCGAACTGTTTGAGACACGGGAAGATGAGAAATGGACGGTACTGGAAGGAGGAGGCTGTACTTGAAACGGTCGGTATGTTTTCGGCCTCGGCCTTTTGTCGGTTAGCGACGTCATTGGTGAGCAGGACAACCTGGGGAATCTTGCGCGTTTGGCCACGAATGGGAGGGCGGGCGAGCGCAAGGTGGGTATTGTACCATTCCGCGCCTCTCCGGATGCCTATGGACATCAATGCCATTGAAAAGGTTGGGGATGAAGACCGATCCCACCTCTGTCGTTACGGTCATTTGGGGTTTCATTTTCCTCCGTCACAACCGCGGTTTCCCTGCACAAGAGTGAGTGGTGGGAGAGGGAAGAAGAGAAGGATACAAACGATCGGAACTCGTTGTAAAAGACCCAGAACTTCTTGTCGTCTGCCTTGACCAGCGTTTTGAGGCGATTGTAGAGCGGGAGGGATCTATGTCGGACTTCCTCCAGGACCGTCTGAAGAAGGATGATGGGAGGGGTAAAGCTGGGAGACTCCATCAGATCCATCTAAAAAGAGTTAGCATGGGATGTGCTGGTGTATGGGGATATGACCTGAGACAGGAATATGTTGGTGTCTGGTAGGACATGATGGCCGGTCGTGAATTGCTTGTGAGTGGTATCGCCTGCAGCGGGCAAGACAGGGCTGACTGCACCAGCGCAGATCCGACACGCGATGATACCACAGTATATGTCATCGCGGAGGTAACGTTCGCGCAGTACTGAAGGAGACTTAGACGTATGGCGGTGAGAATACCGGATCGCGAACCTTTGATGACCTTGCCCTTGGAAGTCTTTTTGAAAAACTTGCGCTGGGTCACGACTGCCTCGCCGCGCGGTCGTTTCAGAATCGTTATTTGGGGCATTTCGGACGTTCGTACTAGAAAGACGCGCTCGTCCATTGCGATATTATCACGTGACATTCGATGAATAGGAGACGATATAAAAGACCCCTCGTCCATAGAAACACCCTCTTCACCAAGACACCAATAATGTGGTACAATCAGGATTCTGACGAAGCCCGCGCCCACTGCCCAGGTAATACACACACCTGGCAGTGCGACGACCACGCTGACTTGGTCACCCCTAGGTCACTGCCAGTGGAGGGCACACCGCCAAACTATCTCATGAAGTCATCGCCGCCGCCGCTTCGTACGAGGTACGCGTGTCTTTCGTTCCGTCATCGCTTGCTACCATGACTCGCCAGGCGGCGAAAGCGTACGAAAATCACCTCAAAACACAGGGTAAACCTGCCAATCATTCAAAGGCCATTGAATTGCTGTAGGTCCGCCGTCCATCGGGTGAAGCGGTCTCACCCCTATTACAGAGCCGCTCTTACGGGTGGCTTCGTCGACAAGATTGCCGAGACCAAAGGTTTGGACGCGTTGGACAAGGAACGCGCCAAACATGCCGGTGAGTTTATGTAGACACGCAGGGGAATGTCGCTGATCTTGACGCAGCGAATGAGCGTTCAAAGGAGGCTTTGGGGCAGTCGGGTCAATACTGAATTGGATGCGTTTGCGAATGTAATGTATTGGTATCTACGCACGTTACAGCGTGCCCACGCTTCGAAGACATAAATCACGAGCGACAAGGCTCTGTCCTTGTCTCGACCTTGACCGCTGCTGAATGCCATGACGAGTGCCTCCTGTCCTTCATCGGTCCTGTGACCAGTCAAATCTCCAAATCGAGAATAGTGTCCGGAGAGCGACATACCATTTGACTGGATGTGCCGACTTTTCAAGGGCAACTTTGACAGTAGTCCACGAGAACCGCGCCACCGAAGGATACCCAAACGTTTTCTCGAGCGAGTCTGCAATCCATTCTTTCGTCTTGGGGTCTATATGGGGAGCAAGATCATTCGATTCTATCCTTTCCGATTGAATGTGCCAACCTGCAGGATACCCGCTCCCAAACTCTCCTCCAAATCCCTTGAGAGTAGTGTCTTGATCAGTACCAAGTTCCTCGAAACACCACCCCTCGATGCAGGCGTCGCGAGTGACCTTGGCAGCCACGCTCGCGGCGCCGACAATCTTGAATTTCGAATCTGCTTTGGTGGTGACTGTGAAATTAATCCCTGGGAAGATGGAGGATAGGTACGCCTCGTAAGACGAGGTGTTACCCAGCGCATCGACAAACACCTGCGTTGTACACTTTCAGTCTGGCACTAGCAGGGTGGAGGAGAGACGCTCACGTCCGAGAGCTGTAGTCCGCGTTGAAGCACGTCGCGGATGAGCTGGATGGTCGCGTCTTGCGATTGTTTATTCAGATTTGTCGGTGGCACTTTGAGCATGCCCCTCGATATCGCCTGTGGACTGGACGAACGGATGAGTGACGATCGTGGTGTTGCGTCTAAGCCGCACCTGATGACGCGTACGGACCAGCCCAGGTTGATGGGGTCCGCGTTGAGCACGCCCAGCAGCTCCATCCTCTTTTCGGACGTCAATGTCTTCGAGTCTGTGGGTTGTGCTGTTACGTGCGTGTCGTGGACTAGCGAGCGGGTGCTCACCTGCGAAACCAAGTTCCTCGAGGTCGTCTTGCCATGCGACAGGACAGTACGCGACGCCATATACGAGTGGGCCCAGGACGGGACCTCGACCTGCCTCGTCGACACCGAGGATGTATGGTCCCGGCGCGGTTGGGGTTGTCGAGTGGTAAGAGTAGGACTCTGTGAGTGGTGTCGATGATGCGGATGGGACGTCCATGTCATGTCACTGTCAGCCGCGTCGAGGATGTCAGCCGCAGCGAGGAGGCTTGAAATATCGCTCGCATGGGTCCAGCAGCATCCATTCCTTTGCAGAGTGCACCACCAAGATGTCCGTCGTCGTCGTCCAGCGCGTCTTTGCGTTCTTTGGCAACGTCTGGTCGTTCATCTTGACACTCGTCCGCTCCCTACTCGCTCTCTTCGCCTTGCGTCGGAGCACTTCAGACCCCTTCTCCCTCCCAACCGCCAACCGCACCCCAAACGACGCCCTCGCACGCGCTCACTCCCAACTCAGGCCCATCCTCCTCACGCCGAGGTCGATCTCGCTCTCTCGCGCTCAGAGCACTCGCACTCGCTCCGCCACGTCGACCATCCTCCCAGCTCACAGCGAGAACCCAATCGCCTCTGCCTCTGCCCCACAGAGGGCCTCCCCAAAGCTCGACCCACACGACGCCGAACTCGGCCTAATAATTGTCACTCCCTCAGACTTCCCAGGACTCCCCGCCGCGAGCGCGACAAGCTTCCGGGAAGGAACGCCCTGATACATCTCATACTGGATCGTCGTACGTGCCCCTCACCCCGCCGGACAGATGCTACCTCGCACCGCTCCCACTGCCTGCCACCGATTGTCCGTACACCGAGCCCTGGCCGACCTCCAGCCCCCTCGAGCGTGGCAAACCAAGACTCCCAGGAAGCCCCCTCAAGGTCTCTACCAACACCGACGCCGCTTTCCCCGAGCCCAAAGTCGCCCCGATCGGCTCCCCGCCTCCCGGACGCTGGAGCCCCGTAATCTGGACGAGCACCCCATGCAAGACCGACAGCCCCGTCCTAGCCGATCCGATCCTTGGCAGTCCGTTCGAACCCCTCGCCCGCGCTCACGACCGTCTCACACGCCCTCATATCGCGCTCCCAGAGCTCGATCCAGCCGTACGACAACGCCGCCAACTCGAGCGTCTCCTCGGTGCCTAGCCCGCTGGTCGACGACGCGCACCGCCAAAGCCAGCGCCAACGCCAATACCAACACTACCGCACCCACGCGCTCGTCCCGCGGTCCAAGGACCAGTCGTACCCGCGCTTCCACCATCCCGACGCGTACGCGTGCATGTGGCGTCGTCACGGCGCCCGGCTCCCCGGTAAACCCGACCGCACGCACGCCTTCGCGCGCTCTCAGTCCCATGCGGACTTTGGTGCGGCTGCGTGGTATGACGCGGACGCGTACATCTTGTCGCCCGTGACCGCGCTCAGTCCTCCCCTCAGTGAGTCTGCGACCGAGGACGAGGACGATATGCCGCTCGGCCGCCTCAAGGAACGCTTGGCTGCACAAAGGTGAAGGTGCAAGTGTGGGTCTCGCCTTGTCCTTGTCCGGAGGTACTGGTGCCCGCGTGTCCCCGCGCATGAGGCGGATGAGTGAGGGGTGCTTGTTGGCGATGTCGGCTGCGACGCCGACGCGCGTCGGGGTGGGTGTGCGATCTGGGCGACAGGCGCTTTCGATCGCGTTGGATAGCAGTGGGGACGGTGTCAGGGATTGGCTCGATGCGCTCTCACTGTGGTTCAATCCCGAGCAGAAAGATGCTGTACAATCCGTCGAGGTGGTCGCAGACTGAGAGATGTGGTTATTTTCCCTTGTTGGGTGGTTCAGGTTATGTACGTGCGTTTTGTATTTCTGGATTGTCATGTCAGGTGAATGGGAATTTGTCTTATGTGTTACACGTGTTAGCGTCGTTCTCGGAGTGCAAGTACATGAGCAACGATACAACAGTACAAACGAGAGATGGGAAAATGAGATCGTGACGCTTCTCCGCCGTCAAGCCACCAGAAGCACGCGCGGTGCAAACTGACACGGAATATGATACTGTCCAAGGAAGGCAAACCAACACGAGTGAGCTCATGCGAGGCTATAGGCAGTACGAAGTAATGCCTGCCGTCCACCGCGAACCGTTTGGATCAAATGAGTACAGGCTCTCCGAAGGCCCTCGACATTTCAACTCCGGCGTTGCCATTTGACTGGCATCGCTCGAGGGCAGCCATCAAGGTCTCAATAAATTTCTTGTACTCTTCTGGACCAACAACAGCGATAATGTCGCTCGCAGAATCCTCGTATTCTTCCTGTGCATCATCCATAGAGCGGCAAGCCTCTTGCTTTTTTATCACGGCTATGGCCCAACGCCTTAGCATTTCACCGTAAGAGTCGTCTACCCGGGGATGCAATGTCAACATGATGTAATGTCACAAGCGGAAGGGTGTGACGAACCTTCTCATAGATGGTCTCACGCAAGTAGGGATCGAGGAAAGCAGCTTCAGTGGATTTTGGCGAATGTTGGCACAAGGCTGAAGGAAAAGTCGGTGTGGAAGAGGCCATTTTTGTTGTAGCTTTGCGTGAAACAAGCTGGAATGTCCCACCATAATATATACCCTTCGGAGCTGATGCAACGTCAGGCTCCTTCCCATCCTTGTGCTGGGCGAATAGCTGCCACTGCGAGTTTGACGGTCATATTCACCACGTTTACGATTGGATCGTCGCGACGCGTAGTCTCGTAACCGTGTACGACGACCATGATGATCGAGGTCGAGTGCCTACGGAAATTAAAATCAAGGATTAGAGTCTAAAGAGGAAATTTTCAACGCACGTCTGGGCATGCGCAAAATAGTTTTCCGGGGTTTCAAGCAAGTTGAGGATGAGGTCGCGTGCTTTGTGGAGCTGGACGGGGTGATAATTGAGAGCAGCTTAAGGTCGGAAGGCCTGATGGAAGAGTCTCCTGTGCAGACGCCACCGGCCACCGTATGGTACCATGATAGAATTGAACGACCATCCAAGACTGGTGTCGAAGGAGGTGTCATGGGAGAGCGCGCTATTGGAGAGATGAGCTCACAAGTCATTGGCCATACGGATGATGGCGGGCCGGTCTGAATAGTTGTAGGAACGTCGCTCGAGGAGGTCTTTGGCGACCTTCTCTGAGTTGGTGACGATGACCTCTTGGTTCAGAAGTCGGGAGTACGCAAGGTCACCTGGAGAGATGACGGGGAAGCAAGAAACAGACCTACCGTATATCTTTGCCCAACGTGTGTAGAATACCCAGGGTTCTGCGGGGCTCACCCCCAGGACGTTGCCGAAGATGGGGACGAGTGACGGCCCGGGGGGGAATGGGACTGCGCGTCTGGTTGGCCAGAGGAGGCTGAGGCCATAGGCTGCGAGCGAGACTGCGAAGAACGCGGTGAGTGAGGGATCCATTGCAAACTGAGGGACTGGCATACCACAGTGGACTTTAGTGAATACCCGCCACGCTGTAAGTAGTACGGGCTCCGCCACCTGAAGGGAAATCAATGGAGGGGTCAGTATGACCTGCTCATTAGAACAGGCCCATCGGAGCACTTTCAATACTGTCATCCCTGGAATGTATCCAGCTGACTAAGCTGAGTCTCTTACTACACACCGTCACCACAACCGCCCAAGCCGAGCCACGACCTCCATGATGGAAGAGAGCATCTCCCTCGAAGAGACCAACAAAATCCGCATTTCTCTCGGTCTCAAACCTCTCACAGAGGACCCAGCACCCGCAGACGACGCAGACAAGCAGGCAGAGGAAAACTATGCCCGCCAGCGCGAACGTGAGGCGAAAGCACGCGAGACAAAGTAAAGCCATGGTTCGTTTCGTGTGTCAGGATGTTCTTTCTGATTTTACGTCTTTCTTCCAGGAAAGTATATGATAAAATTGCCAAGTGAGTATCTGTCAACGATCGCCCGCTATCTTGCTCAAGCACACTTCCCATCCAGGGTGAGGAATCGACGAGAGCTCAACGCCTCCCTGACCGGTGCAACTCTCGGTGATCCCGATGGCGATTCAGAGGATACCCTCAAATGGGTCAAGAGAGCTAAGAAGCGCGAGAAGGAGCTTGCACGCAAGGGGCAGTTGGCGCGAGAGAATATGGACAATGTATTTCAAGGGATGAATACACCGAGAGTATGCATCTCCCGTTCATTTTGTTCCGTCCATTTCTCATCTTTCGTTCCAGAGGACCTAGAAGGTTTGAAGGTCGGCCACGACTTCGATGAGCTGGCAGAAGGCGACGCCCGCATACTTACGTTGAAAGATAGTCCGCATCCTCGACAATGAAGGTATGACGCCAATATTACTTTCACTCCCTTTTATCTTTCTCATACAACATTCCTAGAGGATGAGCTACAAAATATCGAAATGGCCGAAGCGGAACGCGTCAAGAAAAATAAGGAGCTCAAAATCAAACGTCGTGATTATACCGGTTATGATGATGAGGAGTTTGAGGATGGAAGGCAGGGAATGAAACGATCCATTTTGGCCAAGTATGACGAAGTCTTGGAAGGTCCGCACGAAACCGTATGTCCATTCTTGTCTCCATTCTGAGTACGTTACTTACTTGAATGTCATAGGATTTCCGGTTGGGCAGCTTCACGAAGTCAACCACGGTCAAACGACCTGAAACAGAAGAAGGTACAGTGTCCGTAAATCGTGCCTTACTGTCGATCGATTATGCCAGTGAGTTACGCACCTGTCGTCTCGCTCGTATGCCCATTCTTATCATTCACGTGTTTAGAAAATTTGGAGACACATGACTACCTTCGTGAAGGGGACGTCGGGTTCAAGAAACCAAAGGTAAGCTTTACATCACCCCGTTTTCACGATTATCAATCGTTATATTCCATTACACAGACGAAAAAGAAGCGTTCTTCCCGACGTGCTCCAATCGATAATGAGGTTCCGGTGGCGAAGACGCGGATCAGATGGAGGTAGACGAGAAACCTGTCGTTCCTCGGACACGTGAGTTAGACGCCAATTTTGTGGATGACGATGAGCTACAAGCTGCTCTCGCTCGCCAAAGAAGAACCAAGATCCACAAGGTAAAGAAGCTGTCCCCGGAAGAAATCGCACGTAAAAGTGGGTGGTCGTCTTTGCGCATGACCCATTCTTATCTAACTGCCTTTCTAGTCGCTGCAGATCGCGCTCGGGAGCAATCCCCCATCGGCGATGGTATCATCAAGGTCGAGGAAGCGGACGAAGGGGCCGGCGATGCTGGCCTAACTTTCGATGACACGTCCGAATTCGTTCGCGCCATTTCCTATAACCCCGCCGCAGTCAAAGTGGAGCAAGTCGAACCCTCTGTAGCACCGCCTCCGCCTAAAACCCGATCACCATCTCGCGATGTGTCGATGCCAGAAGACGAGGCCGTGGTACGAAATTGAAGCGGGCGAGGTAGTGATGAGAGAGGATGACGATGAAGAGATGCTCGAGGCGATTGAACAGGCTATCAAGGACACTGAAGCAGAGGAACGAGTTGCCGCAGAGCACGGTCTAGGCGAAGCAACAGTCGGAAGCGTCCAGTGACCCCACCTTTGGCTCAGGTATGGCTGGTACATTGGCTCTCCTTCGCCAGCAGGGGCTAGTAGCGCAGCCGAACGCCGACCAGGCTGAGCGCGAGAAAGTCCAACAACAACGCGATCTCTGGCTTGCAGATTACCGACGTATGCTGGCTCAGCGAGAACTCGACCGGTTGCAGGCGCGCGGCGGCAACAAGGACCAAACAACGCGAGAGTACGAGAACCGTGCTCGAGAGCAGCAGGAGTCTCGTGCCAGTCTAGAGCTGTTCAAGAACTACAAGCCCGACGTCAATATTGTTTACTACGACGAATTTGGTCGCTCCCTCACGCCCAAGGAGGCTTGGAAAGCGTTGTCACACAAGTTCCATGGCAAAGGTTCTGGGAAGATGAAGACAGAGAAGCGTTTAAAGAAGATTGCAGAAGAGAAGAAGAAAGAGGCCATGGCTAGTGGTGACACACCTTTGAGCATGAACAAAGCGTTCCAGATCCGACAAGAAAAGACGGGGCAAGCTCACTTTGTTTTGTCCGTTGGCAACAGGGGGTACGTCCTTTTCTGTTCTCGTGATGGTGTTCTCAGCCTAAATGCCTGCATTTAGCGCTGTACCTCAAGCATCGGAGTTCCTTGATCCCCAGCCACTGTCAAAAGGCAAGACGGAAAAAACGAAAAGCAAGAAGAAGGAGGCTGCCAAAGCTGCTGCCCCGCAAGTCCTGGACTCCGCAGGGTTTATTACGTTGCCTGTTCCTCAAGCGAATGACTCAGTCAGTGCGAGTCCCGTACCCTCTGGCTTTTCGTCAGTTGCACAAACGAATGGCTCTGGGTCACCTATGCCTGTGAAACCCGGTTTCTCACGTATATCGTCTGCCGTGGATACTCCCTCTCACAGTAGTACCCCCGTGACGGGGGAGAGGACCAAGGTTGCATTTGGGTTTGGCGCGAAGAGGAAAGTTGCGGAAGATTTCCTTGACGAGCCTCCTGCCAAGAGACGATGAAATGATTGCTGATGGCCTTTTTGTTTTCCACCCCCATATCTGCCTGCTAGTGTGTCCCTCTTCTTTGACTTTACGAATGCATACGTTGGGGGTTTAGCCTGGACGGACAGTGATTAATTGACAAACGGTGTTCAGGTTTGAAAGCTTGCGTGCGATTTGAGGTTCTGAGACTCGCCGCCGCCGAGTTGGGAAATACCTCCGGATCTCGGCTTACTAGATGTACGAACGAGCGATGCCTATCGTGGATAACTTGAACTTGTCTTTTCCCCGGGCCGTCGGCACTCCGAGTCGCGCTGGGACTTTGGCAACCTCGAACTTATGGGATGCATCTTCCAGTTACTTTCGACCTCTTACGTGACCGTCTCAGCTACTAGGACTGACTTGGAACAGTGGCAACAGTGTAGAACATGCCGCCGCAAGTGGCGTGTGGTCCAGGTGCTGATGCCATCATCTGAGGCGGTTAATGTCTCACTCTTTTCCGCCTCACCCGCTATCCATGACGTTGACAACCTCCGTAAGTTCTCGCAGCTCTAGTCCCACAGTGTGGTAAGGTCCCTGAAAAGCACACACTGGCACCTGTGTACCACGAGGCACGAGCTCAAAAATGGTCTGTACGTATATCGGAATTCTGCGCGCATCATCACAGTCAATATTCCATTTAGAGTGTCGTGTCGTCTGAAACCGTTTGACGGCAAAGGGTGACGAGAATCCAGGGCACGTTCATAGCGGCTGAACAGTCGTGCACAAAGCAGGAAATGGGAACCGGCTCATGAACTCGTTCCGTTGACGCCTTTCTGGGTGGAGATGAGACTATAAAATCTCGTAGGCAGGTGTGGCATACGATGTCAAGATGGAACATCTAGACTCTGCCCTGTACGTCCTCGCTGTCGTCGGCGTCTTCCTGACGATCTACTTCATCGGGCTCGTCGTTAAGAAAAAGTTGAAACGTTGACGCCTCATCAGCTTCCTCTTCCACCAGGTCCTAAAGCTCGGGAACGCACTCCAGAGCCGGTGTCCGAGGCGCCCCCCTTTCCTATACGTGAGCGAAAGACACGTGGACGCAACCGCCGGCGCAAACGTTGAGGTTACAGTGGTATCACCTGGCATGGTTCGTTGGCTGTTCAATACACTATGTACACATGAAACGCTCGCCACCGTGACTCGGCTCGTACCCAGAGAATCCGAGTCATCCTGATTCTTTATTCCTACACATCCTTCGTCGTCTCAACCTCCCTCGGTATCTCTTCAATATCTTCTGAGCATCTGTCCTGCCCAGCAGCTGCAAACTCCATCGTCGTCCTGGATAACGACAAGCCGAACGCGGAGTCGATTCCTTCAGACTTTTGAGTATTTACATCTCCCGCATGTTCAAGATGAATCGAGGGGTTAGTGTGTAAATGGGCACGTATTTCACTGCGATCAAGAGCAGCTGCTGCCATTCTCCGGTTGGGGCATTTCCAAAGATGTCCAACACGTTGATGAGGTTAAACAGAAGGATGCTATGGTGTAAGGTTATCGTTAGCTCAGTCAGTGATGGGTTTGTTTGCGGGCTTGAATGGTAGCGCGGATGGGAAGGAGGAGACTAGGACGTACGCAAGGAAGGATATCATACCCTGTCTGACAAGCAGAGCCATATACCGATTGATTTGCCATGCCTTCGTGGCACTGGTACATTTGAAGCGATTGTCTCACTACCTGGACAATGCCAAATAGGCATAATGTCCCGCCTTGCGTGATCTGCAGGATGACAGCCACGTTTGTCCACGTGGGCACGGCAGATCCGAGTGTGCAAAATGAAAAATCCAGTATCTGAATAACTCCCGCTGTACGATAGTCAACAAACGGGGGTTGTGATACAATTGGTTAGTGAAACACCTGGCAGGTTCTTCGGAATGCTGTTGACGATAACATCGAGGGTGGTGCCAATGATTACCACAAAATACAGCGCCAGGAGACTGCCAATGACGACCCTCGATCGATTATACATTGCCCATATGCGGAGAATCATAACAACTACAGTCACCATCAGAGTTAACTCTTTCTGAGACAAAGCTACCCAGTAACTTACAATCGGCTGTCGCATAGAAGAGAAGGAATGTCCATGCATCAATGATACCGATTATTTGACCTTGGAAGCATCCGTGAAGAGAGTAGACAAGAAAGCTTGGTGTGTGTACTCACAACTATTCAACAGGTATTAGTCGCGTGGGGAAGCCTTGTCAGTAAGGATAGATCGAATACGTACGACTATGGGCAAACATTAGTATCCCTGTGGGTCACCGGCGCAGAGGAGAATTACCTTTGCAGGGCCAGGTGCGAGGGTAGTTCCCACTTGGGGCGGGGTCACATTTTAATTAGTTTTACATTTAATTGCAGACATACCGAGGGCAGAGACCCTGATGAACCATCTCTAGTTAGCATTCAGCTTATGTATAACAACATTTATGGACTTACATGAGATTGAAAAGACCAATATATCGAACCTGTAAAAATGCTTAGTTTGCTGGAGGCCGTGGAAATGCCATGGTAAATCCGACTTGGATACACACAGGAATATATAGTGTTGACACCCATGTCCAGGGTTTGCTCTGTTGTATTATCAGAAACATGTCACCTCGAAAATAGAGGTTGTCCGAGTCTGCTGACCCAAATGTGTTCTATCTACACGGTATATCAGTGTGGCATACTTAACACATAATTGTGGGGTGCATGTGGCGTCATACCTCACTTGAGAATGTAAGGACTGAGAATGTTAGAAGTTAATAGTACGTCGTATTGGAACAGAACCTATACCTCACCATAATCATATCCGACGGCAGCAACGAGAGCAACTGCAATATTATAGGGTTGTGGATTTGTCTCTCACAAGTGAGAATGAGCATACCAGACAGGTAATTACCCTGCTGAATGGCGACCACCGCAGACTGTAGCGCATCGGAAGACATGGTGTTTTGAAGGATGTGTACCAGTCACAAAGCAATCGCGAAGTTGGTAGACAGGGATAAAAAGATTCCGTCTATGCAAAGATGAGGTACGTATTTATAAGTCGGCAGGCCTCCGAGTCATTCTGTGGAGTGACTTACTATCGCGTACGGTGACTTCATCAGTCGCCTCAGGCTTGAATCGTCACTTTCTAGTATTGAAAAAAAACAGAATTATACCATCACTGTCGAGTTCCACACTACTTCATAGCATCTATGATCAATTCTAATGCTTTCCGAGCTCGAACGAGCAAATTCGGAGCAGAGATGAGCGAGATAACAAAAGGTGGGTTGTCGCGCTGAGTCGTCACTCTTGTGTCACCCGCCGAATGGTGCCGCAGCTGAGTTTAAGCTGACTCTGAAGTTTATTCAACCTGCCAGGCAGGTGCCGAACCGTTGCAAGCGCGCTGACTGTCGGAGCCTGAATACTTCAAGTGTGACACTCTGTGACTATCTATGACATTTGTGTGAGATGCACTGACGACTACGTACAGTAGTACTGCATATTAGCAATAGGGGCGCTGAACCGTGCGCGTGAGGAACGCCTATGACATACCACGGCCCTTCGGGCACCCCTGGGCCTGCAATTCCCTGATGAATACACAAGTAAAAACAATGTTTAGGAGTGGTAAGACTAATCAGTACATGTAGATGACAACAGCGTAGAGTACATTGCTCAAAAGTGGCACGGGAAAAGGGGATAACCTCAAAAAGGCAACAGATGGATGACGGACACGACAAACCTGCAGCCTTACGGGTCCAGGAATAACAGCTTTTTCATAACGTCCATCCCCAACGGTTGAACTCCTAGGGTGACTGTTGGCGAGGGCTCTCGTGTGGTCTTGTACATGACTGCGGTTTGTGGCCATCGTCCTTCCTTTCATTAGAATGGACTTGTGTCCGAAACGTTGCAACTGTACAGGCACGAGTTTCACAATGTCTCATGACCCTTGGGTCGGATTTGCCGTACAAAGAGATCTTCTGATCTTTCCATGGCAGTGCATGATTGTCGATTGTCAGGGCAAAGAAATCCCACAAAGCCCTCCATTCCTCGTTGGCCCCTTACACTCCGAGTGAGCATCGGTCAAACGAAAGGTTGAGTCGTTGACCAACTCTTTTTCCTTTGGCTATATTATCAGCTAATATCAGGTACATAATTCTGAATCCCTGATTTGTGAGGCTGGCAACCAATGGGAGCTCACCAATCGTGCCAAAAACTTGTCAAGAACGCTATGTACGTGGCAAGGCTACTTTTATTGATTCAGGGCCCCCCGGTCCCTTAACGACAGGAACCATCAAATACTGTGTGAACTCTTAGTTACACAGGGTAGAAGAAACGTATCTATGATTTTGTGGAATGGATCTGATTGTCAAGTGGTTGTCTGGGGATTGCGACACGAATCTGGGTACAAGATTCGCTGGTGTGTGGGAAGGACCGCGCGAGAAGAGCCAGGCGCGAGGGAAATCGGCAAGAGCGGAGGATGAGCTGAATCCGAGAGGGTTCTATGACGAAGAGCAAGCCACGATAGCACCTCCCGCTAGAATGATTGGGAGGTGGGTAGGCGTGAAAAAGTGAAGCGAACGATGGCGGAGTAAGCGGAGGGAAAGAGACAAGCGCGAGAGAGGGGACGCGCGATCTCCCCTTATAACATGACTCCGGGTCGGGGGGAGACGCGGGAGAACTAGTGCCGACGGATCAGCGTGGAGATGGTCAGCGGCGCAACCAGCACGAAGGCCCGGTTCTGGCAACTCGTTCGCTGGCTCACAGTATTGGCTAGAACGCCCATTTATATACCAAACCACTCTTTCCCTTCAACCACCATCACTCCCGTGCTCCTACCCCATCTCAGTGGCTCAGCAGCATTTCCCCCGTCGCTGTCACCAATGGTGCTAGTGCTCGCCGCTCCTCCGTGTGGTCGTCTTCGTCCACTCCTGTTGGTTCTAATCCAATGCTCCTGATAGTGCACCATACGTGCTGTAGTGTATGGTCTAGATGTGCATGACGTGACCTTGTAGCACGTTTTTTCTTCCATCGTGGTGATCGCGGTCAGGCTGATGCGCGGGAGTTCTACCTCTACGCTCACTACATCATTTTTCTTTTCTGACCGTCGACGTTCCAACTGCCGCGCCTCACGCAATATCATTACTTTCGCACACCGCTGTAATTGAGGATCTGAGACTCGCCGCCGCCGCGTTGGGACGTCGCTGTTGTCTGTTTCCCGGGCCGTCGGCACTCCGAGTCGCGCTGGGACTTTGGCAATCTCGAACTTATGGGATGCATCTTCCATTTACTTTCGAGCTCTGTCTCAGCTAGGACCGACTTGGAACAGTAGATCATGCCGCTGTAAGTGGCGTGTGTCCAGGTGCTGATGCAATCATCTGAGACGGTTAATGTCTCACTCTTTTCCGCCTCACCCGCTATTATGACGTTGACAACCTCCGTAACTTCTCTCGCCTTTTTTGCAGCTCTAGTCCCACAGTATGGTAAGGTCCCTGAAAAGCACACACTGGCACCTGTGTACCACGAGCTCAAAAATGGTCTGTACGTATATCGGAATTCTGCGCGCATCATCTCAGTCAATGTTTCACTTACAGTGTCGTGTCGTCTGAAACCGTTTGACGGCAAAGGGTGGCGAGAATCCAGGGCACGTTCATAGCGGCTGAACAGTCGTGCACAAAGCAGGAAATGAGAACCGGCTCATGAACTCGTTCCGTTGACGCCTTTCTGGGTGGAGATGAGACTATAAAAGCTCGTAGGCAGGTGTGGCCTACGATGTCAAGATGGAACATTTAGACTCTGCCCTGTACGCCCTCGCTGTCGTCGGCGTCTTCCTGACGATCTGCTTCATCGGGCTCGTCGTCAAGAAAAAGTTGACACCTCATCAGCTTCCTCTTCCACCAGGTCCTAAAGGACTCCCTTTTCTCGGAAACGCACTCCAGATCAACAAGGCGGAGCCATGGCTGACGTATAAAGAGTGGACTAAGACGTACGGTACGTGACTTTGCGGAGAACGCGTACCCTATGCTGTGTTTCACACGAGGCTGCTAGGTGAGATCGTCTCATGCAAGCTGTTGGGTCAAACGTATATCATTATCAACTCGGAGAGGGTTGCGAAAGCGCTGCTCGACCAACGTTCAAGCATTTATTCTGACCGTCCGGTAATCAAAACCTCTGAAGCGTACGGGATCCAATTTTATCTAGATCAGGTCAATCTGATGGAACGTGATCCTCATAGCTTTGGAATGGAGTTTAACACGGGGCATCAAGCCTACGGCGATACTTGGAGGGCTCACCGGAAGGTAGTGCAGCAATGCTTCAACAGCTCGATTATACCCAAGTATCACGCTGCGATCACCGAGAAAGCGCGAGCGTTGATGTTAAACTTGCTGCACTCTCCAGAACGCTTCGAGAGTCATATGGGAATGTACGCATGCCCTCTCGTCCGCACGTGTGATTGTAATCAGGTTTGACTAGGTTTTCCGCATCCATCATCATGGCTATCACGTATGGATATAATGTCATTGAGAAGGACGATCCCTTTGTAGGGCCGATCGAGGAGATGATCAAAATCGCCATCACTATGACGCCCGAGAGAGCGGTCTTGCTTGAGCTTTTCCCTCACAGTGGGTCATAGTCAAGGACCAGCTCTGTTGTCTGTCTGATTTGAACTCTAGTTCTCAAGCTTCCAATTCCATCGTGGTTTCCCGGTGCTTGGCTCCAGCGGCTGGCAAAGCGAAGCAAGGAACTGTCTCCCAAGATCCGAGATATCCCTTTTCAGTTTGTCAAGGAGTGTTTGGTATGTGGTGTGACTATATACTTCCGTTCTCGTGTAAAGTTGACCACGTACGATAGGCAAAGGGTATCGAAAACGACTCCATGGTTGCGCAGTGTTTAAACGACGAAGACAAAAACGCGGCTGCCCAAGATCGTGTGTCGTATGAGCAGATTATAAAGGATGCCGCGACGTCGTGTTTCATAGGTAAGAAAATGAATCGCATGCCATCCACGCCATCTATTGACCTTGTTTTCCCTTCATTTGATCTGTAAAGCTGGCACTGATACAGTGAGTTCGCCCACTTGCATACCCTTGCCTTGTCGTTTGTAACGTCATGTCAGACACAAGCGACTCTCGATACGCTCATATTGGCAATGATTATGTATCCTGAGGTCCAGGACCGTGCACAAGCATCGTTGGATAAGGTAGTAGGAAGGGACAGACTGCCAACGCTGAACGACAGAGCCTCCTTGCAATACATCGATGCCATGCTTCGAGAAGCGTTGAGGTGGGGTTCGCTTGTGCCAATGTGTACGTTGTCATACAAACGGATCAGCTTCTCTGGATCCTAACCACCGACAAGGTGTCCCACATAGGGTTACGCAAGACGACGTTTTCGAACGGTCTCTGATACCCAAGGGTGAGCGGTGTTTCCGACGCGTCATTCCGCTAAATTATGGTCTGTCTTCAGGTGCTGTCGTAATACCAAATTTGTGGTATGTTGCTTTTTCATATTTTGGTATGAGATACGGTTCTCACTCGTCTCCGATCTAGGGGCATGGCGCGGGACGAAGAAGTTTACCCAGATCCGACGACGTTTAATCCAGATCGATACCTGGACGCAAACGGCAACATCATCACGGATGAATTATCTGGTGTCTACTTTGGTTACGGCCGCAGGGTCTGTCCTGGGCGGTACCTCGCCCACACTTCCACCTGGCTGGCAGGCGCAAACATGCTCTTGCTATTCAGGTTTAGCAAAGCGATCGGTCCGCGGGGTACGAAATTGATGTATTCCACAAGTTTACTGGTGGCGTTGCGTGGTGAGTGGTCTATCCTTGTCTCTCTTCGTCCCGCTTGTCGTGGGGGTGTCGTGTTCTCACTGATTACTGATGGTATGAGCTAGTCGACCTGTCTCGTTCCCGTGCCGCATCACGCCTCGTTTCGAGGGTGTCAAGGATCTCCTCGAATAGAAAGACGAAAGACCGAGAACACACGTTGTACATAGTGTTTTCTGAGCTTGTAACATGGAAATTGATCGACTTTATACTTGTCTTATCATTCAACTCTCGAGCGGAGGGGCTAATTTGTGGAATAGCACTGCCGCATGTGGGGTGTCTCGTCCTACAACAACCTCCGACGCATTACACAGACATTCTGCAATCTCAGGTTCGCTATAAAGGTGTTCAGCGATGGAAAGCAAGTGTGAGGCGTCGACGGTCAGAAAAGGAAATCAATTCCCAGACCTCCACGTATGTCAGACGTGCCTAGTAAGTATTAGTACCTGGGGACGGCAGAGGTGACGGCAATGCCAGTGCCGTCCGAGTCCAATAAAGTAACGCGACTCCGAGTCAGACAAAAGCTACTCCGTGCTGAGCCAGTCACACCGAGTCTGAATCAGTGATAGTGAAACCAGCAACTTAGTGTCAGTGATATCAACATGCCCCGTCGTCCTAGAAGAGAAGAGAACTAAGCCAACCCCGGCTGGCACGCGACATATTCATTCCATGATCACGTAATCCTACTCGCTTCCAACTTGACGTCAATAAAGATACGTGAATACTCAGTATTCAGTAAGGCTGACTTGGTCGTTCGGCAACAAAATGGTATCTGTGGTTTCCTCTGCTGCTGGTTCACTGATCAGCGCCTTGTCTGGTTTTTTTGCAATGCAACCTCGTTACTAGGAGTTGTTCAGGGATGGCCCGGGAATATAACCGTATGCCGTGACGACGCGGTCGTCTCCGCCGTTCGGGGCTCAATATTCATTACCGACTCTGTCTGGAGGACGGCCGGCTTGGCCAACTGACCGTTTGAGCGTGTGGACCCCAATGGATCCGTAATGAATTGCTTGCCTCCGCCAATATATCTTTTGCCAGTGAGCCGTCGGCTCCGGTCACACTGAGGGCAGGAGACTGACCTGTCTTGGCAGTCGCACAACCTTGTTGTGCGGGCCGCAGCGACAATTGCCAGGAACTTTCCAAGTGCGTTCCAGAATTCTGACTCCTACCCTGATCTGCTACTAGACTTCGTCCCCTCAGGCTTCGAGGATAAACACTCCCGTTGTCGCAGCTATTCGACGTGACCATGACAGGATCCCCGTCTGCGTATTCTGTCGGTTTCGTGTTCTGCATGGCAGCTTTCCTCAACGCGTGGCGGCAACACCGACGCAGAGGCGGATTCCCATTGCCTCCAGGACCGACTGGTCTCCCGTTGATCGGTAGCTTACTCAATATCGACTCTTCCCACCCTTGGTTATCGTACGAGGAATGGGGAAAACGACATGGTGGGTCCCATCTTCGGTGGACGCTAGGTCTTTTGAACGACTCCTTTTTTCTTTCTCCAGGTGGCTTAGTTTACGCCAACATACTTGGCAAAGATTTCATTATCATCAATAGCGTCGAGGTTGCACACGACTTGTTGGAGCGACGGTCAGCCGCCTATTCCGACAGACCTTACATACCGGCAAACGAATTGTGTGTCACTGTACTGTCAAACTGAGAACGAGTTAGTCTGACACGCGCATCTAGGTTCGGAATGGATTTCAACTCGGGACTTCTTCCGTACGGCAACCAATGGAGGCTCCATCGAAAACTGTTCAATACCGCTCTTAACAAGAAAGCGATATCTCGATACGAACCAATATCGCTCTCCAAGGCCCGCCAACTAGTCGAGAACCTTCTCGACGAACCGGAGGATTTCGCCAAACATTGCAAGACGTGAGTCGTCTATATTATCTATCTTGTCGATGGCGTTACTTGACGATGCACAGCTTTGCGACAGCGACGATCATGGCTGCGATTTACGGATACGAGGTGGCACCCAAAAACGACCCGTTCGTGACAAAAGTTGAACATTTCGTTGGTTTGTTCAAGGAGGCGCTGACTCCTGAGCGGGCCGCTTTATTGATCGCCTTTCCATTCCGTATGTCTCATTGACTGCAGTGCCGCTTTGTTGCGTTAATTGTTGATGTGGTCAGTGGCCCATATTCCTTCCTGGTTGCCGGGTGGAGAATACAAGCAAAAGGCTGCGGAATGTCGTGCGCTTGCAGAGGATGTGTTAACCAGCCCAGTTGAATACGTCATGGAAAACATGGTAATTTTCATCCTCTCTGCGTCCGGTTTGCCATTGGATGCAGGTCCCTTTGACTAGGCTGCTGGAACAGCAGGAAAATCGGTCGTCCACGACTTGCTTGGGACACAAAATAGTGAGGAGTACGAAGATACTATCAAAGCTGTGGCAGCATCTGCATTCCTAGGTATGTGAACGGCACACTAGGCTTGGTTCAACGAGGACTCATGACGGTTACCTAGGTGGTGCCGAGACTGTGGGTGACCAAACTGTCTACAATGGGATCGTCTTGACGGTTTTTAGAACGATGCATTGTTGCAAGTGTTTATCCTCGCCATGGTACTCCATCCCGAGATCCAGGCTAAGGCTCGAGAAGAGATCGACCGGGTCGTGGGCACCCACCGCCTCCCAGATTTTGGAGACAGGCCGGATCTACCATATGTAGAGGCAGTATATCGTGAGACGTTCCGCTGGCGACCAGTGGTACCCAGTGGTGAGTGAGTTGGTCCAAAGGCTGTCGCTGTGCTCGAACCGGCTTTGCAGCACTTCCGCATATGACCGTGAGGAGCGATATATATCAAGGCATGTACATCCCCAAAGGTGAGCTGCATAGCACCTTCCGTGATGATGATACGACGTGTCTCATGATTGTATCACAGGTGCCATCGTGCTCACCAACATCTGGTATGTATCGCGTCTTGTTGGCTGACGTATTCAGGCTGAGCTCGCACAGGGCGATGGCACACGACGAGACGCGGTTCGACAACCCGATGGCCTTCATCCCTGAACGGCATCTCACATCGGCCGGGACGCTCGCGGAGGAGACGCACCTCGTCCTACTTTCGGTTTTGGACGGTGAGATACACATGTTCGCGTTTGTTTCAGGCGTGGATGCTGATGGATTATGTAGCCGTTCCTGTCCTGGAAAGCATTTTGCGGACCAGAGCGTCTGGGGTGCCATCGTGACCATGCTGGCGACCCTACGCATTGCCAAGGCATGCGATGAGTTTGGAAATGAAATTGATATCAAGGCGGAATTTACGGGTGGACTCTCATCGTGAGTTGGCGTCGAGTCCTTGTTTGGTCGTTACTCATTGCTGATTACGACGCTAGTGCGCCGAAGCCGTTCGTGTGCTCCATTACCCCATGCTCTTCGTCTGCAGAGGATTTCATTGGAACGCGACATGAGCATGCATACTAGTGGTTTTCCGTCTTGAATAGGTGAACTGGATTGTTATATGGATTGGGTTTTCATATCGTACATGGAGACCGAGGTATCATGATTGTATATTATAGCTCTATGGTGAAGGGTCGGATATGGAGGTCAACAAATTAGTGAGATTTGACAATATTCGCATCGGGACCTTCAAGTTTCTCTTTCGGCGAATCAAAAACCAACCGGTAAAGCTCCGGTCCGTCTCGTATCAGAGCCTAAATCCAATTACATGTCGAGTCGTAAGGGAGAACGAGGTGGGGCTCACAATGATGACCTCGACAGCAATGAGGGCGATAATCACTAGTTCCATGCGATGCGAGGAAGACTGGGACAAGTTGAGTAATCTAGACATGGCACGATGCTGCTGTAGCGTACCTCCGTAAGTAGCTGTCTAAGGGTCGATTGAACCTGGGTTGGGTCTGAGACGAATATCACTTGAACCGACGATGAAATAAAATTACCTCGGTCGCATAAGTAATCTTCTCATTGACGGCATGGGTCCGCGCCTTGACCTCGAGTGCAGCTGCCATGGACTTGAAAAAGCCCTCAAGCTCTGGCTCAGTCCAGTATAGATCAGGGGTGTCGGAGAAGTTCTCGCGGTTGAGATTGAGACCTTGGCGGAACTTCATCAAGACGCCGAGCTTCTTGATGAGCTCTTGGCGACCAAGCCCGGGTTTTCCGGTCTTCTCAAGGGAGTGGGGCAACTGAGCGACGGAAAGGAGGTATGCCTCGAGTGATTCTTCAAGTACGGAGAGTGTGGTGGACCTCGAGAGCGCTTGGGAGTAAGCATACCGAGCGAGGAGCGTTGTCATGTCGAATGAAGGATTCGATGGAGGAAAGGAAGCGGCATTCGAAGGATCTTGGAGTTGTGCAACACGTCCGAGGATGATCAGGTCACCTTGTATACGGGTTCTCCTGAAAGGGGAGGGACGATCAGGCCATTCTGCAGGAAGGCAAAAAAAAAATTGTCTTACTCGTTTGGATCTGTCACGAATTCAAGTTCCTCAGTCTCGGGTTCTTGAAGCGAGCCGACCTCACAAGGCGCCAAGGTGTCTTTCGCAAACTGACGCGCTTCATCTTCGCTCAAGCCCCAGCATACAAAACTACCGTTTCCAAAAACGAAAATTTCTCCGTTCTGGCCCCAACGAGGGATCCACCACGCGTCGTGTAGTTTCTGGGAGTCCGGTGTGAGGCGAGGACGTAGGCGAGTCGGGACGTAGCGATCTGCAGTTGCGAATGTTAGTATGGGTCGGATCGGACTACGAGTTGGGGTTGGATTTGAACGGATAGGAAGTGAGTCGGAAGCGGTACGTCGGAGAGGCGTGCTGGCTTTTGGCTTCTGCTTGAGTGTGTCGGACTCGGTGGAGAAATGGCGCGAACATGATGCGATGGGGTACCGTCGTAGCACTGGCGAAGACACACGCAAGATACGACACAGTGCACTCATCGCAGAGCGAGGTCAACAACTCGTAGAAAGTCACGTGTTTGGCGGAACTCATCTCCCCGACTCGGACTTGTGGGTTCCACTTTTCCAACGTCATCTTAGTTGTCTACTAATGCAGGGTTGCTAAGGAAATACCTCTCCGAGTGAGGTGCCTATCAGGTAAGAAGACCTGACCGTGCCACTGGCATTTCATCTTCATGGCTCTAACCACCAGGGGCGGCGGCTTTTACTAGTGCCCCTCGATTAATTGAATGGGCTTCGGTATCACGGCTTCCCCACCCCACCATTCAATATTCAATGACAATTTCTCCCAGGATCAGGCGATATCCTCACTCACACCAGCTCCTTTTGGCAGCATGTGATCCGATCCCGTACAGTGAATAGGCTGTAATGAAAAACAACATGCCGTTAGCGTATCCTCAAGAAGATATTTGATAGAAAATGTGTCCTGGGCTTCCCAGCGAAATCTCAATCCCTCACATCAGACGCTTCAAATCACTCTTCCTTTATGAAGATTTTGGACGTGAATTGCTGCGATTCAGACTCTGATTATGACCTACAGCCTTGGACTCTTGCGGTGAAAGGTGGGTTACCAGCTTCCATTTTCTTTTCACTCAAGTTAATTTTAGTCGAAAGCGCCCACAACGGTTGCGCATGCTGTGGCCATTGTCACCACAATACTCCGGCTTCTTTATCGCTGGCGTTTGTCTAGGTTTTCGTGGGAGGACACTTGGGCCACATTGGCCCTCATATGTGACATTGCATGTTTGGCTGGTATATGGATGCAAGTACCCACGGGCAACTGTGAGTTCTCGTGGCTATCATACATACGATATCTGTGACTGACGGGAAATGTTTCTTCAAGCATACCCAATGTGCCATGTAAATCTCGCGTCAAATTGGCTCCAGTCGCTCACTATCACTTCTACCGTTTGGTAAGAACCGCGAGCAGTGCATCATAACCAGCTTCCTAAGGCTTTCATCACAGGTTTGCCCGGATGAGTATTCTGTCCTCGGTCGTTCGGATAGCAAATCCGGCATTCAAGTTACGGTGCATTGCATATTGCATCGGTGCCATGTTCTTAGCTATGGATGCAGGACTTCTAGCTCAGAAAACATATATCCTCTTGAGATACTCATGCCACTCCGCAATCACCGTGGCCATCGCCCAACTCGTTAGTGAGTAACTGGCTTCCCATCGTCCCAGACTCGGATCAACTTTGAGCTGATGCGATAATCGAAATACAAAAGCGGATGTTATTTCAGATACCATCCTCGTTGCCGCGCCGATACGTTTTCTCCGAGACATGAAGCTTGCTCGGGACCGCCGCATCCTCATCATCTCCGCCTTCTCAGCCTCTATGCTCATCACCGGAGTCACCATCCCTTATTCTGCCCTCCGTTTCCAGGAAGCCACCGGCACGACGATAATCATTGACCACGTAAAGGTGAGAAATGCTCGTGCTTTACCTAGAAGAAGTACATCCTTCTGATATCCATACGCCAGGCTGCACTCGTCTTGTTCGTGTGCAACGCCCTCGTCCTCGTCATGTTTGTCTATCGCTTGTGTCACAAGTCGGCTTTTGACTTTGAGTACCATGGCGAGAGTCATGCCGCGGAATTCACCAGCGTCATCTCTCTTCCGGGCACGGTTAGCCCAGGCGCTTTGCCCACGACGTCCGGGGTACAGACCAAGACGCCGACATCGAACACGCCAGTTGGATACGAATTAGACCCAACCCACATTCGCAGTACTGCTACACGTACAGACGCCGAGAATACAAGGTGCGATTATTTTGAGCGCTAGGTGGGGGGTGACCAATAGTGTATGGAATGTGCTGCGCTCACTCGCCAGCGATCGCCGCCGAGGAGACACCAATCACATTACATAAAATAATGTTTCCCCCCTTCCTTTATGTGTTCACACTTTCAGACTGCTCCCCTTGAATCAGTCACATCGCGCGTCATAGATGACGCATATGCCTTTGCCTTCTTCTCCTGCCAAATCATTTGTACGCTACTGACATGCCATCATAGTATACTCCAAAGAGCCACCTAGTATGACTCCTGTATATAAAGAGATCAGTATCAAATTCTAATGTATCAGGGGCCCTAGAGGTCCGTCCTCCGGTACATCATTAGGACCGAGTAAGTGACCCAACGTGACAGGTGGTCAAGAGGCAACAAAAGCTTATTGCCCATTCCATGATTGCCAAGCGGTGTCAGCTGTAGAATGAGCCGACGGGTGTTTTAATAAAGAGACAACGCCTAAACCTACCGAACATTAAACGGTCTGTTGTCACAAATATGGCCAGGCATCAAGAAAATGTACGCAGAACAGGGAAGAGGCTCGATATTGCTTCTGACTAGTCGATATTCGTGTCCCCATTCAAAACAGCCCGGCGCAATTTCATTTCCCGAATATCATCGTAGGATGGCCGGCGTGTTGGCCCAACTTTCTCCTGGATCTCTATACTCCACCATCTAGTGGAAGGGCAAAATATACACACCGTATCCTAGCCATCCAACAAAATGTTGAATGTCCTTTCAATACCTTGATATCTACGGCATCACATCGTTCAGTTGTGAAAGAATCGCAGCAAATTATGACAACCTGTACCTGTCGTTTCCCGTGCCAAGTGGTCTAGCAGTGTTTCATCTTCGGCATCCTTGTCCGCATCCGGGAGTCCATGAGATGCTTTCTGTTCTATTGCCACGCCCCTCAGGATCGGCTCTAGGAGTGCATCGACAAACTTTCATCTGTTCCTTCAGAGGATCGGCGAAAGAGTTCCCAAAGTGGTCATGTCCGACCAGGTTTCGTTTTGTCATGAACTGCTGAGCTGCGGCGAATGCAGCCGCAAAGTCCAAGGCCATATTGTTTGCGTCTTCAAGCGCTACTCCAGGGCCAGAGAGGTTCTAAGGAGTGGTGATCCAGCTGTCCATGTGTTTACGCAATGCACAATTCGGGTGCAGAATCGAGCGTAAAACGGGAGACGGCATCCTAGGCGTGAACGTTAATATTATAAAGCAAGGTGATGTCCGGCGGGATCCGCCACTGTCCAGAAACCACAGCCATCGCGTAGATGAAGACGACGAACAGACTCGCATGAGACGCGAGCCTGTGGTGGAACAGCAGGTTGCACGAAATCATATTCATCTATACAGCTTGAAAATCCATTCTCGCCATTCTACATAGTACGTCCACTGGGTTCAAGAATTAGTATTGGACAAGTAGGCTGTCGCGTGCAGCGAACCTCTATTGGCAGATGCATGGCGGTGGAAATAAGCAATACTGAACCCTCTATTCATCCTCGTAACCCTGAACAGGTCTCCGCGGCCGTTTTGGAACTGAGACGATGGTTAGCAAATCGCGAGCTATGCTCACGGCGAGCACACAGACTCACGAGGGTATGTGGTTGGCACGCGTTCAGCGGGAACATAGCCAAAATATTTCTGCCTGATCGAAGGAACCGTCAAAGCGAAAACAGGTCCTGCGGTTCCAAGAAGACACGACCAGAAGATGACCGGTTGTTCATGTGCAAGGTATTGCTAGACAGTCATTCAACCTCGAGCATAAGCGTCAGCAAGTCCACGCAGAGCTTGGCCACTTACAAGGTATCTGTAAGTCCTCCTGAAGGGTGAGACGAGGGACGCCATGGCGCTATTTGGTAGATTGATATTACACCCACGTTGTGTGAGGACGAAGACGGGGAACGATGTTTGGGCCTGTGTACACCTATTTAGCAAAGGCCTTAGAAATAAACAACGCTTTAGTATTGCCTCCTCGATCGAGAACTCGTCTATCGAACAACGCCTGTTTAAAGAAGAACATTCATGGTACAGATTGGTGATGACACAAATGCAAAAAGTTCCTAAATTCAAGGTAACTGAGATCCGAGACACCTCTGACAATATTTATCCTAGATGAAAATCGCGACAAAGGGATAGTTGCCCAAAGGTGATCCATTCTTCTGGATACGTGTTGGTCTTGGGTGTCGATTGTCTAGACGTAACTTGATGACGCCGCCTTGCCCTGACTATCCGGACGTCGACGCGCAGAAGCTGAGGCAGCGAGTCTTTCGATGTCTTCTACGCTTATTTTTCGCCGCTCGCTATCGCACAGTTTGACGGTTTCCACGTTCGGTTTGTGGCTCGGCGGTGAGTGAGCCCTTGTGGTAGAGGTAACGTCGAGCCTTCGTGTCGAGCTTCGTTCTCAGACGACAATTCATTGGTCTCCTGATACTATCATCCTCAGGTTTCAACCAATCTACGAGAAATCGGAAACGCAACTCGCCTGTTGTGTGGAACTTTCGTTGCAATCCTCTTTAATCTCCTCTTTTTGTGTTCACTGACAGGGTTTCGTCCCTCGGCAGCGGCAGCTCTTCTCTCTGCTTCTTTCCTCCTCAGCCTTCGAATCGTGCTCTCAGACAATGTATCGCCCTCCTTCAAGCTTAGCAGGACCGTTTCGAGGAAACCTACGGGCGGGAGGGGAGTTATCATGGCGAGTCTCAAAACGTCTTTGCCTCCGATAGCGGAGACGTGGAAACCAAGACATATCGGGAGGATTTTCGGGAACTCAGGAGTGTCGTCCAGGCTGTTGGGTAAAAACAAAGGATACGCTAGTCCGAGGAAGCCGGTGCCTACACAGGGCGTCCTGACACTCGCGAGACTGAAAGTGGTCAGGTCCCACAAGAGGTGTTCCGTTGGCGGTTGGTATCGAATGCACGTCGCTACCATCCTCCAGAACGTGCGAGCGGCCGATGATTTTGGACCGAGGTCGCGCAACTTTGTTGAGATGAAGATCTTGGCTACTGTGTGGTGAACCATTCCGTTCGCGGGTGAGCAAGTGGTGATGAGGATGGATGTACTGAGCCCCGCGTTACTCCACATGGTGTGTTGGTTCGCATGGGGAGTGGAATGGAATCTATGAGGAGGTTCAACTACGCGTCTTGATCACGTGGAGTAATATCAGAGTCACGTGAGTATGAAGGGACTCCCAAAAATGGCAAGTTAAAGATAGACAAAGTTGCAAGTCATGTCTGCGGTTCCATCTACACCAAGGGCCAACCCAAGCTCGGTGACCCTCACAGCAACGCCAACAACGACCCGAGTTACGGGTACACATGCTCTGCAATCATCACCGCATTACACCACCACTCGCAGGCACTCGCTATATGGCACCGAGGACCGCGTCGTGATCGACCCAGGGTCGCGTGTCTGGAAAGTTGGTTTCAGCGGAGAAGGAAAGCCAAGAGACGTCTTTTATGGTGATCCCGTCAACTCGGAATCTTTGTGGAGCTGGAATCGTGCGACCGATCCGTCAGCAAGGGACGAGGAAGACAGGATGCTTGAGATTAGCATCGAGAGGTGCATGCGTTCTGTATTCCACGGGTGAGCGCTATTATGCTAAATTCGGTCCTCTTTAATTTGATGAAAGTGTATGGTAGGTCATTGCTTACAGACCCCAAATCACGCAAGGTCATCCTCGTCGAACATCCTTTACTTCCGCTCTACATCAAAGACATATTTGCCAAAGTTTTATTTGGAAACTTGCAGGTATGTTAGATTGTCTTATATCCGGATCGCTTATTCACTTAAACATGAGCAAGGTTCCTTCGGTATCATTTGCCTCGAGCCATTTGCTTTCACTCCTCTGTGTCGGTCGCATAACGGGTCTTGTCATCGATTGTGGTCATCTCGAATCTACAACTCTTCCCGTTTGTAACGTCTTCCTGACAATCTCTTCAGACTAATGACAAGTATCACAGATATTCGCTGCCCGACCAATGTTTCCTCACCTTCGAACAACACCGTTAGCCGGTTCACGGTTCACGTCCCACCTCCGTGCGCTGCTTCTCCTCTTCGGGACATACATACCACCTCCAGCGAATCTCAGCAGCGCCCTATCAAGTAGAACTACCCGCGTGCCACAAGAGATTTTGACGGACGCGCTCGTCGAAGACATCAAAACCCGCTGTTGCTTCGTAAGCACTCCACTCGAGATAAATCGCGATTCAATGCGTTCTTCGTCTCCTGCACCTGCCTCAGAATCGGATCTCCCTCCCTCCAGCGACGCTGCCATGTCGGAATCAGAATTTTCACGTGCGTCGGAGGGAGTGGAGAGCCTCAGCTCTTCACAGCACGCTTCGTCTGAGTTCGAGGTGATCTCACTTCCTCAACAATCTGAGTCGGGCGGCAGAGAGGGCCATCTTCAGATGCTTCCCAATATGTACATGAGGCACTCGACCGCGACGGATATCCACCTGCGCGTCGTGCCACCAGCGTCACAACAATTAGGCACGGGAAGAGGGGCTCTGATCGTCCCGGGTTGGATCAGAGAGCGTGCAGCCGAAGTCTTGTTCGAAGGTGGCGACGTCGATGAAAGCAGCGTCGCCGAAGTCCTCCTTGAAGCGCTTCTCAAGGTCATTTCCCCCGCCTAGCCTGTCTCGCGTGCGTCGTCCTGAACGCTGAGCCCCCACAGGTACCTGTCGACCTCCGGAAGACACTCGTTTCCTCCATTCCTCGTCACGGGTGGCACGGCGATGCTACCGGGCTTTATCCCGCGGCTTCACACTGAACTGTTGCGTGCTATGGGTTCGACTTTGTCCAGGCCACGCCAGGGACCGACACGCTCAGGAAGGTCGCTCCCGCCTGCGTACGATCGCTATGCTGCACTTCGCCCGCTCGTCCCGCACATCGCAATCCTCAATAACCCCGCACCGCAACCGTCGCTATCGCCGCGCGTGACGGCAAATGCAGGCAAAGCGCCCGCATTCGCCCCTGCATCAATCGCCTGGGTAGGGGGGTCGTTGGCCGGGTAAGTCACGTCTCTACGGTGCCTCCATGTGCCGTACTCACTGCGCCCTCTGTCATGCAGTGCGCTCAAAACAGGCGGGGTAGAGGTCTCGAGAGAGAAATGGGACGAAGCGTTCTCACCTCACGACGACGACGACGATGACGCGATGATACCTGCATCTCCCTCGTCGCCAGGACATCGGCCGAGAGGTATGCTGCCTGACTGGACACGAACGCCATTATCGGCGGGTGCGCCATCTGCGGTAGCACCGAAGCCCGCCGTGGCATCATCGCCCTCGCCCCAGACGGCTGTCGGTGCATGATCACACTACCTTGCCAAGCACGCTGTACTCGTGTCATCAATGCGTGTTACCATATGGACATGAAACTTAATGCTACCGTGTGATTCGTAAAAAATCCGTAGTACAAATTGTGCCGAAACCCGAAGAAACAAACATGGTGATAAGCGCGCGAGATCTCGTCGCAAAGGTACTGACAAACTAAATGAATGATGGTGATGGGCGCCCAATGATGTATGCGCGAAATGAAGAACAAGGGATATTTGGGGGTGTCGCAGTGATCGACGCTAAAAATGAGCGACGAATGTCGTTTATCTACAAATGGGAGAACGAAAAAATATTGTTACCTGGGCCACGGAGAACGAACGGATGGTGAAAAAAAAGGGTGGCCAAGGTCTGTGACGAACGAAGGGTATGCCCTATGATCACTGGGTATAGATCAATTTATTCCCGGCTGCCAATGATTCGCAAGAGCATCTTGCCGCCATAGGTCGCAATGGCGTCGTCCCAGTCATCCTGTGATGAAATGAAATGCAACGCGGCGCCCTTGGCACGAGCAGATCTGAGAGACGACAAGGAACCCGCGCGGGGTCGCACGCTCCCTACCCTCGAATTTTCGGTGGGGGCTGGGGCTTGCGCCAAGAGAGCGATGGCGAACGAGTCGCAAATGGTCGCGTTGTCGGTCTGCATAAATTTATCGTAAATGTTTCGACGGAGGTCGTCGAACGCGGTGTAGCGAGGCAGGCGGAGCATAACGATGTTATCCTCATGGATGGCCTTGATGGATAGCGTCATGGGGTTTCTGCTAGATGACGTCGATCCGCTGGATATCGAAGTCGTCAAAGAAGAGCGACGGTCGGAGAACCTGGAAAACGAGCTAAAGGTCGCGGTAGAGCTGGAAGGTGCCTGTGAGAAGCGATACACCATCTCGTCCGGGGCCGGTGTCTCTGGGAAACCATCTGGGGTCGGAGCGCACGGTCGGATCAGATCTGGAAATTGTCAGCGCCAATGAACCTACGACACTTGGAAAGTTGCTACATACCACAGAAGTAGGCATCAAGGATATCGCCTTGATCTTCAGAGTCGTCTTCCCAATATGGTTCGTGCCTATCCCAAGATTCCTCCGAGTGCGAGAGGGATCGCTGCGCATAGTTCGTTAATGACCTTGAAGGTCGTTCGCTGCGTGGAATCACAGCATCGACAGAGGCGTTGGTCACTAATGATGCCATGCTAGATACAGAAGCCCTAGACCGGGAGCGAGGCTCAGGGGTAGGACTTGGCAAACAATAATCCACACCGAGCTCGTCCAGATAGGCAGTTGCTCTCAGCGTCGCCGAAGAGGTCCTTGGATACCGTGACAAAGATCGTGCTGAAGTGATGGTGAGCGACGAAGTCGAGAAAGAACGGCACTGCTTACCTGATGGCTCAGAGGGCGGCGCAGATGATTGCGGAGAATTGGATAGTGAATGGACATAAATCCTGGCGTTGCGATTCATCCTACTAGCAGCAGATTCGGACCGGTTTCGCGACAAAACCTTATCTGGATCTGATTTCGGTGAGGAAGAGAGCTCGCAACCTTCGGGGAGCGATTCCAGATAAGACGAACGTCGTTCACCGACGAGGACGTGGGGGTTATGTTCGAATCTGAGCGACACCTCTTGCGACGCGATGACAGGTTGCCGAGAATTGGGTGGAAGTTGTCGGGGTATAGTAACAGGTGTCGAGGGCAAAGAAGACGAAGAATGAGAGTCGGAAGATGAACCTCTGGATCTCGTGGAGCGAACCTCCTGCTTCCGGTCCACCAATCTGCTTGGTCTTGGTGGATCAACACAGTCTTCCGAGGATGATGCATCCGAATGGGCATAAGTTCCGAAGGGTACTCGTGCTTTCTCCGGTTCTTTTCCTTTTGCCGGAGATAATGGCTTGGGGGAGTGCGAAGAGGGTGAAACAGGGAAGGCAGAAAGTATACTGGGAGACAGGGAAGTACGTGCCCGATCGGTGGTAACAGGCTTCTTTGAAGACGCTGCTTTTCGAGCCAGATCGATATCCCTCCTCCAAATACCGAAAAAGTCAGAGAACGTCAAAGTATCTTTGATCTCTCTAATGAGCGTTGGCAAGTCGTCTTGCAACAAGACATGCATCATCTTCTGGATTTCTTCATACCGTTGATTGATGGTTTCCTGACTGGCGCGAAAGAAAGTTCCCTTCTTGCTGAGCTTTGGTATATATTGATGTATGTCGCGAGCGACGTCATTGGGGTCTGGTCCAAAGGGGAGAGACTCCCAGGAGGCAGCTTGATCACTGTGAACATAAACACCAGTTTTTCTTGACACCCTTGCCAGCGGCGAGACGACTGCGCTTTTCTCTTGCTGCGCGAGCGTATTCCACTTCGAGACTGTCTTGAAAGTACAAGCAATCCTCCCATTTTCGCCAGATATCGTACTCGTTTATGGAAGTAATGGATCCACCAGACGAGCTCGTATGAGTCATTATCGAGGCATTGTCGTCCTTGATCGGGCGAATGCGGAAACCAAAGCTGTAGCTGCTGCCTGCGGAATAAAGTGAGCCCTCGTGGTAGTTGACGGGTAATGCAATGCGGTGCAACCGACCATGCTTTTCTGGAGGAAGTAGTGTTACATGAAAGATTTTTGGTGGACGCTTGTAGACTGCTCTTTGCCAAGCCTAAGGAGACGATGAGTGGAGGGTATCTAGAGAGGAAGTTTCGATACTGACGTCTGTAGCGATCGGATTCTCTGATGTCCAAGCGCCACCCTAGAGTTGAGATAAGAAACTAAACCAACACACGACGTCCAAGCAACGACTACACATACCTTGACATCGGGCATAGTCAAACAAGTTTCTCAGAAGTGTTTTGGGACAACTGAATGTCGGATCAGCGACCCAGGAGTCGATTAGACCGAGGTATGAGCTCACTGTTTGCCTGCTACTCCAGCAATTGAAAGAAGGAGCAGGTGGTGAACGGAAAGACTGTTGGGAAAACGACAGAGGGCGGCTGTATGATATAAATAACTAGCTGTGAGACAGAGTGTCCGCATGCTGGCAGGACATGCAGTACGCACCCGACCTGCACCGACTGACGATGGATGAATTCCCGGGCAAGTAACTAGGGCGGAGTCAAGTATAGTACTCTGCCCGAGCAAGCCAGGGAGTGATGGAGCGAAAGGAAGATGGTCCGAGCTGTGTCAAGGTCATGTTTTCTGGCCGGAGTCTGTCTGCGGACCGGTCTAATTGTCTCGACTGCACGTGGTTTTCTTTTGTTATCTGGCACAATAAGACCTCAGTTAGCCGAAGCGTCACCCGGGCACTTCCCAGGTACAACGACACATGGTCTTCATGTTATTGGTCGAACCAATTTAAAGTCTACGTATTCACTCAGAACCAACCTTGAGCAACATCCTGACCGTTTCATCGTCTACCATCCGCCCTCGCGATGTCATCCTGCCCTCCTGCAGCCTCTCCAGTCCGTTCCGTATACTCTCCATATGGACGTGGAGTGGTAACTTGCTTTCAAGCAAGCCAGGAGCGGCAACTCTCTCCCGTAGAACTTCTAGATCATCGCTCATCGCGTGTAGTGTTCGCAGCGCAGCCTTGACATGCGCCACCGCCTGTTTCCTATACTCCCCGAGGTCATTGAGCAACGCTAGTCGGTCACCATAGTCTCGCACAGCCCTCTTGTTTCCACCTAGTCTTGTCCAGAGTTCACCAAGAAGTTGATCCCTCTCAACACTAGTGTGTTTGTCTTCCCGAGTAATCATTTCATACAACGTGCCAATGTCCGCATCCAATTGTTCGAGATTCTGCCATGAGATTTCGGCTTCAATTATGAGCCTCGCTATGGCTTGTTCCGATTCGTCCATCGCAAGGGTGAATGCTTCGGAGATAATTTCTTCAGCGGTGGGTCCTAGCCTGATTGGGGAAATAACTCGCAGCAGGGGCGAAGGCGCCTTCTTGTGTGCACTCCCAATGGTAGCCATCGCGTAATTATTCAGTGCCATCACTCTGAACAGAACAATAAGTGGTCCTATCCCCAATAGTGGAGAACCACGCACTCGTCGATAGCACCAACGACTTTTGCGTCGAGTTTACTCAGCCCTCGGCCAGTCCTCTTTGCATCTATTCCTATCGTATGAAGCATGTCTGCAATACTGTCTTTTGACTTGAGGTCGCTGTAGCGTACCAAGAGCGAGAGATCCCGAGTCGCCATCTCCGCCCTCAGAACATCGATGGACAACTGCGAGCCACCAGCTGATTCTCCAACAAGTTGCTCAAAGGTAGAGCCCTGTATATTGACGAGCTTCTCAAAGTTGACCGAAGGAGCTGGTTTGTCGGGGAGACACAACGCGCTCTTCGATATTCCTGGGACGATGCACAAAGGAGAGAGGGCAGTCCGGATTGTAGGCATTATGCGCGATACCGCCCACGCCAACATGTATAAAAAGAGAAGCCACGAGAGCGGCCTCCGCATTTTCTCGATCGAGCCTTTGAAGACGTCAAAGGCATAGAACGCGGTGAAGCGAACACCATCTGTGAGGGCTTCCTGGAGTTCCTCTTTCCTCACGGTGGGGACTTTCTTGCGCTCCTTGACAGAAGGGTTCCTTGAAGGGGTTGGAGAGGGGTGGAATGTGGTTTTACTCTGGACTCGTCGCTTCTTGCGCGAGGAGAGCGTGTTTGTTGTGTGGGAGCCGCTCGTGCTGGAAGTCGTAGCCTCGCGCTGAGAGGCATGTTCAACATCCGAGACGTCCTCCCAATCCTCCTGGACATCGTTAGACCGCTTGGTGCTCTGAATAAGAGCGATACTACGCTGACAGGATGAGGGCTACGTACTTCGAGGCCTTTGTTTTCCCGTGGTTGATTACTCTCAGGGGAAACGTGCATGGCTGCGGTGTGTCCTGCTCAGCAGCGAATCTCACAAAAGTATGCAGTTGCGTTCAAGTAAAGTGTGAGCAATAGAATTCTGAGGAGACGTTCGATGCGTGTGCAGCCTCAACTTGGCCTCATGTCCTGAGAGTGGCGTGCTCTGTTTGCTCCGCTTCATGATGAGCCTGCCCGCAGATGTGATCTACCACATTTTTTCTTTCCTCAGTCCCTGCGAAATTGTGCGACTGAGACAGGTCAGTTTCCAACCTCGAGATCCCCGTTATCCCTACGACCAACCAGGACAGCCAGGTCTCGAGGAACTTCCGGGATATCACTCATAGTCAAGCCCTCTGGAAGGATATCTATGCCAATGCTCGCTTGCCTCGCCCGCCAGGGCCATATTCTTGGCAATCAACTCGATTCCTCGAACGTACCCTTGTTCAGTCAGAACTCGTATCCAAGACCTGGTCATCGCAGCCTCTCCGAATGCTATCGCGCACTTCGAGTTGCTGGAAACGGAACAGAGGGGACGCCAACTCATGGACTGTGGTTTTTGGACGGTGGTGTATATTTTTCCAAGGCATGACTATCCAATGTCACGACATCGATTCTAATGCCTACCGTTCCTTGTACGATGGTGCCGACGATCCCAGTTTCGTCTTTGTGGCATACACTGCTAGTGCGGCAGACATTGGTGGACATTGGGCGTATCTCTTGTTGATTATTAACGCCGATCAAGAACATAAATTCAGGTCAGGAAATCGCTAGAATAATCCTTCAGTCTTGCGGACTGATGCGCTATTCTTTACAAGGCTGCTCGCCTTTCGCGTCAATGATGATGGATTCTCGGAGCCTGAAATTATGGACTGTATTAATCTTGCGCCGAGAATATTTGATAGACGGCGGTCCGTAGACTTTCGTGGCTCAGCGCCTTTCATAACTCTCCGGCACATCCACCCACCCTTGGTGCTTGATCACCGTACGCGCTGTTTTTATACACTCCCATCGCCCCAAATCCCCGACGACCTCGCAGTGCGTGGGTAGTTTTCATTCAAGGCACACATACTAACTCTCTACCCTGCAGCACGAAACACAAGTCTATTCAACCATGCGGAGACCTTGGTACACGCACGCTGAAATCGTCTTGACAAAGACACACATCATCGCTGTTTGGACTGGTGGGCCTTCCTCAAACGTGACCGTCCTTATTCGCGCATTCATTGTCCCCGACTCGGCACTACCCCATAACATCGGCGAACTTCGCCTGACCCACGAAGTAATCATTCACGAGCCAAGCTATCTGTATCGGTCCAGTCTTCTCCGTAATTCCATAGTCAATCCTGTTACTGGATCAGTCAACATCAGACTTCTTAATGTCACCATCCCCCGAGTTGGCCACGAACAAAAACATATGTCGTGTCTCGATCTTACTCTACTCAAACCTGTTTCCAACACCAACGTCCTGCCGATCTCCGTTCATACACAGCACCTATTCGAATCTACTTGGACCTACGAACGCCACTTGATCTCCGATGACGGCTATGGTCTTGGTTTACTTTTGACAGAAACATGGCCTCGATTCGTCGACGTCAACAGCGCGCGTAAATTCACTATTGACGCCAGCAAGGAGGAATGTTCTATAGCAGTCGGCGATGCCTGTCCCATTTACTTGCCAGTGGAGATGGATTTTCATGTCGCATTCGACGGCACAAGGGGGCGGTTGCACTATTTCCAGTGGAGCGGGAACGATGATGTAAATCGTGTTGTCACAGTTGATCTTGCCTGAATATGTATCATCTGTGTCAGTTACGATACTGAACGGACCATGGACCATGTCTTGTGAAAAATTGTCAGTCATATCTTTAGTAGTGTTGATTCGAGGCATGGTTAGTAGAATACTCGACGCGTCCAGAATTTATTCCAAGAGCGGCGTTCTCTCTGTTTACTCCTCTCCAAGTTCCAACGCACACCACAATGAGTCTGCATGCAGACGTGATCCACCGTATCTTTTCTTTCCTCAGTCCCTGCGAGGTTTTGCGACTGAGACAGGTCAGTCTCCTGCCCTGTGATCCGGACAGCTAGGTTTCAAAAAATTTCCAGCATAGTCACTCATAGTCACTCCGTCTGGAAAGAAATATATGCCAATGCTCGCTTGCTTCAAGTTATACTATCATGTCATTTCCATGTCTTCGTTCTCGCCATCATCACTAACCTCTTCTCACTCCCCGTCATTGTCATCCTCTTCTTCTAGTGGGAATGGGTGGATGCCGAGTGCATCCAAAGAACGGATAAGTTCCTTGACGTGCTCGACTAATGGTATATCTGGGCGCCCCTGGGATGCGTGCAGCTACGAGAGACCACAACGCGTCAACGCTACTGCTACCAACCAAAAAAAAAGACCACCCACCGTCTGACATGTTTTCAAACAATCCCGAGCATCCCTAGCCATATCCTGCCATTCCAACTCTCGCCCGCCCTCGTCCAGTCCGACGGTCGCAGCGACGTCGTCTTCCTTTTTGCGTTCGGCTAACAACCACCAGGTCCAGCCTATGAGGTATCATCGGTCTCGACCACGCCTTCGAGGAGGGAGAGTTCTGGGTAAGCGCCACGCTCCGGGAGCGGCTTTGCACGCGCAATGCGCGTCTGGATGGGTAGCGCGTCGAGTAAGAGGTGTGCGTGGTCGTCGCCGCGTCCGAGTCGTCTTGGACCGGAGGCGATGGGAAGGTCCGAAGCGCGAGCAGAGCCTCGTCTGGTTTTTCCTGTGAGAGCCGAGTGTCTGGAGCGCTTCCAAGTGTTGGGGATCGATCTGAAGGGCGTGCGAAAGGAGGCCAAGGACAGAGGACGGGTGAGCGATGACGAGGATGATTGCAAGGAGAGAGAAATGGTGCTTGCCATAGATCGTACTCTGGATCCATCCATATTTCTATCATGCCGAGATAGGCGCGGACGATGTTGCCCTTGATCTCGGCGTCGAGGACCTTGACGAAGCCTCATATCCCTGCTCGACGAGCCATGCGAGGATGCAAGATGTATCTAGCGATCTGTCGATCAGGGGCCCACGACACGATGTACGATGGCGAGATCAGACGCACCGAGCCCACCCGAATAGGCCAGCAAGACGCGACCCGATTTTGTTGTCATGTCGATACGTCCAACTTGATGGTGTGACTCGCATGCCCCACTGGCAGTACTTGGCGACAACCCGAGACAACGCTGGCCTGCAAACGCAAAGGTAAGGACGAGACGTTCACGTTGTATCGTGGCATCCAAGTCGCTGGACGTGTCTTAACGTACAACCCTGGGATGATAGCTCTATCTCGAGTCAGGCAATACATTTGTAGTGGCCTGGATGGATCGACTGCAACTCCCGTCCATACAACCGTGACAACAGCCTTGCACTAGGCGAATCCTCACCAACTCGTAGGTGGAGCTGGTAGCAGACAAGTCGGAGTCATGGTGATTTCCCACGACTAACTTGAGCGCAACCACGATGAACACAACAGTGGACTTGGATGTAATCCATCACATCCTTTCCCTCCTCAGTCCTTGCGAAATCGTGCGATTCAGACAGGTCAGTCTCCTGGAATGATATCCCTATTATCCCTACATCTCACCGTGAAAGCCAGGTTTCGAAGAAATCCCGGGATCTCACTCATAGTCATGCCCTCTGGAAAGAAGTATATGCCAATGCTCGTTTTCCTCGTCCGCCTGGGCCATTTTCTTGGCAATCGACCCGATATCTTGAACGCACCCTCGTTCAGTCAGAGCTCGTGTCTAAAACCTGGACATCACAACCTCCCAAAAAGCTTTCGCGCACTCCATTCAATTGGAAAAGAAGGGACCACTCATGGGCTGTTGTTTTTGGACGATGGTGTATATTTCTGGAGAAGAATAAAATCCAAAGTTACGATATCGATTCTGATACCTATCATTCCTTATACGACGGTACCGCTTCTCCCAACTTCCAGTTTACAGCACATATGGCCAATACTGCAGATATCAACGGACATCGGGTGTGTCTGTTGCTGTACCATACCAACGATCAACAATCTGAATTAAGGTGAGGAAATATCTCTGCAATAATGATTCAGCTGATGGCTGTTTTGTAGAAGGTTGCTTGCATTTCGTGTCAACGATGATGGCTTCTCGGAGCCTGAAATTATAGGTTGGACTCATACTGGGTCACAAGAATTGGATGCATGGCAGTCTGCAGATGGCTTTCACGGCTCAACTCCTTTTATCATTGTCCGGCGCGACCACCCATGCTTGATTCTTGATCTCCGTACGCGCCATTCATATAGACTGCCGATGTCCGAGATGCTCCCCAACGAACTCACAGTGCGTGGGTAGTCTTCATCCGAAGTATATGTACTAATCCTGTACTTTGCAGAATCAATCGCCGGATACTTGGTACAACAATGTCATCCTGACGAAGACCCATGTCATCTCTGTTTGGATGTATACTAGTGGGCCGTCCTTCGATGCGACTGTCCTCATTCAGGCATTCGTCGTCCCCGACTCAGCAATACCCCATGATGTTGGTGAACTTCGCCTGACCCATGAAGTGATCCTTGACACCTACTTGCGTTCGTCCGGTCTTCTCCGCAATTCTATAGTCGATCCCGTTACTGGATCGGTCAACATCAGACTTCTTCATGTTACCGCCAACGGACCCGCTGCAAAACAAAGCCATGTGATGTGTCTCGACCTTGCCCTACCCAAACCTGTTTCCAACACCGACATCCTGCCGATTTCCATTCGTTCACAGCACTTGTTTAAATCTAGTTGCAAATTCGAACATCATACGGTCTCCGATGATGGGTATGCTCGGGGATTGCTCTTGACAGAACGAGGGTCTCCATATCTCGGTTTCAATAGCGTCCGTAAATTCACTATTGATGCCAGCAGGGAGGAATGTGCGATAGCAGTCAGTGGTTCTTCTCCCCTTGACTTGCCTATTGAGTCTGAAGACATTAGATTCGACGGCATAAGAGGGCGGATCCATTATATGGAGGACGATCACGATGACGATGTTGTTACAATCGATTTGGCCTAACTAGCTTGCGTGTCAGTACTGTATCGCATCTCCATTTTCTGCTCCACTTTACGATACATACTATTCGTGATAATGTTCGATAATCCCACCTATTTCAGCTACATATGACACTCATGAACAGGCGAAGACAATTGATTGATTTGTGTGCCGACACACGGATACCAATTAATACCGTACATGCATGGGTGTCTTTTTCCTTTCGCTGCCAAACTGGTGACTTTGCACACGATCGATGATCCTGGAGCCAGTGAGCGCAACTGTTTCTTGTGCAACCAGGTACGGCAGATGCGGGGAATCAGCAATATCCGTCGCACTTTATTCTTGCATTATTTACCTAACATGCAGAGTCGTGCCCCACGACAAGTGGATTCCACTCCTTGTCAGTTGGCATGTATGTAACAAAAAGTCGTCATCGGAAATCAAGGTCGATCGATCAGTCGGCGCTCTTGCAAACCTTGGTATGTGCCGACCAGAGGGTAAGGGATCGTATGTACATCATGAAGGGGGCGATGCCACTCGCTGCCACGGAGGATGCAAGACACATAACAATCGAAAGTAGGTTTGAAGGACATTGGTTGGTAGACAAGTTTGAAATATGTTCTACTTGTACGTTAAATCAGCCTGGAGCCCATGGCCAATGGGGATGCCCTTCGCGGCCTCCTGCACCTTACCCTCAACATCTTTCCACTGGAGACAAAGCGCAAAGTCCCTAAACATATCATCATCAGTTACCCCATCCAGCCTGGCCTTGAGTTGCGCGATGTTCTCCTTAAGCTCAGAGACAGCTTGGTCGTCATCTTGCATCTCGTCGAGCTGTGAACAAGCGAGTCGCAACTTTGCCTTGATGTCGTCGAAAAAATAGAGTTTGGTTTGAAGAAAACCGAGGACACGCATAGTGCGAGTCTTGAGATACTTGTCAACTTCGCCTCAACTTCAGGAAATGACTTCAGAATAAGTGATTTCTCCTCGGCACATTGGATCGCATTGACTTTGCCCAATTGACATAAGAATCCTTCGCGGAGGCTACCATTTTCCTTGCACTGGCAGGAAATCCAAGCGAATGCCCAGATAAGTGATTCAACTTCATGGCGATACATATGGGCGACAAAGCCGTTCTGGCCGTTTTCATCCAGGAGCTCGATCGCCATGAATGGTACGGTTCCAGACCGCTCATTGCCGAACTCGTGCTCTGAGTCCGCCAAAGTTGAGAGGTCGAAGTCGTTCACCACACCTATCGCCTTGCCATCCTTCCGATGCCATCCTTCCGATAGTAAATCAGGTTCGTAGCACTGATATCGCGATGATGAACGCTTCCCTTCCAAAGTCCATAGTGACCTAGAGAAGATCGACTTTCAGGACCATACGACGGTGCGGAAATAGAGTTAGAGACGCACACACTATACATTGGCTCCATACGTCAACCAGTTCCGTGGGATTAGACAAGAGAGTCCAAATTGGTTGAAGTTTACGAAATAAAGCGTGCGGCTGCCTCTCTCAGCGTCCTCACACTTGATCCCAAGCGCCTTCCTAATGTCGGACGTCGAAACATCAAACTTGTGGGACAAGAGCAGCATCGGCACATGTCCCTTAACGTCATCGTTGATTGCCGCTATTCTGTCGACGACGTCCAAAATGGCTGCCTCGCTGAGCCGTCTCTCTTCTCCCCAATAAAGTTTCGCCACAGCGCCATCTGTCGCCGGAAAATGATCCAACTTTTCGAGATCTGGAGAGACCACATCCCGAACATCCGTCCCACGTCCACTGAGCGCAATTTGGCGTTCTCTGGTCGGATTCTTCAAATACAATGTGATCGGGTTGTTATCTTTGTCCGGGACGATGACCGTTGTCTCCTTTCCGTCCCCAGCTGCCCAACCGCTGGAGCGCATATAGCAATATCATAAAGCGAGGGAGATCTTGCACGAAATTGAAGCCCCTAACGTAGGCGACTCCTTGATGGTCGAAGATCGTGATCCAAATGGCATCATCTAAGACATTAGGTATGATATCGTCGCCTGTAGAGAAAATACTCACTGATAACCGTAAAACTCATTACGTAGTTGACTACGACGCTGGTGGACAATATTTCAGCACCATAGAGTGTTGTTTGAACTCTTGCGGGCGGCTGCGCGTTAGGTTGCGTTGATTCGGATGAATTTCCACGCCTCGTGCGCTTGCAAGACCGTTGTATCGTATCACTGTCCGACGGACGTTTTGAACTGGAGCGTCTTTGAGCTTGACTTGAGCTGCCACCTGATTTAGGTCACCTTTAGTTGATTCCGAGTGGTTACATTGCCGTTACTTACTTGGCAATTGTTTTGCCGACGTCCATTGGCCAGAGGGAGGCAACTCCGTCGCAGGATCTACCGCGTCGGCGGTAGGTGAGACGCTGTACTTCGAGGGAGGACCTTCATTGTGCCGGAGCGCTTGAACTCGACCGTACTGAGCACATCTTGCCAGCAGGCCTTGGGCTTCTTCTTAGATCCATTCTCTCGGTTACTCGCACGAGTGCTATCATTTGTAGGTTCTTCAGAGCGGTCATATTGCCTCTTAGACGGAATAACGACGTGCCCGGCCGTGATTTTGAGCGATAGTCGTCCGATCGCTTCGCTGAAACACAATGTCTGACTCTGCAACAGGATCTCGCGTGCCGTCGACCTTCAGATCACGGAGACTCTCGAGCGCAGCCATAGACGCGTCAACAAAGGGCTTGTACATTTCAGCCTCCTCTTTTGCCTCGGTACTGATACGATATGTTAGTTAGGGAGATACCTTAGGATAGATACTTACTATTTCTCGAGGGCATCTTTAATGGTAGATGACAGAGGCATTTTCTCCTGATCAACTTCTCCATTACAAATAGGCAAAACTGCGTCGAGGCATCTAGCTACGAGGGCTTTCTCGCTCAACGAATGACAATCTGAATCCTTTGAAGCACGCCGCAAAAGATACCCGAGCAACAGGTCTGGTTCGTCGCAAAAAATTGCTTTCTCGAGGAGGTAGTCAATACTTGGTTTGTACGACGTTAGGTAATCTTTCGTCACAACGGTAGTAGACGCACGGACCTGGTTTGATGAAGTCCAGGATAACTGCTTGCCACAGAAAGGCCTGGGTTGCTCGGCGTAGATTGAAGCACGTCCGCATCGGGAGCCGTAAGCGTGGAACGTTTCGGGGAAGTCACTGGCGCGGGCCTCACGCCGACGGGGCCAGACATGGTCCTTTAATAAGTCACAGTCGGTGTTTGGTTCGAACTGATTTGTTGATCGGAAGTCCAAAAGGCCGTCACACGTGACCACATCAATGGTCACATGACTATAGTGAGAGGAAGAGTTACATTGAAAAGAGTCAATTCTCCGGGCACGGTTCCGACTCCCACAGGGAGCATCTTGAAGGCTGCATGGGTTCCGCGCGGAATGTATAACCGACGTGACCAATCCCAGCTGTGACCACGATAGGACGAGACGAGGCATTCATGTCAGTTGACCGAGAACTATTCCGGGGATGGAGGTGTCGCACGAGTGGACCTTTCGCCGATGTCCAGCCCAGGCTACGGGTAACGTAGGGAAATCTACACAAGTCTGTCCTCTAGGAACGTTTAAAAAAGGATGGTGTTGAGAGGAACTCACTACAAAGGCGGTGTTTGCGGGACGCCTCGCTATGTGACATGTCCACGGAACGCACTGCTCGCAATGCTAACAAGGTGATGAAAGGCCATAGCGCGAGTGTGCATCTGAGGTGTGACAGCTAACACCGCTAATGCGAAGTAGAAACCAGAGGGAATAAGATAAAACATATGTCGTCAATAGGAATTCTGGTCGATGGTTTTATGATGGTTAGACCGTGACAGTCGGTGGAAGGACACGCACCTCGTACTAGATAGTCTGGTGACCAGACCACGCAGTTGGCTTGAACGGCAGGGGAGATCAATTCGGTGACGAACTCGCGTCTCATGTCCTTGATTTTTCAACTCTGAGCACAAGTCGGATCAGGAAAAATCAATAGATATGCCTCTCTGAAAACTTTTTAGCGCCAGACTTCAAGACCCTGTTTTCTGGGGCAGCCTCAAAGTCCTGTGCATCGGTGTGAGCATCGGAAGAAGGATACTTGCCTCAGGCTCTTCCTGACCAACGTCAGCCATAAAGGCATACGCTTCATATCCCTGCTCGGCGAAACAGCCTTGCATATTAGAGTAGAGTACTAGGTGAATTATCAGTGATTGCATTATGAGAGGCGAGAGCTCGATCGGAGGCTGTAGCGTACTAAGAGCGAGAGATCCCGAGTCGCCATCTCCGCCCTCAGAACATCGATGGACAACTGCGAGCCATCTGATTCTCCAACAAGTTACTCAAAGGTAGAGCCCTGTATATTGACGAGCTTCTCAAAGTTGACCGAAGGAGCTGGTTTGTCGGGGAGACACAACGCGCTTTTCGATATTCCTGGGATGATGCACAAAGGAGAGAGGGCAGTCCGGATTGTAGGCATTATGCGCGATACCGCCCACGCCAACATGTATAAAAAGAGAAGCCACGAGAGCGGCCTCCGCATTTGCTTGATCGAGCCTTTGAAGGCGTCAAAGGCATAGAACGCGGTGAAGCGACCACCATCTGTGAGGCCTTCCTGGGGTTCCTCTTTCCTCGCTTTCTTGCGTTCCTTGACAGAAGGGTTCCTTGAAGGGGTTGGAGAGGGGTTGAATGTGGTTATACTCTGGACTCGTCGTGTTTGTTGTTTGGGAGCCGCTCGTGCTGGAAGTCGTAGCCTCACGCTGAGAGGCTTGTTCAGCATCCGAGACGCCTCCCAATCCTCCTGGACATCGTTAGACCGCTTGGTGCTCGGAATAAGAGCTACTACGCTGACAGGATGAGGGCTACGTACTTCGAGGTCGTTGTTTTCCCGTGGTTGAGGGGAAACGTCACAAAAGTATGCTGCAAGTTGCGTTCAAGTAAAGTGTGAGCAATAGAATTCTGAGGAGACGTTCAATGCGTGTGCACTGTGCAGCCTCAAACAGAGCACGCCACTCTCAGGACATGAGGCCAAGTTGCTCCGCTTCACGATGAGTCTGCCCGCAGATGTGATCTACCACATTTTTTCTTTCCTCAGTCCCTGCGAAATTGTGCGACTGAGACAGGTCAGTTTCCAACCTCGAGATCCCCGTTATCCCTACGACCAACCAGGACAGCCAGGTCTCGAGGCATTTCCTAGATATCACTCATAGTCAAGCCCTCTGGAAGGATATCTATGCCAATGCTCGCTTGCCTCGCCCGCCAGGGCCATATTCTTGGCAATCAACTCGATGCCTCGAACGTACCCTTGTTCAGTCAGAACTCGTATCCAAGACCTGGTCATCGCAGCCTCTCCGAATGCTATCGCGCACTTCGAGTTGCTGGAAATGGAACAGAGAGGATCCCAACTCATGGACTGTGGTTTTTGGACGATGGTGTATATTTATCCAAGGCAAGACTATCCAATGTCACGACATCGGTTCTAATGCCTACCGTTCCTTGTACGATGGTACCGACGATCCCAGTTTCGTCTTTGTGGCATACACTGCTAGTGCGGCAGACATTGGTGGACATTGGGCGTATCTCTTGTTGATTATTAACGCCGATCAAGAACATAAATTCAGGTCAGGAAATCGCTAGAATAATCCTTCAGTCTTGCGGACTGATGCCGCTATTCTTTACAAGGCTGCTCGCCTTTCGCGTCAATGATGATGGATTCTCGGAGCCTGAAATCATGGACTGTATTAATCTTGCGCCGAGAATATTTGATAGACAGCGGTCCGTAGACTTTCGTGGCTCAGCGCCTTTCATAACTCTCCGGCACATCCACCCACCCTTGGTGCTTGATCACCGTACGCGCTGTTTTTATACACTCCCATCGCCCCAAATCCCCGACGACCTCGCAGTGCGTGGGTAGTTTTCATTCAAGGCACACATACTAACTCTCTACCCTGCAGCACGAAACACAAGTCTATTCAGCCATGCGTAGACTTTTGTATACGCACGCTGAAATCGTCTTGACAAAGACACACATCATCGCTGTTTGGACTAGTGGGCCTTCCTCAAACGTGATCGTCCTTATTCGCGCATTCATTGTCCCCGACTCGGCACTACCCCATAACATCGGCGAACTTCGCCTGACCCACGAAGCAATCATTCACGAGCCAAGCTATTTGTATCGGTCCAGTCTTCTCCGTAATTCCATAGTCAATCCTGTTACTGGATCAGTCAACATCAGACTTCTTAATGTCACCATCCCCCGAGTTGGCCACGAACAAAAACATATGTCGTGTCTCGATCTTACTCTACTCAAACCTGTTTCCAACACCAACGTCCTGCCGATCTCCGTTCATACACAGCACCTGTTCGAATCTACTTGGATCTACGATCACCACTCGATCTCCGATGACGGCTATGGCCTTGGTTTACTTTTGACAGAAACAGGGCCTGAAATCAACAGCGCGCGTAAATTCACTATTGACGCCAGCAAGGAGGAATGTACTATAGCAGTCGGCGATCCCTGTCCCATTTACTTGCCAGTGGAGACGGATTTTCATGTCGCATTCGACGGCACAAGGGGGCGGTTGCACTATTTCCAGTGGAGCGAGAACGATGATGTAAATCGTGTTGTCACGGTTGATCTTGCCTGAATATGTATCATCATGTGTCAGTCAGTCAGTCCCTGCGAGGTTGTGCGACTGAGACAGGTCAGTCTCCTGCCTATGATCCCTATTACGTATCCTACATCCAACCGGGACAGTTAGGTTTCAAAAGATTTCAGCATATCACTCATAGTCACTCCGTCTGGAAAGAAATATATGCCAAAGCTCGCTTGCTTCTCCCGCCCTGGCCATTTTCTTCCCGGTCAACTCAATACCTCGAACGCACTCTTGCTCAATCGGAGCTCGTGTCCAAGACCTGGACGTTGCAACCTGTCACGGAGCTGCGACGCACCGAGTGCAGATGGGAACAACCAGGAGATGGATTTCTGAATAAAGTCGTTTTTGGCCGCTGGCAGTGCATCTTCCTCCAAGAAAAGACTATCAAGTGTCACTGATTCTCGTTGTTCCCTGTACGACGAGACCAACCACCCTCCCTTCTCGGTCTCATCGTGCACGACAGCACACAGCTGTCACAACTGGATGTATCTACTGTTGGTTGGTCAAGATCCAGAGCAGTTGATGTAAGTCATTCAAGTTTGAACAACATCCAATCCCACATTGTTCTGCAGAAGATTGCTTGGGTTTCGTGTCAAGGATGATAGCTTCTCGGAGCCCGATATCACAGACTGGACTCATATTTGGTCATCATCAATGGGGACCTGGAGGTTGGGAATCATCTATCACGACTTTCATGCCAGTGGGTCAAGTCCTTTCCTTGTTGTCAACCACTGTCAACCACGCTTGGTGCTTATCAGCACCTAATCCTTCCCGCAGTGTAGAAGTGATTTCGTACCTCAGAATGGTTCTCAAACCCCGGAATCAAATCCATATCCTGAGATTGTTCTAACAAAGATGCACGTCGTTGCCCTTTGGATATTTCGATCCGATGCACCTGCTATCCTTCAAGCATTCACTGTCCCAGACCCAGTATTCCCCTGTGGTCAACATGACATTGGTGAACTTCGCTTGACCAACGAAGTAGAACTCAATCTTGACCCTCATCAATTCTTGGCCCTTCTCCGGAATTCTATAGCCAATCCTGCTACCAGATCGGTCAATATCAGACTCCTGAACTCATCAAAATCACTCATGTCTTGTCTTGACCTCACCTTGCCAGAACCACTTTCCGACACCGGCATTCTTCCAATACTCATTCGCACACAGCACTTGTTTGAATCTGTGTGGTCCTCGGCACGGTGTACAGCCTCTAATGCTGGGCATGCTCGGGGAATTACTCAGGTCAGCTTCTCCGGATTGCAGCGTGCATAAATTCGCCATTGATGCCAGTGGGGAGGAATGTACTATGATTCTGGTCCCATGGAGATGTGTGCTTCCCCATTCTGTGGCACGCGAGGACGCGCCCACATGCTCCAGTACTGCCCCAGTTCTCATACGCTTAACGCAGCCACGATGGATTATGCCTAGTACCTGTCGGTATTTATGGAGATGTCGTCTTGATGAAATACCTGGCACCGTGATTCCCATGCTCAAGTATTAGGATACTTTTTCGTTACGACGTTATACTATCATGTCATTTCTATGTCTTCGTTCTCGCCATCATCTTCACTAACCTCTTCCCACTCCCCGTCATTGTCATCCTCTTCCTCCAGTGGGGACGGCTGGATGCCGAGTGCATCCAAAGAACTGATAAGCTCCTTGACATGCTCGACTAATGGTATATCTGGGTGCCCCTGGGATGCGTGCAGCTACGAGAGACCACAACGCGTCAATGCTACTGCTACCAACAAAAAAAAAAGACCACCCACCGTCTGACATGTTTCCAAACAATCCCGAGCATCCCTAGCCATATCCTGCCATTCCAACTCTCGCCCATCTTCGTCCGGTCCGACGGTCGCAGCGACGTCGTCTTCTTTTTTGCGTTCGGCTAACAACCACCAAGTCCAGCCCATGAGGTACCATCCCTCGATGATGGTATCATCGGTCGCGACCACGCCTTCGAGGATGGAGAGTGCATCTGGGTAAGCGCCACACTCCAAGAGCAGCTTTGCACGCGCGATGCGCGTCTGGATGGGTAGCGCGTCGAGTAAGAGGTGTGCATGAGATCGCGGGTCGGCCGTCGCCGCGTCCGAGTCGTCTTGGACCGGAGGCGATGGGAAGGTCCGAAGCGCGAGCAGAGCCTCGTCTGGTTTTTCCTGTGAGAGCCGGACGCTGGCGAGCGTCTGGAGCGCTTCCAAGTGTTGGGGATCAATCTGAAGGGCGTGCGAAAGGAGGGCATCGCACGTGGTCGATGCGGCCGGGTCGACGCTACCAAGGACAGAGGAGGGGGTGAGCGATGACGAGGATGATTGCGAAGAGAAAAAAAATGGTGCTTGCCATAGATCGTACTCTGGATCCATCCATATTTCTATCATGCCGAGATAGGCGCGGACGATGTTGCCCTTGATCTCTGCGTCGTCGTCATCCTCGGGTGTGTTTCCGGTCGAGATGGATTTTCCTTTAAGTTGCGTCTGGAGGAGATCGATCGCCGATTGGTAGTGGGCAAGGGCAGCATGCGGGTCGTCGTCCGTGAGCTGTGCAAGATACAAATAGGCAGACGGTGGAGGGGGCGATGGAGCCTCGGGATGAGGGGGTACGAGGGTAAGGAAGATCTAGGGCAGCAGCTCAGTGTATCTTAATGGACGGTGCACAATTGAATGTCGACATACCTCCTTTGCACTGTCGACGTCTCCGGTCTCCAACAGGGTGACGGCGAGCATCTCCCGGGCCTGGCTCTTTTCTGTGGACGTGGCATCCTCCCTAGCGAGTACGCGCTCGGAGAACTTGCGGGCGAGGGAGTAGTCGCATTGAATGATGAGGTCCTGCGCTTTCGAGAGCAGCGACGAGATGGACGGGGTTGATGGAGTTGTCGTTGATGCTGATGCTGATGTGGTATGGGCTGATGTTTTTTGCCTTGTCCGAGTACGAACCATGGGTACAATCAGATCAGGTGGTTGTTTGTTTCCAGAGCCATTCGTAAACACCACTCAGCGGTCCGGAGATGCCGCCAGTTATACTTGAAGCTTTCAAGCTGTATTACGCTCACTCGTCACACAGAGGCCACGGTACAGCAACGACCAAGCGCAAGTGTACCTAACGACCTCGGAAGTTTGTTGAAAACTTGCAGATGAATGCTGTGATAGTGCGTGGAAAACACTTGCTGTACACCACCGACCAGTGGCACCTTACCGCTATTCCATACCATTAGCGGGGCACCGGGCGAATCATAGCCTTGCTGCCAACTCAGCCTTTGGAAACTCCTTCGCGGTCCGCCGTCGTTCTCCCGTCGGATCAGATCGTTCACGTTTCACTGGGAACTGGACAGAGTCGGAGGCAGATTTCGGGTAGCTGAGGGTGATACAGATGTTACAAAACGAGGCTTCCGGCAGGAAGCGCTGGCACAGCACTCTCTGCCTTTTCAAACTGTACGGCGATAACCCAGAGACCCCACCATGTCCTTTGCATCCTCCTGGAACGCTCTTGGTGTTCCATCAACCAGAATTCCTATCGACGGCGCTACGTTTATATCGCATGTCCTCCCTCCAGTGGTTTTCTATATCGCATCAGCTGTGTTGGCTGTTACACCCCAGACACACACCGTCCGAGTCGCGTTATGGCCTCTCATCGCGTTGTTAGCACTCCGTGCAGTACTTTCCGTGGACATGTCACATGGCAAGCCTGAGTGCGCATTCCTCGACACCTTCCTTGCAGTAAGTATCTGTCGACACAATCCTCTTTAAACGTCCCTAGAGGACAAACTTATGTGGATTTCCCTCCAGCTTTTCATGTTTTCCAGTGCCACCCGTAGCCTGGGCTGGACATTGGCGAAAGGTCCACTTGTGCGACATCTCCGTCCCCGGAATAGTTCTCCGTCAACCATCATGGATGCCCTTGACCTCATCTCGTCCTATCGTGGTTACGGTTGGGATTGGTCACGTCGGTTGTACATTCCGCGCGAAACCCGTCCAGCCAATCGCATAGCATTTGCTTTACATGCATCCCTTTCTGCGGTTGCACATGCCTTTATCTGTATCGGCTTCTACCTAGCAGCATTCACGATGCTCCCTTTGGGAGTCGGAGATGTCCCCGGAGGATCGACTCTTTTCGATGACACCCTTCCTTTCTGGTTGCGATACCCTCGAGCATGCATCATTTCAGTTATTACCGCCTTCGCAACCTACGGTGGCATGCAGATGTTTTACGACCTATGTACCATCGCTGGCATTCTCTTCTTGGGACAAGATCCTGCTCAGTGGCCTCCAGCATTCGATTCCCCATGGCGTGCCACATCACTGATTGACTTTTGGGGTCGCGGATGGCACCAGTTTTTACGCCAGGTCTTCCTCCTCGTAGGCGGTTATCCCCTTTCCTTGGTTCTGGGTCGCGATGGCATCATCATTGGAGCGTTCCTTGCTTCGGCACTGTGGCATCACATCATGGTGCTCACATTCGATAGCCGGGCAGGATATTGGTGGATGTTTGTCGGGTTTGGGATGATGGGCCCTGGTATCCTTGCTGAGCAGGCATTTCATCGGGTGACGGGGAGGCGCGTGGGTGGGGTGGTAGGGTGGATCTGGACGATGGCGTGGCTTCTCGTGTGGGGTAACGTGTTCTTTGAAGGGTTCGCGAGGTTGCCGATGGATCGCTCGATCTTGAATGGCGGCATGCGGCCGGCGCGGATATTGGTGGGGTTGGTGGGGAGTTTTGATGATTGGTTGCATACCATTTGATGAGGCTTGCAACTATGTATGGCAGATGATCAGTTATCCGTTCCGTTTCATTCTTGTGACAGCATGTAGACACCCCACTACAAAAGTAAAAGCACACCCGCTTTTTGATGATGAATTACGAAGAGTATCGTAAAGTGGTTCGGATAATGGAAAGGTGATACAACATGAAGCTAAACTACAACAGCATGTTATGCAAGATCGATTGTAACAACCTCATTTACCTCGCCCTCGTCCCGGAGACAGTGAAGCCGTCCTCTTGTGCCATCAAATATGACGCCACACCATCGAGCGGGCAAGGCAAGGGGACAAGGATCACTGAATGTTATAGTACATTCCTCCCTGCTGGCGTCAATGGTGAATTTACACACGCTGTTAGATCCAAAACGAGGATCCCCTGGTTCTGTCAAAGGTAATCTCCGAGCATACCCGTCGTCGGAGGCCGTATACCAATCAAAAGCCCGAATACCTTCGGACAGGCGCTATGAGTGGATAGAGATTGGTAGGAAATTGGTGCTGGAAACAGGTTTGGGCAGTGTAAGGTCGAGACACGATATATAGTGTTGTTCGTTGCGGTCGGGCATGCCAGCGACACGCAGGAGTCTGATGTCTGATGTTGACCGATCCAGTAACAGGGTCGACTGTGGAATTGCGGAGAAAATGGGATGAGTGCCAAACGGAACGAATGGTTACTTCGTGGGTCAAGCGAAGTTCGCCAATCTCCGTGCTATCGCAGAGTGTTGCGGAGTCGGGAACAATGTATGCCTGGATGAGGGCAGACAAATCCAAGGACACACTACAAATATACCAGCGATAACGTGTGTTTTCGTTGGTACGACTTCAGTGAATATACGATGCTGGTGTGCAGCTGGTTTTGAACGGACTTGCAATTGGCTCTGCATAGAGTTAGTATGTACCTTGAATGAAACCACCCACGTACTGCCAGGTCGTCGGAAATCGTGGGCACTGGCAGTCTGTATAAACAGCGTGTACGGAGGTCCAGCACTACTGGCAAGCCTGGCTGGAGGAGCTGGACAGTTATGAAAGGTGTTGAGCCGTGAAACGCATGCATGGACTTCGACAAGATCGGTACTATGCGACCCATGATGAGTCCAGTCCGTAATTTCAGGCTCTGAGAGAACATTGTCATTGACACGAAACCCGAGCCACATTCTACAGAACAATGAATCAACCTGTGCCAAAAGAAAGATTATTGCGGAAATTTATTTACCCTAACCCATGTTGGTTCCATTCAGACAAGAAGAGGTACACCTAATGTCCGTTGATGCCTATTGTACTGGCGGTGTACGCTGTAATCCAGAAATTGGCATGAGCGGTACCGTCATACAAGGAATAATAGGTATCGGAATCGATATCGTGACATTGGATTTTCTTCCCTGCGAGAAACATACACCACCGTCCGAAAATCACAATCCGTGGGCACGTCCCCCCCCCCTCCCAACGAGTCAAAGCGCGCGAAAGCATTTTGGGAGGCTGAGACGTCCAGGTCTTGGATACAAGTTCTGACTGGACGAGGGTGCGTTCAAGGTATCGAGTTGATTGCCAAGAAAATGGTCCAGGCTGGCGAAGCAAGCGAGTGTTGGCGTATGCTTCTCTCCAGCATGACTTGAGTGCTCTCACGGAAACCTAGTTTTCCCTGTGAGATGCAGGAATGATAGGGATCTCAGTACAGGAGACTCACCGGTCTGAGTCGCACAATCTCGCAGGGACTGAGGAAAGAAAAGATGTGGTGGATCACCTCCGCGGGCAGGTTCATCATTGCGAGTCGCGGGAGAACTTTGTGGCACCTGCCAATTCCCATCATGGTGCTGTCCTCAAGCTGCATTTCTGTCCCTGAACTCATCCCACAAACAGAGGCTGCGGTAACAGCAAACATGAAACGACCGACGTTGCTTAAGAGAACAGAGAACGTGGAAAATTACCACTCAGGTCAGTCTCGAACTCTGTCACATCGATAGACCGTTCATGCACATGTTTCAACAGGGCAATTTTTATAGTCGTAGCCGAACACCACAGTTGGAGACGTGTCCCGCAGGAAGCGGCAATGCTCTGTCTGTGCTTATGAAACGGCAATGCAACCCTGAGGACACATCGTATCCTTCGACGCAGCCTTCTCTGCCTCTGGAGTGCTCTTAGTGTTACATCAACCAGAATTTCGACGGCACTACGTTTATATCGTATATCCTCCTTCCGGTGGTTTTTCCACTTCGCATCAGCGATGTTGGCTGTCACACCTCAGAAACACGCTGTCCGAGTGTCATCCCATTGTTGGCTGCGTGCAGTGCTTTCCGTGGACATGTCACATGAACAGTTGTATGACATCTGCTGCGTCGCCAACTAGGAGGATTCCCTGCTTATCATGGTAAATACCACTCCAGTCTGGAGGTGCAGCCAGTTGGAAATGTAATCCATTCCTTCGTTGTATTACGCTCGCTCATCATACACGCAGAGGTTATAGTGACTCACAGCAAGCATACCCCGTCATAGAAACAACCGAGGTTTGTTGAAAAGAAAGAAAACAAGCATTGTAACAACATGTGGAAAATAGCACTCTGACCGGCCAAACACACGCATTGGGCGAGTAGCCTTATCTGTGCGGCAAGTCGGCCGTTTGGAACTGCCGCGCGGTGTGCAGTCATCGTCCCGACGGATCTGTCTCAGACTCGTGAGTGGGCCTACGATGTGCAGATCTTACACGTTTCAATTCTGTGGGAGAGGCGGGCATCTGGTAGCCGAAGGTGCAACAGATGTCGCAGACGTGTTCGGCAGGAAGCGTTGGCACTGCCATATCCTTATCTGCGCTTTTAAATCTGCAGGGTGATTTAACCCAAAGGACCCATCATGACCTCTGCATCCTCCACTGCACTGTATCTCTGGAACGCTCTTGGTGTTCCGTCGACCAGGATTCCTATCGACAACACTACATTCATATCGCATGTCCTTCCTCTGGTACTTTTCTACTTCGCATCAGCGGTGTTGGCTGTCACACCTCAGACGCACGCTGTCCGAGTCGCGTTATGGCCACTCATCGCGTTGTTAACATTGCGTACAGTGCTTTCCGTGGACATGTCATCTGGCAAGCCTGAGTACTCAGTCCTCGACACCATCTTTGTAGTGAGTACCTCTTGACACAATCCTCTTTAAACGTCCCTAGAGGATAGACTTACATGGATTTCCCCCCAGGTCCACATACTTTGCGCTGCCACCCGTAGCCTGGGCTGGACATTGGCGAAAGGCCCATTAGTGCGACACCTCCGTCCTCGGAATAGTTCTCCGTCAACCATCATGGATGCCCTTGACCTCGTCTCATCCTATCGTGGTCACGAATGGGAATTGTCACGTCGATTGTACATTCCGCACGAAACCCGTCCAGCAAACCGCATGGCGTTCGCTTTATATGCATCCGTTTCTGCGGTTGCGAATGCCTTTATACATGGCGTCTTCGGCCGAGCAGTCATGACAATGCTCCGTGTGGGAGTCGGAGAAATCCGAGGATCGACTCTTTTCGATGAAACACTTCCTTTATGGCTGCGATACCTCCGAGCGTGTACCATTTCAATTCTTTCCGCCATTGGGACATATAGCTATGTGCAAATGATGTACGACCTATGTACCGTACCTGGCATTATTTTCTTGGGACAAGATCCCGCTCAGTGGCCTCCTGCATTCAATGCCCCATGGCGCGCCACGTCACTGAGTGACTTTTGGGGTCGCAGATGGCACCAGTTTTTACGCCAGGTCTTCCTCCTCGTAGGCGGTTATCCCCTTTCCTTGGTTCTGGGTCCCAGTGGCATCGTTATTGGGGCATTCCTTGCTTCGGTACTGTTGCATTATATATTGTTGCTCACACTCAGTGGCCACGGAGAATTTTGGTGGATGTTTGTCGGGTTTGGGATGATGGCTCCCGGTATCCTTGTTGAACGGGCGTTTCATCAGTTGACGGGGAGGTGCGCGGGTGGGGTCGTAGGGTGGGTCTGGACGATGGCATGGCTTCTCGTGTGGGGTAATGTGATATTTGAAGGGTTTGCAAGAGTGCCGGTCCATCGATCAACCTCGATTGACGATATAACCCTGGTGTGGACATTGGTAGAGCGTCTGGTGACGAGTTTTGACAACTGGTTACATACCATTTGATGAGGAACAGGAACCCTTCCAAGTCTCAAACTCCTACTAGTAACTCTTATTCGTGGCGTACAATTAGATCTTCATTCAAGTTGAAGCTCGTTACTATCTCATCCCTCCCTCAAATCGCGTTTTGGCAGAAAATTGTACGTTGCCGTCGTAGTCTTTCTACATCCTTATATCATATTGTTAGTAACTTGGCCAACAGTGCTGCTAGTGTTGTCTGCCTCAGTTCCTGAAATTTCTCCCATGTACACTCTGAGCCGTGACAGAGACGGAGACGAGCGGCAACGGGGACGGGGACGAGCACGACAGAGATGGAGACGAGAGTGACGGAATGGAGTGGGGACAGGTGGCAGCGCGAAGCGCTGTCCGGCTCCACGAACTGTCCTGGGCCAATGGTGAGCTGCTTACCCTGATCAGTAGTCGTACAACGACGCGTGCAGCGAATGCTACAGGCTAGGAGAAGGACGGCTACACAACACCAGTGGGGACGCAGTCCACGGCAGTGATCAGTGGTCCATGGCATGATCGGTGGGGCATAGCCTCGGCCAGCGATCCTGCGAGTTGAGGACACAGCTGGTCAGAAAGGGAGACCTGACCGGTGGGGCTCGCGGCTTGAAGGACGCGACTGGTGGGGACGTAGTCCGACGAGATGAGCGGGAGGTGGCGCGAAAGGTTCGTTTTTGATTATCATTGTTTGTATCCATCGATCTTCATATGAATTCAAGGTTATGCAAATTTTTGGAAGAAAAAGGCTAGTTTACTGATGCGCGTTGACTTGCTTCTCGCGCTGACCGCCTTTGACACGTCAGTGGTTCTCTATGGAGCTAAGAGGATACCTGATGGGCCATCTGCTGCACGGCCGCCTTCATTACGGATGAGTCCGAGATGGTAAGCACTGGTTTCAGCGCACAAGACGTTTTACATAAGTATCGAAGACGTTCTTCGCTGGGCAACCTTTATCATGTCCTTTCAAGCGCCCTCCGCTATTATGTCTATGTGGAATGCGCTTGGTTTGCCATCAACCAGAATTCCTAACGACAGCACTGTGTTTGTATCACATGTCCTCCCCCCGGTGGTTTGTTACTTCGCATTAGCAGTGTTGGCTGTTACACCTCAGACGCACGCTGTCCGGGTCGCACTACGGCCTCTCATTGTGTTGTTAGCGTTGCGCGCAGTGCTTTCCGTGGACATGTCACATGGCAAGTCCGAGTACTCATTCCTCAACACGACCCTTGTAGTGAGTATCCCTTCGAATACAGTTGTCCCTGGAGGAGACTTACGCAGGTTACCCCCAGCTCTTGATGGTTTCTGGTACTGTCCGTAGCCTTGGCTGGACACTGGAGAAAGAGCCACTTGTGCGACACCTCCGCCCCAAGGAGAGTTCACCATCGATCATCATGGATGCCCTTGACCTTGCCTCTTCCTATCGTGGTCACGGCTGGGAATGGTCGCATCAACTGTACATCCCACGTGAAACCCGTCCAGTTGATCGCTTGGCATTCGCTTTCTATGCATCCCTTTCTGGGGTTGTACACACATGTGCATGCGGCGTCTTCCACCGAGCGGCCCTGTCGTTGCTCCCTGTAGGAGCCGGGTCCATCCCGGGAGGATCGACTCTTTTCGATGAAAGCCTCCCACTCTTGGTGCGATACCTCCGAGCGAGCCTCATTTCAATTTTTATTGCCATCGCGCTCTACGCAAGCATGCAAATCATCTATGACCTGTGTACCGTATTTGGCATCCTCTTCCTGGGACAAGATTCCGCTCAGTGGCCCCCCGCATTCGATTCCCCATGGTTTGCCACATCGCTGAACGACTTTTGGGGTCGCAGGTGGCACCAATTTTTACGCTACATGTTCCTCCTAGGTGGTTACCCCCTTTCCTTCGTTCTTGGTCGCACTGGCACCGTTATCGGAGCATTCCTCGCTTCCGCATTGTGGCATCAAATCTACTTGCTTTCACTTGGTGGCCACCCAGAATTCCGGTGGATGCTTGTCGGGTTTGGGATGATGGCCCCCGGTGTTCTTGCTGAGCGGGCATTTCGTCAGTTGACGGGGAGGCGCGTGGGTGGGGTGGTAGGATGGGTCTGGACAATGGCGTGGCTGCTTGTGTGGGGGACCGTGATTTCGGAAGGATTCGCAAGAGCGCCGATGGATCGATCGACCTTGGTTGATGCTATTCCGCCAGTGCGGATATGGATAGAGTGTTTGATGATGGGTTTTGACGACTGGTTACATACCAACTGACATAGAACGGAATTCTCTAGATGTGTTGGTATACGACTGCATGTTATTCTCTCATTTGTTGTACTTGGTTGCGCAAGAAACAGGTAGGCTCGCCTGAAGGATCATGCGCAGAGTTACCGGTTTAGCATCAAAAGTCGCAAAACGGAAAGATAAGATGTATCAGACATTAAATATCACGAATAGTATGTATCGTAAAGTACTGACACGCAAGCTAGTTAAGCCAAATCGATTGTAACAACCTCAGCATTTACATCATCATCGTCACCGTCATCATTGTCCTGGATATAATGGATCCGCCCTCTTGTGCCGTCGAATGCGATGTCTTCAGACTGAATGGGCAAGTCAAGGGGACAAGAACCACTGACTGCTATCGCACATTCCTCCCTGCTGGCATCAATAGTGAATTTACGAACGCTATTGAAACCGAGATATGGAGACCCTCGTTCTGTCAAGAGCAATCCTCGAGCATACCCATCATCGAAGACCGTATGCCGTTCGCATTCCCAACTAGATTCAAACAGGAGCTGTGAACGAATGGAAATCGGCAGGACGTCGGTGTTGGAAACAGATTTGGGTAGGGTAAGGTCGAGACACATCATGTGGCTTTGTTCTGCAGTGGGTCCGTTGGCGGTAACATGAAGAATTCTGATGTTGACCGATCCAGTGACGGGATCGACTATAGAATTGCGGAGAAGACCGGACGAACGCCAGTAGGTGTCAAGGATCACTTCATGGGTCAGGCGAAGTTCACCAACGTCATGGGGTATTGCTGAGTCGGGGACGACGAATGCCTGAATGAGGACAGTCGCATCGAAGGACGGCCCACTAGTATACATCCAAACAGAGGTGACATGGGTCTTCGTCAGGATGACATTGTTGTACCAAGTATCCGGCGATTGATTCTGCAAAGTACAGGATTAGTACATATACTTCGGATGAAGACTACCCACGCACTGTGAGTTCGTTGGGGAGCATCTCGGACATCGGCAGTCTATATGAACGGCGCGTACGGAGATCAAGAATCAAGCATGGGTGGTCGCGCCGGACAATGATAAAAGGAGTTGAGCCGTGAAAGCCATCTGCAGACTGCCATGCATCCAATTCTTGTGACCCAGTATGAGTCCAACCTATAATTTCAGGCTCCGAGAAGCCATCATCGTTGACACGAAATGCAAGCAACCTTCTACAAAACAGCCATCAGCTGAATCATTATTGCAGAAGGATTTCCTTACCTTAATCCAGGTTGTTGATCGTTGATATGGAACAGCAACAGACACACCCGATGTCCGTTGATATCTGCAGTACTGGCCATATGTGTTGTGAACCAGGAGCTGGGATAAGCGATGCCCTCGTATAAGGAATGATAGGTATCAGAATCGATGTCGTGACATTGGATTTTATTCCCATCCAGAAATATACACCACCGTCCAAAAACCACAGTCCATGTGTCGTCCCTTCCCTTCCATTTAGTTAAAGTGCGCGAAAGCATTTTGGGAGGTTGCGACGTCCAGGTTTTAGACACGAGCTCCGACTGAATGAGGGTGCGTTCAAGATATCGGATTGATTGCCAAGAAAATGGCCCAGGCGGGCGAGTAAAACGAGCATTGGCGTATACTTCTTTCCAGAGGGCATGACTATGAGTGAGATCCCGGGATTTCTTCGAAACCTGGGTTTCACGGTCAGATGTAGGGATAATATGGATATCATTCCAGGAGACTGACCTGTCTGAATCGCACGATTTCGCAAGGACTGAGGAGCGAAAGGATGTGATAGATTACATCCAAGTCCACTGTTGTGTTCATCGTGGTTGCGCTCAAGTTAGTCGTGGGAAATCACCATGACTCTGTCATGCCTTGTTTCAACTGACACTGACCTGTCTGCTACCAGCTCCACCTGCTAGTTGGTGAGGATTCGCCTAGTGCAAGGCTGTGTATGGCCGGGAGACCCTGAATCAGTCCAGGTTGCCGTGGCTTCGGCTAGAGCCATCTCGGAACCAGGAGCCGTTATTGGCTCACGCCAAACGCCGAGAGCCGAACTGGCGAGTGAATCCGTTCGACACAAACCTCCCTTTAATGTTGGTTGTGATATGGTCTGATATACCCAGATCAACCGGTGCTAGTCACTGCTATCTATTTGGTACTATTTAGGGACTACCCCCCGACCAAGCAACGCTATCATACTCCCCTGGATCCGACTGTGATGATGGCGTTAGTTTACTGATGTTCGCGTTGACTTGCTTCTCGCGCTGACCGCCTTTGACACGTCAGTGGTTCTCTATGGAGCTAAGAGGATAACCCGATGCCATTCTGACAAGACAGTACATGAAAGATTCGCTCGGCCGCCTTCATTACGGATGAGTCCGAGATCACTGGTTTCAGCGCACAAGACGTTTTACATAAATATCGAAGACGTTCTTCGCTCTTGGGCAACCCTTATCATGTCCTTTCAAGCGCCCTCCGCTGTCATGTCTATGTGGAATGCGCTTGGTTTGCCATCAACCAGAATTCCTAACGACAGCACTGTGTTTGTATCGCATGTCCTCCCCCCGGTGGTTTGTTACTTCGCATTAGCAGTGTTGGCTGTTACACCTCAGATGCACGCTGTCCGGGTTGCGAATATGGCCTCTCATTGTGTTGTTAGCATTGCGTGCAGTGCTTTCCGTGACATGTCACATGGCGAGCCCGAGTACTCGTCAACACGATCCTTGTAGTGAGTGCCCTTCGAATACAGTTGTCCCTAGAGGAGACTTACGCAGGTTACCTCCGCCCCCAGAAGAGTTCACCATCGATCATCGTGGATGCCCTTGACCTTGCCTCCTCCTATCGTGGTCACGGCTGGGAATGGTCGCGTGGACTGTACATCCAACGTGAAACTCGACCAGTTACTCGCTTGGCATTCGCTTTCTATGCATTCCTTTCTGGGGTTGCACACACATGTGCATGCGGCGTCTTCCACCGAGCGGTCCTGTCGTTGCTCCCTGTAGGAGCCGGGTCCATCCCAGGAGGATCGACTCTTTTTGATGAAAGCCTCCCACTCTTGCGATACCTCCGAGCGAGCCTCATTTCAATTTTTATTGCCATCGCGCACTATGCAAGCATGCAAATCATCTATGACCTGTGTACCGTATTTGGCATTCCATGGTTTGCCACATCACTGAGCGACTTTTGGGGTCGCAGGTGGCACCAATTTTACGCCAAATGTTCCTCCTCCTAGGTGGTTATCCCCTTTCCTTCATCCTGGGCCGCACTGGCACCGTTATCGGAGCATTCCTCGCTTCATCATTGTATCACTAAATCTACCTGCTTTCACTTGGTGGCCACCCAGGATGCTTGTCGAGTTTGGGATGATGGCCCGCGGTGTTCTTTCTGAGCGGGCATTTCGTCGGTTGACGGGGAGGCGCGTGGGCGGGGGGTGGTAGGATGGGTCTGGGCAATGGCGTGGCTTCTTGTGTGGATTCGCAAGAGCGCCGATCGATCGATCGACCTTGGTTGATGCTATTCCGCCGGTGCGGATATGGATAGAGCGTTTGATGATGGGTTTTGACGACTGGTTACATACCAACTGACAAGGAACAGAATTCTCTAGATGTGTTGGTATACGACTCTGCATGTTACCGATTTCTCTCATTTGTTGTACTTGGTTGCACAAGAAACAGGTAGGCTCTCCTGAAGGATCACGGTTTCACGTTTAGCATCCCAAGTCGCTAAACGGAAGGAAAAAGACATGTACGGTGCTAAAAAAGTTCCAGTAATATAATCAGTATCCATGCGTTGACGCACAAATCAATCGATTGTCTTGGCCAAGTCAGAAGCGTCGTAGCGTTGCCAGTGAGATGGATGGGATAAACATTATGATAAAGAGTATCGCAAAGAAGCAGAAAATGGAAAGGTAGAGTATAGATAAGCGAAACGTACAATGGCGTGTTACTAAGCCAGATCGATTGTGACAACCTCATTTACATCGTCCTCACCCTGGGCATAATGGACCCGTCCTCTTGTGCCGCCGAACGCAAAGTCCTGCCAAATAGGCAAGTCAAGGGGACAGGGATCGCTGACGGATATAGTACATTCCTCCCTGCTGGCGTCAATGGCAAATTTGCACACGTTGGTGTTACCGAGGTCTGAATGTTGTTCTGTGACATCTGTCAAAAGTAATCCCCGAGCATACCCTTCGTCGGAGACTGTATACCGTTCAACGTCCCAACTAGATTCCAACAGCTGCTGTGAACGAATAGAAATCGGCAGGATGTCGGTGTTGGAAACAGGCTTGGGTAGATCAAAGTCGAGACACGTCATATTGCATTCTCCAAGGGTTTGGCTGGCAGCGACATGAAGAAGTCTGATGTTGACCGAGCCAGTAACGGGATCAACTATGGAGTTACGGAGAAGGCCGAACGAACGCAGAGGGGTGTGAATAGATACTTGATGGGTCAGGCGAAGTTCGCTAATGTCATGGAGTATTGCTGAGTCGGGGACAACGAATGCCTGAATGAGGACAACCGGGTCCCAGTATACCCGACCAATACACTTCCAATACTGAATGAAGTGTGACTTCGTCAGGACGGTCTTCTTGTGCCAGGGATCTATATTAAAGGGAAAGACTGATGTGTCACCCTGCAGCATTTAGAGTCAGTGCATATACTTTGAATGAAAAGTACCCACGCGGTACGAGATTGCTGGTGCGCTTAAACGTTGGCATTCTGCATACACAGCGTGAACGGAGATCAAGCACCACGCATGGGTGGCGGTTCTGCAGAGTTATGAAAGGTATCGAGCCGCAGAAATCATCCATGAACTGCCATGGACCCAGTGATTGTGACCCGATGTTAGTATTATTGGCGGGAGATAGATGCGCGAGAAGATGACCTTAGGTCAGACGAGAAGAGCCCTTTGTGAGGGCGCGGGACCAAGGAATTAATTATTTGTCCCTCACACCGGGTCGACTGTATATACCGTATCTATGATTGCCAATTGACTCAGATTATATAATCCGAGTCTCTTGTTCGGCATCAGGCCGAGCTTGTGTTTGCTCGTATTGATACTAATGGTCGATGGATGTACTCCAACACTCCCCCTCAAACCTAGCGTAGGCCGAGTCCCTTTGTGTGGAGGACATGTAGAGAACGCGGGAGAGCTTTAGTCAGTATATCAGCTGTCATCTCGCCTGTTCGGCAATAGACGAGATTGATCCAGCCGAGTTGTACTGATTTTCTCATATGGAGGTTCTTTAGGTCGAAGTATTTTGCTCGTTTGTGGAATTGGGCATGGGACACAATGGCAATGGCTGATTTGTTATCGCCATACAATATCGTGGCTTTTCGTGGATTATAACCAATCTCATGGTAGAGATTTCGTAGCCAGATGATGTCGCGTTCAGCGCGTGCCATCGAATTAAACTCTGCCTCGGCAGTGGAGAGCGCTTGCGACAGTTCCTTTTTGGAACTCCAGGTAATCGCGCCGCCATTTAGGATAAATACATTACCGCTCGTTGACGTTAAGTCGTGATTGCTCGCAAAACTCGCGTCGGCATAGCCATAAAATTCGCCGTCAACAGTGTTCCTTGAGTATGTGATCCCCAAGTCCTTTGTCCCTTTTAGGTATCGTAGGACTCGTTTAGCAGCACTCCAGTGTGCGAGATCTGGGTCATTATTGAAGGAACAGAGTTTATTCACGGCATACGCGATATCTGGGCGAGTTCCAATCGCAGCGTACATGAGCGATCCTGTTAGCGACGCGTAATTCCCAAATTGGGATTGTGGCTGTGCGCTCGGTTCTCGAGGTTCGAGTTTGAGGTTTGGATCGAGGGGAGTCGACACTGGGTTGGCACCCTGCATCTCATATTTTTCGAGTATGCTTTCAATATATTGGGTTTGCCTTATTGTCAGTGTCCCCTGCTCTCGATCGCGAGTAAATTCTAAGCCCACGAGCTTATTTGGTTCGCCTAAATCAGTGATATCAAATAGCCCCCTTAGGTCCTCTTTTAATTTAACCATCTTTTCCTTACTATTTGTGAATAGCAAGAGATCGTCAACCCATACGGTTATGATCTCGATGGAATCACCATTACGTCGTATATAGACGCAAGGATCTGTATAGAGACGGTCGAATTTTATCCCACTGAGCTTACTATCAAGCTCTTCATTCCATTCCCTACCGGACTGCTTCAGTCCGTACAGGGTTTTTATTAAGCGGCATAACCGAGACGTGCCGTCATCATAGCCTTCGGGTTGATCCATATATATACGTTCTTTGAGCTTTCCATTTAGGTAAGCCCCCTTAACGTCCATTTGTTGGATTTCCCAGTTTTCGGCTACGGCTAGCGCCAATATCGCGCGGATCGTCTCGAGGCGTACCACAGGTGAGAACGTCTCATTGTAGTCCATGCCAGGTATCTGGCTGAACCCTCTGGCCACTAGACGGGCCTTGTACTTTTGTAAGATTCCATCTTTATCATATTTTCTGACAAAGACCCATTTATTAGATATAGGTTTTCTATCCTCGGGAGGCTCCTCAAGCTCCCAAGTACCCATGCGTCGCAGCGTTTCAAGCTCGGTTTGAATGGCCTTTTCCCATTCGGGCCACTCCGGTGAGCACATCGCTTCTTTGAGCGTTTTCGGATCCTTACTGCTTACATTCGTTTCAGTAAATGCAGTATAGACCGCTGCTGCTGCCGTCGACGCAGATTTCTCGCGATCGGGGTCATTATCATTCTCGTCATCGTCATCATCTATTTGGGTTAGACCAGGTACTTCATCGTTATCCTGATCTCCCAGATCTGATGTCTGACGTGTATTTTCATTGTCAGTCACTATCCCGTCGTGTCGCGTCCGATCGGGTGTGTTGGACGAAGGTCTGCCCGTCGTCTCGTCCATCTGACACTCATTATTGTTCTTTATAGACGAAACTTTGGTCTTTTCGTCTCGCTGACTTGGGTTAGGCGTTTCGGGTGCATTGTCCCCTTTGTGACGCTTACTAACTCTCTTTTCAGCATCATTAGTCAGTTTCCATTTGATCCCGGCTGGATCCCGTGCGCTGGACGAAGGTTTGTCTAGTCCTTCATCCTCCCCCTCAAACCGTTGTCCGGCGGGAGGTGCTGTCACGGTAATTGGCCAGCGGTATTCACGACTGACTTTCACTGTCTTTTTCAGGTGGTCATAGTATTTTATGGCTTTCGGACCATCCTGGTACCCGACGAAGGTGAATTTTCGTGCCTTTGGTTCCAGTTTGGACGGATTTAGCTCCTGATTGAGAATCCAAACAGGACATCCAAATTCCTGGACAAACGAGATGTCGGGACGTTTCCCGGACCATTTCCCATGCGGCGTTCCGTCTGGTACGGCTTTTGTATAAGCCCGGTTTCGAACATACGTGGCATGCATCATAGCTTCAGGCCACAATTCGTTCGGTAAGTCACGTGCGAAAAGCATTGAGCGTGATAGCTCAACGACAGTTTTATTCCAGCGCTCTGCGACTCCGTTTTGCTCCGGTGTGTATGGTGCCGTCGTCTGGATTTCAATACCACGATCCAGGCACCAGGTCCGTAAGTCTTTGTTGACATACTCACGCCCATTATCAGCGCGAATCGCCTTCGGCGAGAACGAATACTGACGCTCGATATACGCCAGGTATTGCTTCACCTTGGTAGGTGTCTCGTCTTTTGTTTTCATGAAACTGATTGTACAGTTCCGCGTCGCGTCGTCAATGAACGACACATAGTAACGGTACCCTTGCGGAGATGTTACTCTCGCGGGTCCCCACACATCAGTATGGGTGAGTTCACCCTGTTTACGATCCGTCCTTTCACTTTTCTTAGGTACGGGCAAACGGGTTGTCTTTGCACGGATACAGGCTTCACATTCGAAGTCCTGCGGGCTGTCTCGCAACGAGAAACCATCGACAAGGTTCTTGCCGTGTAAGTTGCATAACCCGCTGATTCCAATATGGCCTAATCGTCGATGCCACTCTTCCCATGTCCAGGTCCGTTTGATTTTCACAGCAACGTTGGCCGTCGCATCACCTGAATCGGGTTGGGCATCGAGGTAGTACAATCCGTGTTGTAATGTTGCCATAGCAAGCTCATTGTTGTTCGCATCGTGCAGGATCATTTGGCCGCCAGTACATTTGACGTGTCCGCCTGCTTTATCGATGCGCCCAATGGAAATCAGGTTTTGGCGGGCCTCGGGTACATATAGTACTTCCGTGAGGCGCAATCGCATACCGTTGCACGTTCGTAATAGAACAGTTCCCTGTCCGCGTGCAATAAGAGGGCTATTACCCAATCCTTTGATGATTCGACGTGGGATCGTTTGATAACTGACAAACGCTTCGCGTTGCACGCACATATGAGTGGTCGCGCCAGAATCAAGGATCCATGAGTAAACGGAAAAATCAGCCTCATCGGCCTTTGACATTATGCCCTCATTGGTTATGGTTACATGTGCGGTGAAGCTCTTTTCGAGTTCCCCATCGCTATCTGATTCCACGGCAATATTAGCACGTTCCTTTTCCTTCCCTTTACCTTTGGCAGGATCTCTCTTCCCTTTTTCTGCGCGATTGCTGCTGCCGCGGCCTTTACCTTTGTTAGCGGGATTGCGCCAACATTTCTCCCCCTTGTGCCCAACCTTCCCGCAGATATCGCACGTAACATATGGCTTCCCCTTGAAACGGCATCGCGCGGTAACGTGGTTGGTGCGCTTGCAGATACTGCACTGGCGCTTTTGATCAGGGATGGAAGAGGTCGTGGCGTAAGCAGTGTCGCAAAGTTTCCCCTGCCTTTTCCATCGCTGATACTCCTCCGACAACATCGACCTGAGTTCTTCGACAGTCATCATGTGAAGACAGTCGCGCGCCATGAGGGAGCCGACATATGGTTCCCACGAAGACGGCAAAGTTTCGATGAGTACATTTTTGAAGTCGTTGTCAGAGACAGGTTTTAGCTGAAGAGCGAGCTTGTGACGGCATAGGGTAAGCTCAAGAAGGTGCTCGGGGATGTTAGTCTCTTCAGTAGCAGGCATTTGGTAGAGCATGCTGACAGTGTACCGACCGGTGTGAACATACTTTGGTTCATGGGCGATACAGAGTTTCTGCCACATCTGCGCGGCGGTGGTGCACTCGATGATGCCAACAATCTGCTCCTTTTGGGCTGAACAAAGAATCTGTTTGCGCGCGAGAAGATCGCGCTTCTTCCAGTACGCAACGGCAGGATCCGTATGGTCGCCGGGGGGTTGGGGGATGTCCCCAATCGTGATTCCATAGGCATTCTCATTTTCGAGGATAATAGTCATCAGAGCCTTCCACGTAACCCAGTTGTGGTCGTCGAGCTTCTCGACTTTTGTGATGGGTGTGGACGACGAGGATGTAGCCGATGGAGCGGACATGGGGGTAGCATTGGCGGCGGCGGCGGATGAGGTAGCGGATGTCGCTGGGAATGATAAGGGACGGATGGTAGCAGGGTTCGATGTCGTCTGGGTGAGAGAGCTGATGGGCGGTAATGTGATACGGTTGGGAATGGTGCCAAAATTAAATTGTGGCTGTGCTGCCGGCTGAGCGGCCGAATTAGATAGTGGATTCATGGATAAGATTTTTCTCGTCTGGTAGGTCAGAGCGCAGGGCTCATAACCTATTGGTGGGAGATAGATGCGCGAGAAGATGACCTTAGGTCAGACGAGAAGAGCCCTTTGTGAGGGCGCGGGACCAAGGAATTAATTATTTGTCCCTCACACCGGGTCGACTGTATATACCGTATCTATGATTGCCAATTGACTCAGATTATATAATCCGAGTCTCTTGTTCGGCATCAGGCCGAGCTTGTGTTTGCTCGTATTGATACTAATGGTCGATGGATGTACTCCAACAAGTATAATCCATTATTTCGGGTTCAGAGAAACCATCATTGTTGACACGAAATGCAAGCAACCTTCTGCAGAACAGTACATCAACTTCGGTAACTGGAACATAATTGCGGAGAGATTTCCTAACATTAACTCAGGCTCGTAATCAAACAACAAGAGATACACCCGATGTCCGTTGATGTCTGTTGCACCGGCGTATGCTGTAAACGAGAAGCCGGGATGAGCGGTACCATCATACAAGGAATGGTAGGTATTGGAGTCGATGTCGTGACACTGAACCGTCTCCCCTTTGAGAAATATACACCATCGTCCAAAAACCACAGTCCATGGGGTATTTCTCCTTCCCTGCCGACGAGTCACAATGCGCGAATGCATTTTGGGAGGTTGTGACGTCCAGGTTCTGGATACGAGTTCTGACTGGACGAGGGTGCGTTCAAGGTATCGAGTTGATTGCCAAGAAAATGGCCCGGGCGGGAGAAGCAAACGAGCATTAGCGTATACTTCTTTCCAGAGGGCATGGCTATGAGTGATATCATGGAATTTCTTCGAAACCTGGCTTTCCTGGTTACATGCAGGGAGGATAAGGATCTCAAGGCAGGAGACTGACCTGTCTCATTCGCACAATCTCGCAGGGACTGAGGAAAGAAAAAATGTGGTAGACCACCTCCACTGCGAAGTTCATCGTGGGCGGGTCGTGGGAGTCGAGCTCCGATCGAGCTCTCGCCTTTTATAATGCAATCACTGATATTAATTCACCTAGTGCTCTACTCTGATATGCAAGGCTGTTTCGCCGAGCAGGGATATGAAGCGTATGCATTTATGGCTGACGTTAGTCAGAAAGAGCCTGAGGCAAGTATCCTTATCCTTCCCCCGATGCTCACACCGATGCACAGGACTTTGAGGCTGCCCCAGAAAACAGGGTCTTGAAGTCTGGCGCTAAAAAGTTTTCAGAGAGGCATCTCTATTGATTTTTCCTGATCCGACTTGTGCTCAGAGTTGAAAAATCAAGGACATGAGACGCGAGTTCGTCACCGAATTGATCTCCCCTGCCGTTCAAGCCACTGCGTAGTCTGGTCACCAGACTATCTAGTACGAGGTGCGTGTCCTTCCACCGACTGTCACGGTCTAACCCACATCGACCAGATTTCCTATTGACGACATATATTCCCTCTGGTTTTCTACTTCGCATTAGCGGTGTTGGCTGTCACACCTCAGATGCACACTGTCCGAGTCGCGCTATGGCCTCTCATCACCTTGTTAGCATTGCGTGCAGTGCTTTCCGTGGACATGTCACATAGCGATCCGTCCCGCAACACCGTCTTTGTAGTGAGTTCCTCTCAACACAATCCTTTTTTAAACCTCCCTCTTGTGTGGAATAGCTCTCGATCAACCATCATGGATGCCCTTGACCTCGTCTCGTCCTAACATGGTCACAGCTTGGATTGGTCACGTCGGTTTATACATTCCGCATGGAACCCATACAGCCAAACGCATTCGCTTTACATGCATCCTTTTCTGCGGTTGCGCATGCCTTTATATGTACCTTTTTCTATCTAGCAGGGCTCCCTGTGGGAGTCGGAACCGTGCCCGGAAGATCGACCGTTTTCAATGAAACTCTTCCTCTCTTGTTGCGATACCTCCAAGCGTGCACCATTTCAGTTCTTACTGCCATCGCGACACTCAGCTCTGTGCAAGTGACATACGACCTATGTACCATACCTGGCAATATTTTCCTAGGACAAGATCCCGCTTAGTGGCCTCTGGCGTTCGATGCCCCATGGCGCGCCACATCACTGAGTGACTGGCACCAGTTTCTACGCGTCGTCTTCCTCCTCCAAGGTGGTTATCCCCTTTTCCTTGGTTCTGGGCCGCTGTGGCATCGTTATCCTCACCTCGGCACTAGCATTACATCATGCTGCTCAGAGTCAATGACTGGATAGGATTTCGGTGGCTTGTCGGGGTAATATGATGTCGGAAGGTTTGCAAGAGCGCCGACTGATCGATCGACCTTGATTGACGGCGTGCCGCCGGTGTGGATATTGATCGAGATCGATGACGACTTGTTACATACATGCCGGCTGCCAGTGACAAGGAGTGGAATCCACTTGTTGTGGGGCACGACTCTGCATGTTAGGTAAATAATGCAAGAATAAAGTGTGACGGATATTACTGATTCCCCGCATCTGCCGTACCTGGTTGCACAAGAAACAGTTGCGCTTAGCTCTAGGATCATCGATCGTGTGCAAAGTCACCGGTTTGGCAGCGAAACCCATGCATGTCGGTATTAATTGGTATCTGTGTGTCGGCACACAAATTAATCAATTGTCTTCGCCTGTTCATGAGTAGCCTTGAAATAGGTGGGATTATCGGACATTATCACGAATAGTATCGTAAAGTGGTGCAGAAAATGGAAATGTGATATAGTACTGGCACGCAAGCTAGTTAGGCCAAATCGATTGTTACAACATCGTCATAGTGATCGTTCTGCACATAATGGATCCGCCCTCTTATGCCGTCGAATCTAATGTCTTCAGACTCAATAGGCAAGTCAAAGGGACAAGGATCACTGACTGCTATCGCACATTCCTCCCTGCTGGCATCAATGGTGAATTTAGTATGAACGCTACTGGAACCGAAATATGAATGTGGACTCCAATGCTGTTCTGTCAAGAGTAATCCCCGAGCATACCCATCATCGGAGGCCGTATAATGTTCGAATTTGCAACTAGATTCAAACAAGTGCTGTGAACGAATGGAAATCGGCAGGACGTCGGTGTTGGAACCAGGTTTGGGTAGGGTAAGGTCGAGACACATCATGTGGCTTTGTTCTGCAGTGGGTCCGTTGGCGGTAACATGAAGAATTCTGATGTTGACCGATCCAGTGACGGGATCGACTATAGAATTGCGGAGAAGACCGGACGAACGCCAGTAGGTGTCAAGGATTACTTCATGGGTCAGGCGAAGTTCACCAACGTCATGGGGTATTGCTGAGTCGGGGACGACGAATGCCTGAATGAGGGCAGTCGCATCGAAGGACGGCCCGCTAGTATACATCCAAACAGAGATGACATGGGTCTTCGTCAGGATGGTATTGTTGTACCAAGTATCCGCCAAATGGACTGGTGATTGATTCTGCAAAGTACAGGATTAGTACATATACCTGGGATGAAGACTACCCACGCACTGCGAGATCGTTGGGGAGCATCTCGGACATCTGCAGTCTATATGAACGGCGCGTACGGAGATCAAGAATCAAGCATGGGTGGTAATCCCGGACAGTTATAAAAGGAGTTGAGCCGTGAAAGCGATCTGCGGAGTGCCATGCATCCAATTCTTGTGACCCAGTATGAGTCCAACCTATAATTTCAGGCTCCGAGAAGCCATCATCGTTGACACGAAATGTAAGCAACCTTCTACAAAACAGCCATCAGCTGAAACATTATTGCAGAGAGATTTCCTTACCTTAATCCAGGTTGTTGATCGTACAGCAACAAACACACCCGATGTCCGATATCTGCAGTACTGGCCATATGTGCTGTGAACCAGAGCTGGGAGAAGCGGTACCATCGTATAAGGAATGATAGGTATCGGAATCGATATCGTAACATTGGATTTTATTCTCTTCTAGAAATATACACCACCGTCCAAAAACAACAGCCCATGTGCAGTCCCTTCTTTTCCATTTAGTTAAAGTGCGCGAAAGCATTTTGGGAGGTTGTGATGTCCAGGTTTTAGACACGAGCTCTGACTCAACGAGGGTGCGTTCAAGATATCGGGTTGATTGCCAAGAAAATGGCCCAGGCGGACGAGGAAAACGAGCATTGGCGTATACTTCTTTCCAGAGGGCATGACTATGAGTGAGATCCCGGGATTTCTTCGAAACCTGGGTTTCACGGTCAGATGTAGGGATAATAGGGATATCATTCCAGGAGACTGACCTGTCTGAATCGCACGATTTCGCAAGGACTGAGGAGGGAAAGGATGTGATGGATTACATCCAAGTCCACTGTTGTGTTCATCGTGGTTGCGCTCAAGTTAGTCGTGGGAAATCACGAGTTGGTGAGGATTCGCCTAGTGCAAGGCTGTTGTCACGGTTGTATGGCCGGGAGACCCTGAATCAGGCATTGCAGTCCATCCATCCAGGCCACTACAAATGTATTGCCTGACTCGAGGCCGCCATAGAGCTATCATCCCAGGGTTTTACGTTAAGACACATCCAGTACTCGCTACGAGACTCGGATGTCACGATGCATACGTGAGCGTAGGCTCGTCCTTACTTTTGCGTTTGCAGGCCAGTGCGTTGTGTCCCGGATTTTCGACGAGTACTGCCAGTGGGGCACGCTCACGCCATCAAGTTGGACATATCGGCCCGTAACTAGTATTTGAGGGGATCATAAGCCCTTGTTATCGACCTTAGATCTGCTATCAGAGTGATCATGAAATCATGAAATCAGTGTCGCTGCAACCTGGATCGGTGCTTTTAATACCCTCTATCCCGAAACTCGGTCTTGCCTCTTCGCTTCCACCACTCGTCCTTTCGAACATGACAACAAAATCGGGTCGCGTCTTGCTGGCCTATTCGGGTGGGCTCGGTGCGTCTGATCTCGCCATCGTACATCGCGTCGTGGGCCCCTGATCGACAGATCGCTAGATACATCTTGCATCCTCGCATGGCTCGTCGAGCAGGGATATGAGGTGTACGCCTTTATGGCTGACATCGGTCAGGAAGAGGCAAGTACCCGTCTCCATAAAAAATGACTGATGCTTACATCCATGCATAATAGGACTTTGAGGCTGCCGAGAAAAAAGCCTTGACATCCGGCGCTAAAAAGTTTTTCAGAGAGGTATCTTGATTTTTTTTCCTGATCCAACTCGTGCTCAGAGATGAAAAATCAAGGACATGACACGCGAGTTCGTCACCGAATTGATTTACCCTGCCGTCCAAGCCAACTGTATCTACGAGGTGGGTGCGCATCCTTCCACTGATTCCTATCACGATCTGATACACAGTCTCAACACAGAACGTATACCTCCTCGGCACCTCGCTTGCCCGTCCAGTCATCGCCCGCGGTATGATTGCCGTCGCGGAGAGAGAGAGTTGCGAGTAAGCACCTCCAACGTGCCATCGTTCTATCCTTCATTGATTCGTCCCGTAGCTATGTCTCACATGGTTGCACCGGCAAAGGAAATGACCAGGTCCGTTTCGAACTCGCCTTTTACGGTCTCAAACCAGACATCAAAGTCATCGCCCCATGGCGTCTCCCCGGTCCGTCTGCCCCCGCATGCAATCGCGTTTGCCCACATGCACTCACCCTCGTCATTACAGAGTTTTACAACCGTTTCCCCGGTCGTCAAGCCCTCCTCGCATACGCTGCGGAAAAGCAGATCCCCGTCCAGCAAACCGCCGCCAAGCCCTGGTCGACCGACGAAAACCTGTTCCACATCTCCTACGAAGCTGGCATCCTAGAAGACCCCAACACCACGCCTCCCGCCGACATGTGGAAGCTCACCCAATCCATCGAAAGCGCCCCCTCTGAACCTGACCGTATCGCCATCGAGTTTAAGACCGGTCTCCCCGTCAAAGTCACGGTCGCCAACACCGACAAGACGTACACTGACGCCGTCGACATCTTCCTCGAGCTTAATGCGCTCGCTCGGAAACACGGCATCGGCCGGATCGACATCGTCGAAAATCGGTTCATTGGCGTGAAATCCCGCGGGTGCTATGAGTCCCCGGGCGCGACCATCCTCCGCGTGGCACACATGGATCTCGAGGGGCTTACCCTCGATCGCAACGTTCGTGCACTGCGCGACCAGTTCCTCACGATCGAGCTCGGTCGGGTTTTGTATAATGGACACTTTTTCACGCCTGAGCGCGAGTTTTTGACGAGCGCACTGCCGGCGAGTCAGAGGACCGTGAATGGAGTCGTGCGCTTAAAGTTGCTCAAGGGGAACGTGGTCGTCGAGGGACGGTACTCGGACGAGGTGAGACCCTGGACCTAGTGAGAAGCATGCGGTCTGATGTTGCAAACAGGGTCTGTACGACGAACACCAGTCGTCCATGGACGAACTGGGCGGGTTTGAGCCAACCGATACGACCGGTTTCATCCAGATCGAGAGCATCCGAATCAAAAAGTAGGTCGTGTTCCACGTGAGATTTACTCGCGCTGATCAACATCTGCTCAGATGGGCACAAGCCAACGCGCGCAAGGGTCAAGCCGGCGTCGAGGCCAAGGATGTGTACGGAGCGCGTGTCTGATCCAAGGAAATGTTATATCTCGTGTACTATTAGATCTACCGTGAGTGAGGAAAGCAAGTGCTCTGTGGACGGGATAACACGTGAATCAAAAACTTGGTATACGAGCATCTGATCTTCATAAACGTCGTGTGGGGTATCGCGCGTCGTGACAGTGTCGTAGATCATCCAAAGCATCGATGGCAAAGATTCGTCAGCTCAATTAAACCACCCTGCCATCCGCATCGCCTCTCCAAGTCCATCCCACTCACCGCGTTCCTTGACTCCAGGAGAAGCCGCGCTAGGCGCACCGACGTCCTCAGGTCGGCTATGCGCCTTTCGACACGCCAGCTCGGTCGCGAACCTAGTCAACATGACCATTAGCCCCTGTTTAACAAGACACACCAACACACGTCGTACCTCAAGCACTCATCCAGCCGCCACCGAATACCCAAGTCACCCACCCCGTCCTTGCCCTTGGCCTCCCCGTCGGGTCCAAGCCCACGGATGTACGGCGGACCAGGCAAGATGCGTCGACTCAGCGCCCATATCATCCCTGCTACAAACGCCGCATGCGCACCCTCTTCGTCAAGGTCCTCCACGAGCTCACGTGGTCGTTCCTGTGGCGTCGGCGTCTGTCGTCCATCCCTACCCTGCTCGTCATGGCCCTCGTCCTCGTCCTCATCATCCATCGGATGAAACGACTCGCCGCTCGGTAAACGGCGATGTGACCGCGCATAACCAGGCGCGGAGGCAGAGCCGGGCTGCGTGTATGCGCTCTCGCGCGACGTAAACGAGTCGTCGGCTGCTCCGCCCGCCCAAAAGTCCGAGCCGGAGCGTACGCTCTCGACGCCATCCCAGGTGCGCGTCGTGCGCGTGCCGTTCGAGGTGGCGTTGGACGTGGTGTAGACGTGTCCAGCGGGGTGCGGGACGGGGCGGCGGATGGTGGGGGATGGGGGAACGTGTGTCCACCCGGAGCTCTGGAGGTATTCGCTGGTGGGGAGGCTGAGGAGGGCGGCGCCGTCGCGACCGGCGTTGAGTACGAGGAGGGCGTGGGGTGGCGCGTGACGGGCGAGGGAAAGGAGGAATGGCACGTGGACTTGGTGCGACGCAGGGCGAGGACGGGCCGGAACCGGGTTGGCCTAGGCCAGCAAAAGTGGTGTTGGTGAGGAAGATGACGTCGGCGTGTGGGATGAGCTGCAGGAGCGCGTTAGCGTGACAAGACGCGTGCGTGGGAAGGACAGACCACTTGGACGCCATCGCGGGCGCGACGACCGAGGTCGACGGAGATGACGCAGTGGGAACGCCATTTTCGTTCGCGTGCGAGACCGTCTACCCCAACGAGATTGGCGATGGTGGTGCGCACATTTCGACCTTCAAAGTGCAGCCAGTCGAACGGAGCAGAAGAGTGTGGATTTGTGCTAGGAATGCTGTGGGACGGGGGTGCGTTGTTTGCAGAGGGCGCGGTGCCCGGGCGGGAGGACATGGATGGACGGGGTGCAGACGATGGCGCGAGGGTGTTTGGAAACATGGACACGGGTGACGGGTTATGTTGCTCTCTAGCTATTGGCTGGGGCACGCTGGGCTGGGGCGCGTTGAAGCCGACGTAATTTTCGGGGGCGAGGACTGGCCCGAGGAGGGCAATAAAGTCCTCGTGCGAGACCTCGGGGAGGGGGTTGTGGTTGATGACGGTGCGGGCGTCGGTGTCGTGTGCGTGTACCACCCAGGCGCAGGGCACACCGAGACCGGGCCAGATTTTGCAAAATTTTGTGCGCACGCCGACTGCTTCCAGGGCGTCGCGGAGGTGGACCGCGTCGACGTTTCCACCGAGGGAGGCGATGAGCATGGGCTCGATGTCGCCCGCTGCGGGGACGGTGGCAGCGAGCTGGGCGAGGAGGGCTAGGACATGGGAAGCAGCGCCGCCGCGTGAAGTGTAGACGGACTGGGCGCGGTTGACTGTGCCTTGTTGTGGGTGTGTGTGGAGGTGGAGGGCGTGGGTGAGGAAGACGGTGCCGGTCGCGAAGACGCGAAGTGGAGGGGGGACGAGGGGAGAGAGGGTATCCCTACGCAGACGGGCCATAACGTGGCGGGGCGAACGACTCAACTGAGCGTTGGCCATACCAGGGCATGCTGGCATCTCTTCTTCCTCCACTTCGCCGCGCTCGTCTCCTTCTCCGTCCACGACTATCCCCATTATGTCCTTCTAGAAAAACATTTCAAACTCAACTCCGAGCACCCAGATGTGATGGTTCATGACAGCACGAACATTCGACTCACGACCACCACCAGATCTAGTGATTCATCTGATTCGGACCCGTTTTGTGAGTAGACTCATACAAATTATTGACTGTCTACTTTATTCACGGTGCTTCCAACGTGAAATACTCAATACAATCCGCTCATGGACATTTATTCTATTTCTCGCTGCAGACGATTGTAAGTTGTTGTATGGTTCGTCTTCTGGGAAAGCTCTCACAGTGACTGCAGTCGTGGATTGTATGGGCAATTTCCAGTATCCAAAAGCACCTCTTAGGTACGAACGAGCTGATTAAATGCTACGGAACACTGATGAGCCATCTATTCCTTGTCCGTCGTGGTACAGTGACTACCGACCAAGTTTTGGGTCTTGCATTTTGCGTGGTGCAATCTACGCATCCCGTTTTGGACAACATGATTTGCCATTATTCAAGTGCCAATCCATGGTACAATGACGTGCATGCTCGCGATCGTTCGATTCGTGAGGCAGTCGCTTCAAATGTAATGTACCGCGTAACGAAGCAGTGGCAAGTCAACCAGCACATAAGTCTGCTCGTCAAGCAGGGCTTTTTTTACTAATAGTCACATTTCGTTGCAGCTTCTTTCTTCTCAACCTCGTCAGCGCATTGTATACTTGGGGAACGGTTCCAACGGATGGATGGCCGGTGATACCATTGTACATCTTGGAAGTCGTGCCCCGCATATACTCTCACCCCTCGATTTATCATAAGCATGAATTGTACGCGTGCGAGGTATATTCTCTCCCCTCGATTCATCATAAGCATACGGGAATTATATGCGCTCTTGTCATGTTCATCGCATATGTCCTGTACGCAACTAGACTAATATATTGTACAAACATTATGTCGGGTTCCTGCTCTGATCTTGAAGACGATTGCGTCAGGAATAACGCAGAAGTGGTTCAAGTAAACATAAGGTAGGACGAGCTGCAGAGGGGAAAGGGACAGGGGGGTGCATAGCTAAACAATAACGTAGATAAAATAACTCTAACGAAAGGATGAGTGAGATGGTGGCGTATCAGGTCACACTCGTCCTATCCAACCAATAGCAGATCTAGAGATCTACGGTAAACTGCCGTGGGCCAAAGGAATTGAATGTCCACTTACTCTGGTTCAGTCATCCCCACCTCTCGATACCTCCTCGATGCCCTCCGACCTCTCGTTCTGCTCAGCTTCAGCGAATACAATCGCCGTCCCGACAGCATCGTGATTGGATGACGACAAGCCAAAGCTACTGTCAATCCCGCCCACACGTCTACCCCGAGCATCGCGCGCATACAACTCCCGTAGGATAATGATGAATCGAGGGGTCAGAGTATACACAGGCACATTTTGCACGATGAATATTACTATCACCGGCCATCCTTCCGTCGGAAGCTTTCCCCAGGCAAACAACACGCTGGTGAGGTTGAGCAGGAAGAAGCTTTTGGAAAAATGTTTCTGTTAGCTTCAACATTTGGTTTATTCGCGAACTTGGATGTTAGGGAGGGATAGGGAAGGAAAGGACGTACGCGAGGAAGTAAAAGATGCCCTGCTTGACGAGCAGGCTTATGTACCGATTGAGTTGCAACTGCTTCGTTGCACGGTACGTTTGAAGCGACTGCCTCACGAGCTGGGCGACGACGAGTATGCACGTCAGTGTACCATGGATCAGTTGAAAAATGGCGGCCACGTTAATCCAAATGGGCTGCCCAACTTGCAGCATACACAATGAAAATTCCTTTATCTGGACGATAGTCGCTGTTCGATGACCAACAAGGGGTAGATAACTTAGTAGTGTCCCGTATGATTTATTCAGCAGCCTCTGCATACCTGACAGAATCTTCGGATCACTGTTTGACACAATAGTGATGATGATTTCCAGGGAGAACGTCGTAAGAAGAGTGCCGAGAATTAGCCTCGATCGATTATACATTGCCCATACGCGAAGAACCATCACGGCTACAGTCAATGTCTGAGTTTACCTTCCTGGAAGCTGAGCCAGACAAAAACTTACAATCAGCTGCACCAAGATAGAGAATAAACGTCCATGAATATATTGTATAAAGTATTTCACCTTGGTAAAACACAATGAATGGAAGGGATAACCAAGGGTCTGGATGGATGAACTCACAACTGTTTGACAAATGTTGGCCATGTTAGGAAGCCCCGACAACAAGGATGGTGAATACACACGTCTACGGGTACACAGTTCAGTATACTCGTTAGTCATGAACATGAGAGGAACAGTACCTTTGCAGGGCCAGGTATGAATGTACTCCCGTCTTTGAGGAATAGTCTGATCAGCATCACGCCTTCTGAATGAAAGGCATACCAAGAGAAACAATACTGATAAAAAAAGTCAGTTAGCATTCAGTAAATGTCTTGCAACAGCTGTACACTCACAAAACATTCCAAAGTCCAACATAACGAACCTATGACAATGGTTAGCTGGTTATTTGACAACGTATGGGAATATTGATACTCACAAGAACGAATAGCGTTGATACCCATGTCCAGGGTTTGCTCTGTAATGTCATCTAGTATCAGTAATCTGTTGCCTTGGCGAACACTTGCTTGCTGACCCAAATGTATTCTATCTATATAGGTTCAAGTTAGTCAGGCAACCTTTATGTTTGTACATGATGCCAGCAAATGTGAAACACCGACCTCATTCGAAAATGTAAGGACTGATAATGTAGAAGTAAGTATGTCACGACATTTGAAGAAAAGCTGTATCGCACCGTAATCGTATGCAACAGCAGTAACGACGGCAACTGCGCACGGTTTTAAGCTTGTGACGTTGATCTCTTGGTGCGACTGAGGATGAACATACCACTGAAATATTCATTCTGCTGAATGCTAGTTAGCACAGATTGCAGTGCAGAAGACATGGTCGTGAAGGTCCAAGGACGTGTGATGAGAGACAATGGCGAGTGCAGCATCCAAGGATAGAAGGAATCCAGTTCTCAAAGGGGCAGATTAATACATATATAAGACGGAGACAGTACCAGTGCATCATCATGTCATAGCCGTGATGATGGCGCAACAACAAAAGCACTGATTTTTACGACCGTCGAGAAGGCTAGCGTCGAAGTGGCACTGAGTCTGCGAGACGGAAGCCGCTTGTGCTGTCTTATCTGCCAAGGATGAGATTGTTGACTCGGATATTCATATATGTACATACCGTCATCGCAGGCGAGATTGGATTTGGACGGTCGTCAGGCGGTAGTGCAGGCAGGATACATCGTTGATTGCGTTGCTCCACTAGTACAAGCCTGTTGTGCCGGGGCCGTGTCGATACGGTGTCCGTTGTCCGACGGTCTCATGGAGTACATCCATCGAGAGTGGGAATAGCACTGTAACTGGTGGCAGCCAAATTTACCGTCGGAGATCATTTGCTGGTAGAGCAAAAATTGACGAACTTGCCACAAGTAAAAGCATCTCTACTTCACGTCCCGTCTGCTCCAACAGACACTGGCGGAGTGCCTTACCCGTCGGGGGAGTACTAGTTACCCTGACCACGTTGTTTCCTAATGCTGACTTCTATCTCCGCAATCCTAACCTAGGCAGAGTTGCCTACGTGGCAGCGGCCGGGGTCAGGTTTCAGCGCAGCGCCCAAAATGATTCTGATGGCTCCTTCGATCCGTCTTGATACCGCAGATTTGGTTCCGCTTTCTTACAAGAATGGTAGTCTGACCCCTTCAGAGTGGGCTTCGCCATTTCTTGCTATGCTCCAAGCGCCAATGGTCTACAGCTTTGTCAGAATAGTGGAGTCCGTTGTCTAGTAGCGTACCTTCTCCTCATCCAGTGCTGCACTTACTACGATTGTCCCGTAGCACAGGTCCATTTGGAACGGAGATAGCTGCATTATTTATGATAATGACAACTGGCATCCCCTTGTGGTGTCGCGTTCACGTGGAACGGAAGACGATCAATTGATGCAAGGCACTCACACGAGCGCCACCGTGTGAAAGTTTTGTTTGGGGAGTTCTTGCCACGATGAACCTGAGGAGCGTTCGATCCCAACCCCAACCCCAGTCACAATGACAGTATGTATATGATTCTCTGGTACATCCAACTATTCTGTCAACGGTTCATGATCCTTGAAGCCCGTCTGGATTGCACGAGTAGGTTCCGTTATACAGACTTGCGCCAAGTTTTCTCGGCACTAGCAACCGCCAACATCAATGCCAGTGCTGTCGCATGCGTCATGGTGATGCGACATGATGAAGTATCATCTCCCTCCTATAAACGTGTTATCTGCCCACTGGATTCCCTCTTTCTTGTCTGCACTCGCAATTGTCGATTGTCTCATACCGCACATTCTTCAAGACCATGTCCCCTGCATTGCAATCCGTATTGAATGATATTCAGCAGAATGACTACGCGAGTCGTATGTTCATCCTCACTCGTGCGGGACCAACATCACAGGCTTACGACCGCAGTTGCTATCCTTGCTGCTGTTGGATATGATTATGGTAGGACAGAATTCGGGTCTAACAGGATGATATACTTACTTCTACATTATCAGTCCTTATGTTCTCGAAAGAGGTCAGTGTCATGTACACTCTTGTTACTTCGCTGATTTGGACCTGCATAGATAGAGTACATTTGGGTCAGTGGGCATTTATTTGCCAATGCAACAAATTCCTGATAACACTACAGAGCAAACCCTGGACATGGGTGTCAATGTCGTTCGTTCTCGTGGGTATCAATATTTCTGGCGCGTTACCACGGCTCGTAGCAAGCTAAGCATCGTTATAGGTCCGTTATGTTGGTCTTTGGGATCTTCTGTGAGTGTACGGCCATGACGGACGATGTACTGGATGCTCATTCTGACCGTCTTATCAGACTGTTTTTTCTTGGTATGTTTTTCATTTCAGGCGTGGGGTTGACCGGACTGTGACGACACCCCAAGGGGGGAGCACTTTCATATCTAGATCTGTAAAGGTACTCTTCCTCTGATGGCCGATGACTAACGAGTGTGCTGAATTGGGTACCCGTAGACGTACGTATTCTCACCCTCGTTGTCAGGGCTTCCTAGCACGACTGACATCTTTCAAACAGGTGTGAGTACATTCATCCAAGTCTTCGACTGTCAATCCTATTCATTGGTATTTTACCAAGGTGAAATAATCTTTACAATGTATTTATGGACATTTGTTGTCTATCTTGGTGCAACCGACTGTAAGTTGTTGTATATTTTGCCTTTAAAGAAGGTGAAACTCTGACAATGACCCCAGTCGTGATGATTCTTCGAGTATGGGCAATGTATAATCGCTCGAGGCTAATTCTCTGCGTTCTTCTCACGACATTTGCGCTGGAGATGATCAGCACTATCGCACTAACCAGTAATCCGAAATATGTGTCAGGTATGTAGAGCCAGTCGAATGCTAAACAGTATAGGACACTAACAAGCTGTTTACCCCTTGTTGGCCATGTTACAGAGAGTACTATCCGAATAAATGATTTCTCACTTTGTGTGCTGAAAGCTGCGCGCCCCACATGGACCAACATGGTTGCCATTTTTCAACTAACCCATGGTGCAGTGACGTGCATGCTCGCAATCATTCAATTCGCGAGGCAGTCAATTCAAATGTACCGTGTAACGAAGCGGTGGCAACTCAATCGGTACATCAACCTGCTCGCCAAGCAGGGCATCTTTTACTTCATCGCGTACGTTCTCGTCATATCCTTCCGTATCCTCTGCCACCATCCAAGCTCACGAATAAACAAAATACCAAAAGCTAACTGCATTTCCCCGCAGCATCCTTCTGTTCAACCTCATCAGCGTCTTGGCTGCCTGGAAAAAGCTTCCGACGACAGGATGGCCGGTGATACCATTGTACATCTTGGGAAACGTGCCGATGTATGCTCTTACCCCTCGGTTCATCATAAGCATACGGGAGTTGTACGCGCGCGATCTTCAGGGTAGGCGTGTGGGCGGGATTGACAGTGGGTTCGGCTTATCATCTGGTCACGGCGCTGCCGGGACGGCGATCGTGTTCGCTGATATTGAGCAGTCCGACCCGGAGGGTTGGAGGACGTCGAGGAAGTGCCGAGGGAGATTGTTGTGATGACCAAGGCAGAGTAAGTGGTATGAGTCAATCCATTGGTCTCGGTGCTTGATGAACATATTATAGAAACTGAGTGTGTCTGCTGGTTGTCGGATAGAACGATGGTGTCATGGCATATGTTTCTGACCTTCTGTGTTTCACTGTCCCTTTCCTGGCTCCCGTGACCGCCTCCTGTTCCTTTACTCTCCTAATATTTTTATTCCATTCTGTACTCGACTTCATCCTCTTATATGCATCGCACCCTATGAGCGACTTGGGCCACATCGACCTATCCTTGATGCAATCACCTGTAAGATGCGAGTATCCCGGCTGCGGCCCACTTGTTTTTTTTTCGAAACAGTTAGCACTAACACCCCGTCGTGCTGCAGCGAGTCACGATATGCCCTTCATTCGCCGAGAATGGAGGTCCGTTGCTCTTGTCCAACGTTCACACACGCCTCAATATTGGTACTTGACTCTTCTTATCCCAGTGCTCATTTCATTCAGGCTCATGAGCATGGGACACCGCGAGAGCGTGACACCCCACTTCATCGTCACGGCCCGCGCGCTAACCCTCGTTGTCGACCTACCAAAAATTCGTTGTTGTCTTGCGGCGGATTCGCTCCGCAACGCTTCCACAGGGAATACATTTGCCTGTGCCTCGCCTGTGGACGTATTGAACCAAATTCCCCTTTGGTCGACGTTGATTGATCGTCACCACCACAACGCTGACTTTGAGACACTGCCTATGTATCTCCAGTCTGGCAGCCTTCTGATTCAGATTTCAACGCAGTGCCCACGATGATTCAGTACATCATAACACCACAGGTTCTGTTCCGCCCATGATCCTATTGGTACAAAAACGGTAGACTGACCTTTGAAAAGCACACTTCTTTTTCCCTGCCTGCTGTAGTTGTTGAACATACATCCCAAGTCGCGGTCTGCGCTCGTTGGAATAGTGGTGCCCACTTGCGGTCCGTATTCTTAGCATACGTCCATCATCAAGACCATGTCTTCCGCGCTACAGTCTGCGATAACAACCCTTCTGCAGAATGACTACGTCTCTCGTATGCCCATCCTCTCTCGTAGGAGATCAATCTCACAAGTGTATTGCAGTTGCTATCCTTACTGCCGTCGTCTATGATTATGGTGATTCAAGAGTTCTGTCATTATACAGCGTACTGACCCCTACATCATTAGTACTTATATTTTCAAGAGAGGTATTGTTCTCATACTCTCCAGTATTGCGCGGAAGATCTTTATCGCTGATCGATTCATGTAGATAGAATATATCTGGGTCAGCAGACACCTGTTGGTCACTATGATGTTTTCCTGATGATATCACTGAACCGCAGAGCAAACCCTGGACATGGGTGTCAACGTTATTCATCTTTGTCTGTATCATACTTGGTGCATAGTTGTGACCTCATGTTAACCATTGCTATAGGTTCGTTATGTTGGCCTCTATAACCTCATGTGAATATATGGCTACTGCAAGATTACACCAAATGCTAACTACAAACGTATCATCAGAATTCCTACCATCTGTATGTGTGGCATTTAATCACGAGGTTGATTGGTGTTTGACCCAGCCTCAAGTGGGAAGTAGCTTCTTACCTGGCCCTGCAAAGGTATGTTTCTTCTGACGTGGAAGAATAACCATGTGCTGAATATGTACCATAGACGTACGTATTCGCGCTATCCTCACTGTCCGCGCTTCCCGCTGCAGCTGATGTCTATTACTCAGCTGTGAGCTTGTTCATTGAAAAGGTTCCTTGTCAATCCTAACCCCAAACGCTTACTAGGTGAAATACTCTATATCCTTAACGGATGGATATTCATTATCTTTCTTGGTGCAGCTGATTGTGAGTTGCTGTATAGTCTCTCAAGGATGCAAAGTCTGATGGCGGCTGCAGTGGTGATGATCCTCCGTGTATGGGCACTGTATCATCGATCGAGGCTGATCCTTGGTGCTCTCCTTGCGTCGTTTTCCGTGGAGATCATCTTCACAATCATCCTTGCTGCCATCAACGGTGACCCGAGGAATCTGTCGGGTGCGTAGGCACCGACTGAATTGATGGCGCATTCGGCTAACCAGCATCTGCCACCACTGTTATTGCACAGCTACTGCCAGCCACATATTTCACTTTTCAGTTTGTGGGGCGACATCTACTGCACCCAAGTGGACGAACGTAGCTGTCGCTTTGCAAATCGCGCATGCGGGAGCAGTGTGTATTCTCGTTATCGCTCAATTCTTGAAACAATCGTTTCAGATGTACCGCGCGACAAAGCAGTGGCAGCTCAATCGCTTCGTCAACTTGCTTGTCAAGCAGGGCATCTTTTACTTTCTTGGGTACGTTATATGTCACATACCCTGTGCTGCTATACACGCCCACGAACCAACACGCTACGAGCCAAGCTAACAGACACAACGTCTTGTTACAGCATCTTTCTGTATACGCTCATCAATCTGTTGCTGTTGCTGAGAAATGGCCTAGCACCAGGATGGCAGGCATGGGTTATCCTGCAATATGTGCCCGTATATACCCTCACCCCTCGATTCATCCTGAGCATCCGGGAGTTATATGTGGATGATGATGTCAAACGTGAAGGGGGAGGCGGGATCGACACCGGGTTTGGCTTGCGGTCATTCGGCCGCCGCAGCGCTGGCGTCATCTTGTTCGCAGATGCTGAACAGAATGAAGAGGGGATGGAGGCCATCGAGGAGATACCATTGGAGGTTGGGACCACTTAGCAGGAATAAATAAATGGTCATGAGCTGGCAGTGTGCGACGCTTCCGTGGTGACCCAAGTTGCCACACGTACCCTGCCTGGTCATCACGCCGCAATACGAGCATCAAATGTGTCAGACTTGATGTCAAAAGTAAACATATTTGCTTTAGTGAACTCATACAAGGCGTCCCTTGTCACCCTCTTCTACAAGTTCATTGATTCATTACTCAAGCGCGCATGCATAATGGTCCACCGGTCCAACGGTCCACTGGGTGTGCCTCTGATCGCCGATCCGGCTAGGAAATAACAGGCTCGTTGAATGTCTGTGGATCGCCTTCGGTGCATGGACTATTCTGCGCCTTCGTCCTTGATTCATTCACGGCATTGATCGAGCCTCGGAGCGCTCCACTCTTCCCAAGACAAGCAGCTGCATGCGCTCATATCATACACTGTACACGTTCCATCAAACGAAAAAGGCGAACGTCTACGAAAGACGCCTTAGATGGCAGTAATGAAAAGTTGGTATGGCTCCTTGAATTCGCCGCGCGCTTTCCTCTCGCGTCGGTCCGCCTTCCTCGCTCGCTTGCCCTCACGCCTCTCCGAGCGTCTCTCCCTTCTCGTAGCACGACGGGCGTGTTTGTCCGAAAAGCCCTGGTTGTGACCATGGTTATGACCGTGGCAATCGTTATCCGAGGAGGAGGAGGAGTCCGACGACTCGTCGTCGGATCGGTGGCGTAACCCGTTCGCCATACGTTGCAGGTTCGGATCTCCAATAGGCGCAGCGCCGAGTTTCCCGCTCAACCGCTCAGACGCCTGACAGAGCACCACTTCCATCCGTCTCGGTCCAAAAAAGTACTAGATGGGCACAACCCAGATGAGCAACGCCGTCTCTGCAACCAAAGAACAACAAGACGAGAACGAACGTGGTTCCAGTGATCGACGAGATCGCCCGCCGCTTGGCGGTTCTTGAACTTCATTTTTTTCTCGATGGCCATGGTAGCGAAAAAGCCCGCTATAAAGATTCAAGTCAAGATCGTGAGATCGATGGCACGTAGACGCGCAACGCAAACGAGATACGCACTGACGAAACTCATACCGGTTACCAACGGGATGGCGTTGGATCGAATACGCTGCGCGGGCGAGAGCGACCCCGCCTTTTTCACGTCCACCAAGAACCTGGGTACATCCCTGTCAGTCCCATCGTGTGGCATCTCGGCTATCGACGACAAAGAGGTACCGTTTCCAATCCTCCTGGGTGACGTCGTGCGACGCAAACGGATGCGGATTGACCTGGCACGGCGGCGGCAACTCCGGGAACCCCTTTGAGAGATCCTTGCCGTTTGAGATGAGGGACATGGGCGGGAAGGTGTTGTACGGAAGGGTTGGCGCAGGCTGGCGGTGCCACATCGGGGGCGGACCTTTGTTGCCGAAAAAGGAGCCGAGGGACATGGCGGAGTTCTCGTTGGTGTCGTGCGATGACGAGCCAGCGTCGGGCGGGGGCGAGGTGTAGGGACCGCTGCTAATCCCAGGGGGCGGGGAGACGTAGGTTTCGTAGGAGGCATCTGTGGGACCCTTTTGATCGTACGCCGGTCCGCTGGGTGAGTGGGTCTGGGCGTAGCCATAGCTGGGTGGAGGACCTTGAGGCGGCGGGTAGGACTCTTGGGGAGGCGGAGGGGCATAACCGACCGGCGCGGGTGCGGGTGCGCCATCGCGAGAGGTATAGGGACCCTGAGTGGGTGGGTATGAATCCTTCTGTGGGTCTAGCCAGTCTGAATGAGGGCCCTTCTCGTTGGGGTACTGGGTCATGATGGTGATCGATGTGATTCCACTGAGAAGGACTGCGGGGCTATATACAATGCGTTGGCAGGGCTGCGGATTTTGATCGCTACCAAGGCAATGCATGGAAAGTCAGGATATCGGGTGCCCGTGATGGGGGCGGTGGGGGTGACTACTGTACAGCCATCAGAATCATGGTAATACATGCATTGGATCAATGAAATCAGCGTGTGGAATCGATGCAAGTACGGGGCAAAAGATGTCAACGGACGCTCAGCGTGTGAGTAGGGCAAGGACGGTATCGTAAAATGCATACAAAACGGGTGCGAACATAGTGATGCGATCAGAAAAGAATACAGCCGGGTGTGGTGCGAGGCGTGCATGGGAATATGGATGTCCGATGAAATAAATATGGCTGCGGGCCAGATGCGAACGTCTGCCAGGCGCATCAGCGTATTTCCTCGGGCAGGCAGAACCGACGTACTGCATAGAAATCATTGGCCTCTGGTTAGGCCCTCGCGAACCACTCGAGAAAACGGAAAAGCCAATGCGATACTAGATCAAGACAGATGAGGGGCATCGTCACTTGGAAGGGCACGAGACTCACGTTGACTGGCAACTAACCAACAATAGACTGTAAAGGCGTAAATCTCCTCGCGCACACGGTTTAAATTACTCTCTCGCTGCAGCTAACAGTTCCGAGTTTTAATTGGTAAGCCAGTTGATCGTGAAAAAGACATGAGAGGGATGGGTGTGACGTTGGGAATGCCGTTCACTATGTGGTATGTCAAGCATTGTAAGCAGAGGCACTCACAACCGGTGGACGCGGCATACGCTCTGCTGAAGTAGCATCCTTCATTGGGAGCACTGCTGGACCCTCGACACCGGGTCGGTCGAACGACCCAGTGGGTAGTGATGCAGCTTGTTTCAAGGGGACGATCTCTGACCGAGTAAAATCGACTAGCTGGAGAGGCTTTCCCTCTGTGAGACCGAGAAGAAAGCGAGTAGAGCGTCGTGCCCGAGCGATTTCGTCGCTGGCATCGCTCTTGTCGCTTGGATCTTCGGACGAGGACTGATGCGTTACGCCGGCGATGCGACTTCGTCTCTTTACGAGACCGGGTGGGACGGGTGGCTCACGGACGCTGGCAGAGCGTAGTTTGGGATGTGCCTTGGCTTTTCCGAGCGGAGGCTGGGTGAGCGGGAAGGACTTTGAGATGTGAATGGGCCACGGCGGTAATTGGGCGTGGGAATGGGAATGGGAAGACGATAGCGGCAAGAATGGGTCGGTTGGCGAGCCCTGGGCTGGGGGGAACGGATATTCGAAACGCTGTGCGCCGAGATCAAACGGCGTGCCCATGATCTGGAGAAGCCAAGAGGAAATCAGATACATGCATGGAACGATGGAAATGGGGCAAAGAGAGGTGGGGCAAGAGATCTATGCGACCGGCTATGTGACGAGGACTGACCGAGCTGGACGAGCTGGAGGAGAAGCTGCGGCCAGAATCTGATTGAGGCGTGTCGGAGGTTGGCTGGTTGGGAGGAGGGGGAGGACCCGGAGGAGGAGGAGGCAGGGAGGGTTTTTCTTGCTGATGGGTGTCAGTTGGAAAGAGCATTGCATGTGTGCTGCGTTGGACGAGGAAATATAGGAAAATGGCGAGTCTCATGGATCAGTACGGATGTCTCCCGCCTTCCTACACGTGGTGACCTCGACATGGCTGACAACGGCGGTCTTGTCAGCCATCCGGCTTGTTCCTTTTCAAAGTGGTCCACCTCGACTCTTTCACGCTCTTCTACGTCGCGCGACCATGCCACAGCCAGCCGACATCCAGCGTCCTCCAGGATGTCTCATGGCTCTCTGGCTCGCCGTGATTGGCTTCATTGGAAGCCTCTTCAGCAAGTCACCGTCGGCAGCCTCCCTCCCAATTCCCGTCACCACCAGGTCAAGAAATACCCCCTTCGCATGGCCCACTTCTGCCACCGTCAGGGTGACACCCCTGAAACGTCCCTCCGCAACAACTTCCCCCATTTCCTCGTCGGCCCGAACATCCTCGCATGCGTGTCGCTCTCGCTCTGTCACACCAAAGCGCCCCCTTGCCGACCCCATCTTCCATCCTCCCCCAAGTCCGTTTCCAAACATCTCCTTGTCAGGCATATTCGCGACACCACAAAGCTTGGTGTCATCACCCGATATCGAAATTGGTCGCCTCTCTTTTGCCAGTCCTCCCCAGGTCCAACCGTTGACCCCAACCACGCCATCTCCTTTACGGCGTTCTCACGGCATTCCAAGTCCCTCGTTTCACACTCTCCACTCGAGGTCACCTTCCTCTGCGGTAATAGTCCAGCTTGATCGCAGTACAATCTCTCCTACCACAATGTCCGATGGAAGTTTAGAAGTCATTTCACTCGGCGATCCACCTGCTTTCGTAGGTTCTCCTGTCAAGGTGGCAGACACTTCCCGTCTCCCTTCTCCTTGGAGCCCAACAGGAAAAGTCGCCTCGTCAGACGTATGGATGTCCGTCGAGGGGTTTCTCATGAACGCTACTGGCCCTATTCTTTATAATTCTGCTCAATCCGAATCCCAGGACAACTCTCTCGCTTTCAGCACAGTCACGCTCTCTCCGCCGTGGATCTCCACTGCTGCCTTGTACTCGTCGTGCCCGGCACTCGACGCTTTCGGTATCTCTGTGTTCGTTGGTCTTGACAAGATGGGAGACCAAGGCAAGAATGTCGACATCAAGGATAACTCGACCAGTACTCTCGAGTCGAATCAGGTTCGTGACGAAACCCGACCAACGGTTACCAACAAGGACTTTCAGACCCCCCGCAAACGCCGAGACACGCTCCCTTCCGTTACGTCCCATACTAATAGCCAAAGCGCTCGGGCCACCAAATGTCTCTCGACCCCTCTCGCGAAACTAGACAATGTCGAGATCAGCCACGTTCGCAGCGCTACCTCGTTCTCGTCCATGGCATACGAACTCCGAATGGGGCTATTTGCCGATGGAAGGAGCATAACGGCCTTTGAGAACATCATTTCGTTGCTTGATCAGGCGAGCCCAGAGTCGACGACGCCGCACCATGACGCGGTGCAACCGGTGGTGGCCGGTTGACTGGAATTCTCGTGCCGGTGACTGTGTTGGACTCGCTTGGATCGTCTGTTTCTTTCTGTTGAATGCTCGAGACATTTTCATGTATGTCGTGCTCGTCTGTCCACGTAATCGGTCTCTTCGATGCTCCATTCCACACTCTGGCCAATGGGCGCAATCCCGTCTGATAAGGTTGGTCTCACCACTAGTCGCTCCTAAGCCGACGATAGTCGATTCAACTCCGCCATTATTTGATTTTCGATGGTCCCCAGGGATCTGACCGTGACATCCTCGTGCCCGTGATTCTACCTAGGACGCGACAAGCTTCTTGATCGCATCAAACAGGGACTGCGTGCCACTACTAGTGCTGATGCGGTCTTCGCTCCGAAAAACGCGCTCAACAGGGGGTAGGAACCACGTACGACAGCGTTTACACCCTGCCTCGTGTCCCGCTGACATTTGATAGACATCGTTTACAATGATAGCGGTGAGCATATATGCACGTGGCAGGGACGATATGTAACCTGATAAGCCTCCTGATCGCATCAGACAAGCGTCACAAGACTGGCGCCACCGATCGGGTGGGGTAATTAACGTCTTTGCTCTGACAAAACATCCGTGCGCCCGAGATGGTCCTACGAGCATCGCCGACACCCTGCCTCGTGCCCCGTCCACTTACATAAATTTCGCTGGCGACGGTTCGGCTATGACTGATAGAGCTACCAGCAAGCAGCCACTCAATGTCGTGCAGGTGATAAGTCTCTTGATCGCCACCTTCAGATAGGACCGGCACCAGTAACTCACTGGGGTACACCCTTTTCTTGTTCAGCGATAGCGCACCACCTTTGGTGTCGGGATCATTTACATACTGCCTCGTGCCCTCCCCCTTCCGTTGCGCCACGATAATAATGCCACTCTGTTCGCCCAAAATGGGTATGCAGAGGAGTTGAACCACCCCAGGTATGAGAATTGCTGTACCGATCGTTACGATATTCCTTATCTCCCCATCATTTTAGGCATTACGCCCAGATATCTGCACAGCGGGTAATCCATCGTCCGCAAGTAGTACTGCTTGGTGGGAAATGAACGTCACGGGCCACTCTGCCCGGGGAGTGGCACCCCAGTTTCCTCACGCTTGTTTGAATCCATTGGCGTGGGCAGGTGTGGTTACTCGGATGGTATTGGGTGGGTTCGCCTTACCTGCAGGCCGTCGCTGTCGGTGGGCCGACCGCCAGTTTGGTTCCAGATCACCATCTCCCTCTGCCCAGGTAGTACCATGTAGCTAATGACATACTTTCTGCAGCAAGTCATGTTCACCGTCAGCTGTCAGTGCCTATGATGTAGCTAAAAATCGCGCCGATGTGACCTGCGGCGTGTATGTACAGGGCCGAAGCTCCCCCATATGTCTGTTCGGCAGATAGCAGATCTGACAGTCACGGCGCTGCGCCGGACAATCTCGACAAGTTGCAAGAATTTTGTACATATATCCAAGATGGAGGAGGTGATGCTTCCTCCGAACACAAAACATCAAGTCTGACACATTCTGTACCCTAATTTGGTCACCAGACTGTACCGAACGCTCAGAACTAGGTACCTTCCTGTAGTGGCTGTCCATGTCTGCACATATCCATGTACTAGACAAAAGATACCCAGCACAGTCATCAATGCATTTGCGGCGACCCCATGATCATCATAAATGCAAGCAAATACACCTGCGATGCCCTCATTGTCCTCTACCGCAGAGCACCTACTTAATCCCATCCCCCTAGATTGCTCACTGAACGACGTCGCTCAGCCGTGTTCACAGTTGTCTGAGCTCACCCGGGACCCGCATGCATATGGGCCACACAGAGCGTCCTGGGTTAAGCAACTGTTGCGCGGGCTGTGGGACACCGTGGTCGAACCGATCAACACCGTCTTACAAGAAAATGTCCAGCTCACCTTGGGCACGCGAATCTGGTGGTGCCTGGCCCGGCGTCGACATGTACGAGTCTCCCGCTACGTGCTGCAGGACCGTATCGAAAGGGCAAGAAGAATAGCATGGACCTCGAACGTCTCTTCGTACGCAGCCTTCCTTCTCCGCTCTCATTCGTGCGAGGAAGCGTGCGCGTACTCAGAAAAAGGCTTTTGCCGCCCGTGGAGAGGCGAATATGACTTCGTTTGTAGCAGTGGGTCAACCTAAGCCTAAGCCGAGCGCAGACCAGAAACGCCGAGAGCTACCACAAGCAGAGCTGGAAATACAAAAGAAACCGACATGCCCCCAGACGTGTCCTTTGAGATAGTCACGGGGAACGCGGCCACCATCGAAGGCGCCGTGTAGGCCATTTCGAAACCACCGCTGGGTCCACCTCGCCTGCCACGGTGCCCCGGGCGCTGAGAAGCCATTCGAGTCGTGGTTCGCGATGAAGGATGGACCGCTCACGCTGATGCGTATCATCCAAGATCGCCACACGCGTTCCGAGTTTGCGTTCCTCTCTGCGTGTCATACGGCAGTGGGGGACGCGTCGACGCCATACGAGGTGCTTCATCTCGCAGCCGGGATGCAGTTTGCAGGATTCAATGGGGTGATTGGGACGTTGTGGCGGGTGGACGATTCGATTGCGCACGAGGTGGTGACTCGGTTTTACAGAGAGATGTTCAAACACCCAGTGATTGACTTTGAGTATGCGGCGGAGGCACTCATTGGACCGCTGGAGAAGCGGATCGTGTTCGTGCACTGATCAGGATTTGAGCTTATTGATGCAGTTTTTCTTGATCTCCGATCAATATTTACCTCTTGATGGTTGTACGATGTCATTTGCAGGTGTGGGCGTAATGACGGCGTGAAATGTTGAATGGGAGATGTATTGAGAGTATCCCATTGCTTGATGTATGGCAAAATGTACGGAAGCCAATACCAGGGGTGATATTTCCTGGACCAAAACAGGTTAGTTCTTTGGAGTAAACCCACTGAGTAAACCGGTGGCGGAGCTGAATCGACTAGTAGGACGAACGGCGCAATTTCGTCTGATGACAAGATCTTGGCATGAGACCAGATTGCGCCATGGATCCAATGGGTCGGAGTTAGTCCAACATCCACCTTGCCTTGTGCTCGGGAATTGTACCACGACTCGACAGGCTTCTTGCTCGCATTATGTAAAAGCGATACTAGACGGTGGGGATAAGCTCTTCGCTCTGATAAAGCGCGCAGCGATAGCGTACGAACCACACCACATCATCCTTCCTGGCTCGTGTCCCATTCAAATTGAGCCATCCACCATGCCACTCTGCTCGCCCCAAATGGGTATGTCGGGGCACTGAACACCCCAGGTGTAATATTAATGATATCGACCTCCCTATCTTGGGCATCACGCCCAGATCCGATGGGAACTTTTGCGCGTTGGTCCCAGGAGCAGGAAATGAGCGTAACGCCGCTGCATGAGCACGTTTTCCAAAAGGTACATGGGCAGGTGGGTTTGCTTATCACATTGGGAGCTGGATGCACGCGTTCGTGTCAGGTCTTCCTACTTGTGGACCAGATCGTTACCCCCGGGACGTGTGCAGTAACAGTCGAACGAGTGGGTGCGCAACGCCGCCGGGGTCCACAAAACGTGCGATCGCAAGTCGGTGCTAGATCAAATTTTGGATGGCCATGCCATCGAACCGTGACATGTTGCCTTTTTTCTCTCCTGAAATCCATGTTGATGTTTGGTGGCATCCTGTAATGAAGCGGGTCCGAAGGAGCGTGTCGTGGGTCGTGGCCGTTGTCAGTTTGAACTGTTTGTCGTCTTTTGATGATGGCAAAAGAACGGCGGTTCTTTCTGCAAATGAAATCGAGTTCTGCCAGTGGGGTATTGGCTGTCAACTCCTGACCAGAGCACAACTTGCACGCACGTTAAATTTACGTCCATAGCCTATGAGTATGATTTATGTCGGAGTGATAGGAGGTGTCGACATCGGGACCTTCCGAAGAGGACTCTATTGAGCGAGCCGAGGGGTCGTCTCCTCTGTGGGAGTCACCAACGACCTCTTCCATCCCATCTACCATGTTCGCTGCACTTTTGTGAGTACTCTCCCATCCTTTGCTGTCCGTTCCTCAAAAAAAGTTTACCAGCAACACCTCCACCGTCGATCCAAAAGCACCCAACTTGCATCCTGTCTCTGGCTTCGAGCCCAAGACATCGGCCTCTGACTTGTTTGGCGACCTTCGGTCAAGCGACTTGGAGTGGACGTGTGCAGGTGGTTTCGTCACAGAAACACAAACGTTTTATCACTTCCTCGAAGATGACACTATACTCATGTGTCAAGTCATTCACTCGTCCATCGGGTCAGTCCCCTCCCCGTGTCTCCTTTACTGTGTGATTGACGTCAAAGACTAGCTTGTGGTACCCCACGATCCAGTTCACATGCAAGATATACAATCCCAACACCATGGAGACGATCTGGCGCTCCATCAACGTGACCAATTTCGTCACCCCACCCCCAGGTCTCGACAAGCGCTCTTGCAAAGCAGACCAATTCTCGATCACATCCCGACCCTCGGCGGACCCGTCCCTCCCAGAGTCGTACGTCATCCGCGCTAATCTGTCAGACGACCTCCAAGTATCTTTCGACGTCGCCCGCCCCGCCTCAGTACCCGGTTTCAAAGTCGGCCAGGGCCCCAAAGGCGGCTTCTCCTACTTTGGCCCAGACGTGAACAAAGCTGAAGGATACGTCGTCCATCGCTTCTGGCCACACACCCGCGCAAGTGGTCACCTCATCTATAAGGGCCAAGCCACCTCCATCCAAGGCATCGGCATGTTCGTGCACGCCATCCAAGGCATGCGTCCCAACCTCGTCGCTTCCCGGTGGAACTTTGGCAACTTTCAGAGCAGGGCCATGGTGGGGTGTCTGCGGTGCAGATGGAGTTTACAACGCTGGAGTCGCATGGGCGGTATGGTGCCGGCTCAGGCGGGGTCACTGTCAACGTGGGCTCGCTCGTGCTGGGTGGCAAGCTGGCGGTCGTCACGGCCGAGACCAAGTGGCCGGACGAGGTGCCCGAGGAGTCGGCGCCTGTCATCTCGCGCGTGACCCACGTCGAGCCGGTGCACGACCCCGACACTGGGTACAGGAAGCCCAGCGCGCTCGACTTTCGATGGGCAGGGCCGTCGATATTGAGTGTACCGCAAGGTACCATCTCTGCTTCGCTCTACGTGGACGTGGGCAACGTCGCCGTCCCAAAAGGGTTGATAGAGAAAGTCGATGTGTTGGCGGAAATTCCTTATGTGATCAAGACCATGGTCAATTATGTCGCAGGGACCAAACCTTACATCTATCAGGTCGGTCTCGTGATCCAATACACTGTCACCTACTGACATTGTGCTTGTACTTTCAGTGGCAAAATAAGGCCAAGTTGGTCGTGCGTGGTCAGGACAATGTCATTCCCGGATTGTCGGATGGTTTGGAAATCGAAGGCCTTTTTTTCTGTGAAGCCTCCTTCATCTCCTAGTGGGAGATCTGAATTCTTGGGAGGTATCTACTCGTATTTATAACTGCTACAATATGTGCAATGCTAGCCTGGAGGAAATACATGACGATGCTGTGAGGTTATGGTGAAGAAACAAAGTCTCTCGCAGTAACACTGTCACGAACCGCCTCCACTCGTTCGTCGGAACGACGAATAAACATGCACGGAAACTGGACGGGTCGCCTAGAGAGCGTCAGTTTCGATCGCAGTGACAGGTTCATGGTCACGTACAGTACGAAACCCGTCGTGAACTGCCTCTTCACCTTCACCTCCCTGCCCCCTCCCATTCGCATTTTCGTGATACGAAAGGTGGCAAGGATGGACACGGCGGCCGCCCACACGAACGCTTCTGACGCGAACCGTCCTGGGCCAGGAGGAACGTCAGTGCAGTACCAGTGAATAGGGACGAAGGGATACACACAAATATGGCGGCCAAGCCCAAAGATGGGGTTCGCAGAGATGGGCGGGCCGTCCTTGAGTGTGCCCTCTTCCGAGAGGAACCTCTCGGGCCTGAAATCCTCAACGTCGAAAAAGCGATTCTCGTCTCGGCGCATCGCCCTATCCATGCATTGAAAATGGCGGGATTCCTTACCAGACGTTGATTAAGACGACAGTGCCTAAAGGACGGATCAGGGAGAAGCACTTGGATCTTGTGCGTGGACGTACCTTTGGGGATGTCATAATCCTCGTCACCGTACATATCGTCGCTAGATGTCGCATGTGGTACACCTAGAGGATAGTGAGCTGCCATGGTAAACGCAGGACGTCTGTCGGAACTTGCCTAGCGGGACCAGCGGATTCCATCTGACGAGTTCATGGAGGAAGGCGTCCACGTATGGAAGTGATGCTCTGTCGTCGAACTGGGGCAGTCTACCGCTCCCGATGACAGAATCAAGCTCCGCCTGGGCTTTAGCCTGTACCTCGGGGCACAAGACCATCGCGAGAATGAATGCATGGAGCGTAGACGAGCTCTACGGCCCAGATGAGTTCAGGCAGCCAGATTCAGATGGTAACGACATGACGCACGTACCGTCTCGAATCCGGCTAGTGTGGATATGAATTCCCATCAGGCAGTAGTTCCGGAGAGATTGTACTCGCCGACGAATACTGTCGCAGCTGTGGACTTGATCGCGTGCTCTTGTTTGTCGTGGTGATCATCGTTGTAGTCCAGTTCAGCCAAGCAATCGGCCACAAGGGACGGCGGTGCCGCCGGTTGCCTGTCATTAGAGTCATCAGATATGCGCATACACGCATGCTAGATTCGTCACACCATGTGATCTTTGACCCAGTCAAACGGAACATCGAGAACTTGAGCTGCGAGCTTCTTCGCATAAACAGCATCTCGCCATAACGCAGCTCCTGGTAACCATATGGGAGATTTCACCACTAGGCGCGGGTGTGAAACGAAGCGACAAAAGCCAATATGAAATGACATACAGAAGGGAAACGCATGAAGGATGGCACCCCGAACGGGTGAAAGGTCTGTGACATGAAGATCAACCAGCGTCATCACCCTTCTGATATGTGCCTCGAAATCTTCTGGAACATCCAGCAAGTTCGCTAGAAGTGTGCGTGCCCTCCTCAAGTACGCCTCTCGGTTACGTGCTTCAGATTCTGCACGAAAAGCGTGCTGGAAAAGCTCCCTGTGCAATCTCCAGCCATCACCGTAGGGTAACATGACCGTACTAAAGCCCATGGAGAATCTCGTCACGGCCCAGTCAGCATGAAACTGACAAGGTAAACGAAAAAGATATCGCATACAATGAATTTAGGTGCACCATGCTCGCTGGGCAATCCAAATACAACGCCGAGTGTTGATCAAGCAGTGCTCGTGCCGTCTTCTCCGAGTCTAAGATGACGAAACTCTGACCAAGGAGGCGAACGTGTAGTAGATCACCTGTAATAACTGAGCATGATAACACTTTTTAGATACCATTTCAACTCACCATATGTCTTCTTCCATGCCGTGTATGTTAACCAGGGCTCAGCGGTGGAGATTGCCAACCAGCGGAACAGGTTTTGGACCTGGGGGAAATGGGAGATGTTCCACGGCCGTGTGTATTGAAGTTGACGAGTCAGACACAATACCCTTGAGCATGCTTCGATCGGCATGAAATGACAGCGGACGACAGAAACATCACTGTTGACGTCGCTTGTTGACGACAAAAACAATGTTTCCTCGTGCTTTCGTGGGTCCTCAATATGTCATTTCCCGTTTTTTAATTCATGGCTCTGAGTGCGCTCATACCTATAGAAGTGGTAGCGAAATGAGGGTACCTTCCAAGAATATACCTCTGGAACAACAAAGCGATCGATATGTGGCATCCGCACATTTCGGCCAGCCCACGCGGGCATGGATTTCATCCGATCAAAGACTTGGCAACTGGTTTATACTGATTGTCCCAAGAAGCGCCGGGAAGGTCTGTGCTTTGATTCGCCCGTGGACCCGAGCAAAGAATGCGTATAGTTCTGGGAGTTGCACTTCCTAGGACACGCGATCGTTTCAATAATGATGGACAAGGCTAGAAATAGATTCACAAGCATTTTGGACGCTCCACTGGCATACTACCAAGTACTGGTAGTGGTTGAAACCGTGCCGGATAGTATTCGAGAACCAAGTGTACTATGTAGTACTACTTACGCCTGTCAGCCAGTGAGTCGCAGTTAATCTTTTGCCGAGACACAGCCACCTCGAGAAGTCACCTTTTGGACGGTACCGGTACGCGGCCTTCAATATAAGTTAAAGGCATCAGCGCAACACGCGTTCAACCGCCCCACATTCAACGTCTGGTGTGAGATGCACCCATGATGTTGCGTGCCCCACTACGAGCCTCCTCTGCCCGGCATAGAACGATATCCAATCTCGCAATCCCCGTCCTTCAAGCGAAACGACATGCCACCTATTTCTTCAGGCACGCATATCCCCACTCGCTTTCGATACAGCAAAGAGGCGGGGTACTCCTGACACAGCATAGTCTTCACCGAAAGCACGAAACATCCAATGCGTCAGTGCACGTCGCTTGGTTTCATTCGACACAGCGGAGGCAGGGTCCCGGAGCGCTCATCCTTCTCGGTGCTTTCAAGGTGACGACTACCTTTATATGATAAGACAGTATCTGAGGTCCAATTGATCTTGAACAGGCATCCACGACAATAGAAGTTGCACGTACTGCAGGGCGAATAGCCCTCACGTTTGTTCCTTTATTCATATTCAAAACTCGTTGGACGAAAAAGTTCATCAAGCACCAGGATCACCTTCGCCCAGACCTGGCTGTTTCTGACGAGAAGAAGGCCATGCTTCTCAGGCGTCTACGTTCACAAACACAGTTCACCCACGTTCTCTTATTTGTCCCCCTTGCGTTACTGTGGCTTGGGATCTTGGCGAGTGTCGAACGGACCCCCCTCACGGGACGGTGCGTGCAAGCCTTGTATGACAACTCGTCAATACTTAATCATCTGTGTAGGTGGCGATTGATTATTCTATCTCCTGAAGAAGAGGACGAGATTGCTGCCCAGCTTGCTGGTCCCAAGTGGTACCAAGCAGTTACGGACATCCTATCCAATGAAGGACCTCCAAACCTAATCCCTCGCCATGATTGGCGTTACCAGTGGGTTCAAGATACCCTCCATCGACTCGAGAGCGTCATCCCCATTCTGCAACGAGAGCACGAGCTGAATCCGCTCTGGCTAGACCTCGGACCAGACCAGCCACCTTTACCGCCACCCGCAGAATACCCTCTGAGGCCTCGTCCACGTGCCACAGACAGGATGAGAAAGTTTTGTGATACATTGAGTGGTCGGAAGTCGACTTCTTCCGCCCATGTCATATCCGGTCCTCCATATTCGTTGCTTATTGCAGACAGACCTGACGCGGCAAATGCATTCTCTTATGGATTCGGACCCGATGGTGCTTGTGGAGTTGTCATCTACTCTGGGTTCCTCGATGACATTCTCTCAAAGGCGCCCGCTCGTAGCAATTCCACTCCCACCTCGCCGACGCCCCACCTTCGGGAATCCTCCTGGCTTTCCTCCACGTTCGGTACCGTCTTCAGTGTACCTCCGACGTCTCCTGCAGCTCCACTACCTCCCATTCCAACCGAGGAGCAGACTACAGAACTCGCCATTCTTCTCGCCCACGAGGTCGCGCACTTGGTGCTGTCTCATCACCTTGAAACACTGTCCTCGGGTACTATCATTATACCGGCCATTATATCGATGGTTGCCGACATGGCCAGAACACTCGTGTTTCCTGTGACAATGCTCTTTGGGCCCTTTATCAATGATGCCATTGCGCAAATGGGCAAAGTAGGCTCCGGACACCTCTCCGAACTTGGAGAGTATTGCACGAGCGTAAAGCAAGAGATTGAGGCGGACGTTGTCTCTGCGAGACTGCTCGCTCATGCTGGGTTCGATGCCCACAAAGCGGTCGAGTTCTGGGAAAGCAGACAAAACACACCCCAGTCGCCAAGTGTTCCTGTGCCAAACGCTCTGAAGCACCTCCAGACACCTGGCACGCTGCTCGGCCGATCATGGGTGCCTCGCACCCTGTTAACGAAGTGCGGATTGAAAGGCTGAAAAGCGAACTTGTGAGGTGGGAGTTGGAGAAGAGGGTCGCGGTGCGGCGGAGGGCCGAGGGAAAGTCGAACGAACGGGGACCTCACCTCACTTGGGCGCTCATTTAGTTAGCCACGCTTTCGATTGCCTGGGACTTGGATCTAGCCGCACGCCGTTCTCGATTTACATGATTTAGCTATCAAAACGTTCCTTTTATGCTTTCTGTTGTTGTCCTACCTGTAATATTATTGTAGTTTATCACTGTTGCTTTCAATTAGATCGCCGAATACTTATTCACATAAGACCAAGACCGCGAGGGAGAGGCGTTACTGCGCCCGTCGGCGATCATCGATCAGGGACAGGGACGGAAGCGTATCCCACCTCTCAAGACTCAGGTACAGTCAATTCTCACATAACCCATACCCCTTCGGGGACACGAAGGACTCAAAATTGCGAACCTCAGTGAAAATATGACATGCCCTCTACCAGACGAATGTCATTAAGTCGAAGGGTATAGTAACTACTAACCGCAATATTCAAGTCAAG